>OX328124.1:32390702-32965702 GCA_946811695.1 Gonocerus acuteangulatus
ATATAACAAATATTACGGCTGAAATGGTCAAATTAGTGTTTTGGGTTCGGGGTAAACCCCTCCTTCCGGTGGACCGATTTTGGTGGTTAACGAACTCGTTCAATCGTTTGCTAATTGAATGCTATATACCAAGTTTCGTGACGAAAAAACAAAAACTCTGGCCGCTATCGTGTTAACAGACACATGCATATATATATATATATATATATATATATATATATATATATATATATATATATATATAAATTTTAACGGGGGTCATTTTCGGTGTCTACTAGGTAGGATAGATTAAGATTTGAAGAAATTTTTCAAAAATTCCGTCATGAGTCCAACCTCAATAGCTACTTTCCTTCGGAGGAAAGTGCTAAAAGGTTAATATGATCAAAATCAATTCTCTCAACTATGAAATAAGTTATTAAGCATTAAAGTTGACTGTTTTGCAGGTTATGAAGGATAACAAACAACGATATTTGTAAACAAACATATTTTATTCCTTTTCTCTCTCTCTCTTTTTTGGATATTTTACATTTATGAGGCATTAAATGCTATGCGTTTCCGCTCGCTCAAGAAGATATCAAAACCCTAGTCAATCCAACTCTCAATTAATAGAATTATATTAATTTTAGCGACTCTAGTCTATTCTTCAACTCGCTAAATTAATAGGATTCCATTAATTTTTCCGATTAAGAAACCAATCCCTTTTTCTTTGTCAGGAACATCGCGAACTAATTGTAAAAGACTCATTTTTCTCACTAACATAAACAGAGCTTTTTCATAAACAAAAGCTAATTTACTGTTGAAGGTTAATTTCTCCTAGCAAGAACCAATGGAATTGGTCATCAGAATCCTCAAGGAGTTATGCGCTGAATCTCTGATACAATCACTACTGCTACTTCAAAAGTAACTGGATGTGGTCTTCGCAAAAAGACCCAGCGTAAATTTAAATCTGATATTTAGAAATATCCCCTTATCAGAAGCATTTCCGGCATATTGATAGCGGCGATATTTAGCTTTTATCTCATATTTATAACACTGGGTGACTTGCAGGCACTTTGGAATTATCAAAGCGGAACCTTAGGTTTTTTTTTTTTATTATATGTCTTTATTTGACAATTATACAATACACTAAGTATTTTTTATAATTCTTCTGTCCATGATTAAATGACCGGTAGTAAAAATTCCCGTTGGCCAAAACTTCATTGCTCGAAATAAAAACTAGAGGATTGAATTTTGCTTTAGTGCAGCTATTTACAATATTTATCGTATTTTACATAGTTTGATCTTTATGCCATTTGTGTTTAAGGAGGCGGTAACGGATTCCATACGTTTCTATGCATTAAAATTAATTAACAACTATTATAATGCGAAAGAGATAGGATAGATTTGATATGGAAAATTTAAATTGTAAAAAAAAAAAAAAAAAAAAATAATAATGAACTGAATTTTGTCCAAAATGAGAGAGCAATATGAAAATACATTGTGAATGAATATACAATAAAATAATAGCAATATTCTTGTTTATAGAAAGAACAAATGAATAAAAATAACGTAATTTAAATTTTAATTAATTAGCTAATTGGAATTTTAAAAAAATGGCCAAAGAGTTAGGTGCAGATTAAAAATACGATCTCCAATCTAGTATTTTTTCCATTCACATTTGTCCTAAACGGTTCAAGATGAGGTGTAGAACTTTTATCGTTCGATTCCTCTTATCAAAATACTGATAAAAAGTACACCTCGCAGGAGTTGTGTCATTTTATCGCTTTTCCGTGTTGATGAATCATTTCTATTTGAAATATTCTATGGTTCTCACGAGGCGTTAAAATATCTGAACTTCCTACTCGTAGGAGGGTGTGTCCATTTTAGCGCGGTTCCTCCCTCCCCCATAGGGAGGAACCCCGCTTATAGGGTTGATACAATGAAACAATCCGGAAGTGCCGACTAGAAAATTTCGCGTTTCAGAACCCCTAGAGACCGAAAATAACGTTCAAATTTGTATATATATATATGTATATATTTATTTTTATATATATATATATATATATATATATATATTTGTCTGTTCGCTCTCTAGATAGAAGACGAATGGTCCGATTTTGATGAAATTTGGTACAAAAATCCTTCGTCCAATTTGAAAGGTCAAGTTCGTTAACCAGCAAAATCCGCCTACTGGAAGATGGCGTTTGGGGCGAAATTCGCGCAAAAAAAATCGTAACGCTTACGTTTTTGAGTTCATAAGCTTCTAAGTACTCGTTTTATATGATTCCTGAGCTAGGAAAACGAATGAAACCATTTTCAAGGCGATAGCTTTAACCGTTTTCGAGAAAATTGGAAAAATATGTTTTGAATTCCGTTTTTGGTTTGGGTACTTAGAATCATGGGATTCAGTTGAAACATTTTCTGCATGTTCTACTTTCATCAAAACTAATATGTTGAAATTTTGGTTACTTTTGGAGTTAAGGAAGGGTTAGAATAAAATATTTTATTAACAGACATAAAAAGATTTAGTAACTTTGTTTACTTTCATTAATATCTCGAAAAAGGTTGAGAATCTTGGTAAACGAAAGAATACCATTAGAAAGCTTATTAAATGCTCTAAAAAAAAGGTTCTAATGAAAGTTTTGATTAGGCGATGTCAATCGGAGAAATAAGAGCTTAAACCTTTAAAGTAATTGATTTCGTTTATTCGAACTGTTCTTTTTGTCTGTTTTTTATTCCTTGTTATTTTTTAATTGCTTATTGTTGGATAATGGATTTGAAAATAAAACAGGTTAAGAAAAATAAGAAAAACAATTTAATGTTAGAGATATGGATTTCCAAGATATATAGCTTTTCAACTGCCTAGCGTCCTTCCTAGGGAGGGTTCTTTGTCTTTGATTTTGGTACTTAGAATTATGGGATACAGTTGAAACATTTTCTGCATGTTGGAGTTTCATCAACACTAATATGTTGAAATTTTTGTTACGTTTAGAGTAAAGGAAGGGTTAGAATAAAATATTTTATTAACAGACAAAAAAAGTTTTGGTAACTTTGTATAATTTCGTTAGTATCTCGAAAACCGTTGACAATCTTGTGAAGCGGAAGATTACCATTCGGAAGCTTACTAAATGCTCTACAAAAAAGGTTCTGAAGAAAGTTTTAATTAGGCGTTGTCAATCGTAGAAATAAGTGCTTAAAACATTAAAGTAATTGATTTTGCTTATTCGAACTGTTCTTTTTGTCTGTTTTTATTCCTTGTTATTTTTTAATTGCTTATAGTTGGATAATGTATTTTACAATAAAACAGATTAGGCAAAATAAGAAAAACAATTCATTGTTAGAAATATAGCTTGCCAAGAGAAAAAGATTCGTTGACGTCTTTTGAATATTTTCAATTGCCTTTATGCTGTTGGTTTTTTTATTTTATTTTTTAATTGATTTTATCTGTAGAATTATTACTATAGTAAAAGAACACAGGAATGTGTGAAAATATTTGATATTTTCCAATTCATTGAAACGTATGAAATGAAGTATCGGTAGAAGAGGATTCTAGGGTCTTGCGGACCTGACCCCAGGTATAGCGATAAAACCCTTTGAACAAAGGCCGAGGAAAATATTATCTGTTTCTATTCTATGCTTTTCAAATGAGAATAGGGATATGAACAGGAACCGGGGTCTCCCGTGGTCTAATGGCTAGCGCCTTGGATTCATAAGCGGGAGATGTTGGGATCGATTCCCAACCTCCGGCAGGAATTTTATCATCCCACGGCTCGCTGGTGAAATTCCTCGCTACACCCTGGATGTCGGCGCTAATGACCTAGATGTAGATGTGCCGTAAAAAAAAAAAAAAAAAAAAAAAAAAAAAAAAAAAAAAAAAAAAAAATGGAACCGCGCTAAGATGACGCAGTTCCTGCGAGTCGGACTTTTTATCCCTAGTGTCACTTCTCGGAAAAATTTAGAATACAAGCAGTATTTCTCAATCTTTCGTGAAAAATGTAAACACATGTAAAAATGTGAAATAAAATCTCGAAGCATACCAAGATCCTAGGCGCTACAACAGAAAACTGACAGTTTCGATAACGCAAATTACTCTATTTAATCACGGATTTCTCCAAATGAGATCGGTCTACTAAAATTCAAATCAAAAGGTAAGTGCAACGATTTTCTTCGCGCGAATTTCTTCCATAATACTGCTAGTTAACAAATTCGATCTATCAAATTCACAAAGTATTTTTAAGCCAGCTAGAGAGCGTACGTACATACATGCATGCCGTTATTTTCTATTGGTTCTGAAAAGTGAAATTTTCTAGCCGGCACTTCCGGATTGCGTCATGAAGTCAACTTCATAAGCGGGGTTCGTATCAATGGAGGGAGGAAAAGGAAGAAACTTTGCCTTAAAATCGATAGCAATTGGATTTAATAATCAACATTGAAAGCGGCTTAAGATGAATTTTCATTTTGAAAATAAAATAAATTAAGTAAACCGTTAAAACGACCGCTAATAAAGCATAAGTACAAACATCAAACCCATAATACTTTGTCTATGAATATGATTTTTTTTGTTATATCCTAATATTATTTTCTATTATTTGCGTGCGCTGTATGATGTGTATATTGATTTCAGTGTCTGTTGTTAAATATAATTATTGAGAGATTTGAAGTTAACTAAATATCTAAATGTTTTTTTTTTGTTTGGATAACGTCAGCAGAATGTCAATAAATAACAACGTTATAAACTCCATTTATGCTTCCTGTCTGGTTTTGCATCAGCTGATGCCTCTTCATAATCACAAAATGTTTTTAAAATACCAATTCTAACCTCAAGAAAAAGTTTCTGCTAGAGCGGACACATCTATCAGAAGTTTCGCCTGTAATTAGGCTGGGAAATTAGAACTTTAATTGTTTCCGTACCCCTGGGGATGGAATATTTAGATCGCTTACTAACATTTCTGCCTAATATATTACCAAAACTAATCATTGAGGACGCAGTGTAGGAATCTAGTCTCAGCAACTGGCTATTCCCGACAAGCTTTAGGTTTGTTCCCTTCATATCTGCCTTATATATTACCAAAACTAATCATTGAGGACGCAGTGTAGGAATCTAGTCTCAGCAACTGGCTATTCCCGACAAGCTTTAGGTTTGTTCCCTTCATATCTGCCTTGAAATAGATAGTTTGTCATGGAGTTGTGTGCCATAATATGGATCATATTATGATCCATCTTTATGTACGAGATATTTCTCCTGTCTCAGATAAACGTGCTTTATCTCTTGAATAGTTTACAAATCAATAAAATTCCTTATTCTACCTTTAGGCGATAATGCTTCGACATCAAACTCATATCTCTCATAAATGTTGAATAATAGTCTTCTATGATGTACTTCTCTGTCAGCTCGTAGGGCATCTCATTGCGGATTTGTAGGACCGAAGTTTTCTCGAAAATATTATAATACGTGTTCACAAGTCTTTTTTTTTTTATATAAGCGGGGGGTACAAAAACGTAACCGTGGAAGATTCTTCAAACAAAGTCTTCCGCAGTTATAATTTTATACCTAACTACTGTACCCATACGCCCGAATAATAAGTAGTTCAGAGGATATTGTTCTTTGTGTTATTCGCCGATGAAACGAAACACACAAAACCACAATAATAATAAATATTTGATTGCAAGGGAAGGAATAAGTAAAATATATATTTTTTATTATTTAGTGTTTCGCTTCTAAGGCTATTTCATTCATTGCAGGAGTTACTGTACCATTATATTGATTTAATGATGTAATGTACCTTATTATGATCTAATGAATCAGAATTGTGAGCATACGTTAATTATTATTATTAGGAATACTACTAGAAGCTTACGGAGAAAGGGATTTCGAGGTAAGAGGGCTTTGGTTCAGCCCATTCCCAGGACTAAAGCAGAATTCTTCCAAGAATGCAAAATAGAATTGGAACATTTGCCCAAATTGGCTGAGTCCATTGTTTTAGACTCGCTAGGAATCCTCCATCACCATTTATACAAGTAACCTAGTAGAGGATAAATATGAATGATCATCAGAGGAAGAAGATATACTCGGATTTACCGATCTGTCTTTTTTTTTAATTACAAATTTTAGGACTCATTCCCATCATGATAAAGTGGTCCGCATATCATTAATAAAAATTATTTCTAACTATTTAACTAGAAATTTGAAAATATTTGTAATATGCTTAAATGTTATTGTTTATTCAGCATATGTCTTCAAATGAGGTTGTATAGTTTTGTCATCTCTAAGAAAGAGGGAGTATTGTGTTCATGTACTTGCAGCTATCTTTAACAATTCGTTCAAGTGAGATATTTAGTACATTTCTTCTTCAGCATTCCGTAAGTAGGTGTTTTATCGTAAAATTTCTGTTGATAATCTCTAAAGTTGGTTAGTTAGCTGTCAAATTCTGTGTCGAGCGAGTACCATTTCTTCCCGTTTATTATCACGATGTCCACTATTCATAGTATTTCTGATGGTACGTAATTTATTGTCAGTTAACCGAGTCCCAGCTGGCTTTCCAATAAAGAATATTATTTAATCTATTTTAAAAAATATGACCTTTGAATGTTATTTTACAGCATTTGAATGTTTCATAGCTTGAATGAATAACGCCGTAACGAAGAATAGATAAATTGGGAAATAACGAAACAGCATCCAAATTTGTATTACCCAATCTCTCAAATGATGGTACCTCCTTCCTAATTATGGTGAAAAAGTGGGGAGGGGGTTATTGCTCCTTATTCAGGAAACAGCATCCAAATTTGTATTACCCAATCTCTCAAATGATGGTACCTCCTTCCTAATTATGGTGAAAAAGTGGGGAGGGGGTTATTGCTCCTTATTCAGGAAACAGCATCCAAATTTGTATTACTCAATCTCTCAAATGATGGTACCTCCTTCCTAATTATGGTGAACAAGTGGGGAGGGGGGTTATTGCTCCTTAATCAGGAAACAGTTTTCCGGTTTTAAGTATTTTTTAGAACAGCCCCGGTAGTGATTTTATCTAGTTACTATTACTAGGTGACAAATAAATTATTTATTCAAATTTAACGTCAATGATCATTAACTACGAATTTTGGGACGGGTTATCTATAGATTATCACCCTTTTCTAGCCAGGATAGGGCTGATGCATTTTCTTTTTTCTAAAGAAAAGCCACCACCCCTAGTGGGAATCGAACCCACGACCTTTGGCGCGGAGTGTTAAGTGCTCACGCCTTAACACTCACGGCCACCGGGCCTCCAATAAATAAATAAAAGATATTTGATTAGAAACATATGTTATTATTTTATTAAAAGATTCATTTTATCAACATTTATAAAAAATAAATTCCTAAGATAGGTTAATTTAATTTAATTTTGGAGACCAGGTTCCTTGATGTCTAACATGATTTTTCTGAAGAGATCCTCCCCTCTATAGCGCTGCCTCCACAGGAAATAACACAAATAAGAATGATAAACGTATATCATTATAATAACATACGTTCGATTAGATTGAGTAGGTATCTAGCAACAGTAACAGTTACTAGAAAATCACTGGCGGGGCTGTTCTAAAAAAGACCCCTGGATTTTCTTAATACTGAAAATTTGTTGCTATTTGTTGTACGGTTTAATTAAAATAGGGATAATGTTTTAGGCCGAAAGGTTTCCTTCGCCATTGTAAACTCATTGGGATCTTTTTGATGTTATGTATTTACCGTAATCAATTTTTTTTTAGGAGAAGAAGAAGAAAAGCTTTACTGAATAAACAAATAAAGATTGCTGCCCAAGTCTATTGGGTTGCTACACACTCAGCCTGCTAATCATTCTTTCGAAAATGTATTGAACTGATTTTGGGAATGTCTGTTAATTTATTTTAGAGTGTGGAGGGAAAGAAAAGGAAATTTGGTAAGATTATATTTAAAAATGAATCTATAAGTAAATTTTTTTTGGGTGAATTAGGATTTTTTTTTAATAATTTACAAGGTGAACAAAAAATAATCCTCGAAAGAATGATTAGCAGCTTTTCAGCTCCCATAAATGTGATAGCTGAGAATCCCCAGAGAATCAATAGGAATTGATTCCGCGAGGCTAGCTAGCTTCCTTGTATCTAGTCCCAGTGTTTCAAAGAAGTCACTAGTGGCTTTTGGGATCGTCCCTCTTGTGCCGAACCACAGGCCTTGTACAATATAATTCCTACTTCCTTAGGCTTCTTCAAACTTCTCTTGGTACGTCTTGATGCATTTTGTGTATATAGCCTTCTTCTCTCTGTCAATTACCTCTGCCTGCAAGGGATCGTTAGTCTCATATCTGATTGTCGGATCAATTATATATACTGATTTTCTTTCTACCTGAAATGCTATGATGTCAGCATATCTCGAGGAGCCATCTTCATCCACGCCATAGACTTCTTCATGGCATTGGAAGCCTTTTTCTTGAAGGAGAGCAATAAGCCTATACAGTGGAACATGGATAATTCGAACTTCGATAATTCGAAATCGTCTTTAATTCGAATATTTCTCTCGGCCCCTAGAAATTAGGGCATAAACAATGTAAAAAAATCGTGGTTAATTCGAATAAAATTTTGGATAATTCGAATTTTTTACGAGTCTTTACCTCCAATGGGAAAAAATCTGAAATCGCCAAAGACTTTGGAATTCCTTCTAACACTTTATCAACTTACCTGAAAAATAAATAAAAAAATCTTGCCCATGAAAATGACTTTTTTCAGAACAATAGACTTTTATTTTTAGTTTTTTTGATAAATTATTTATTATTTATATTCGTAATCATAAATTTATGAAATGTTTGTTATTGTTTAAATAAAATGTATGTATTGAAAATGTGAAAATGTGAAATACGAGTTTTTACCCCTTTATTTTCAAAAACTTTTGTAAATCGAATTTTGGATAATTCGAACTTTTTATCGGTCCATCGGGGTTCGAATTATCCAAGTTCTACTGTATATCAATTTCAGGCAAGATTGCTACCTGCCGAATCTCTCTCTCGAAATGATCGTCTTTCTTTACGAAAATAATTTCAGAGTTACAAGTACGAATAAAAAAAAGTCCGTCACGCAGGAGCTGCATAACTAAGCACTTTCCTCAGAATATGGGTAGTGTAGACTGCTTTCCAGAACAATTTGCTTAAACAAATCCTACATAAATAAAATAAAGCCATGAATAGTTCTCTTTTAAATTTGTAATGAGTAACTGATCAATTATTAATTTGCTTCCAGAGTTATGTTTACACATGGTACCTATTACACTACGTAATAAATACAAAAAACCTCATATTATCGTATTTTGATCTAACGCAGGAACAGGATACAGTCACTCTAGTGGTAGAAAGCGCTCCTTGCGGCGGCTTTGTGAACCTACGTCTGGCGGGCTTTTCCATTGAAATATATTACAAATTAAACCCCCGATTGACCGATTCAGCTCATTTTTACAACACTTCTTCCTCATGAGTTACCCACGACGTATACCGCGTTTCGTTACAATACAGCAGAAATTACGACCGGTATGAGTATATTAGGAATTTTGGCCCGGAGTAAACCCCCCCCCCCTTCTAATGAACCGATTTAGTTTATTTTTACAACACATATTTACCTGTAGATTACCACTACGAATACCGAGTTTCGTCGAAATATACCACAAATCACGGCTGGTAGTGGCGAATTGGTATTGTGGGTCCGAAGTAAACCCCCCCCCTCCTAATGAACCGATTTAGTTTATTTTTACAACACATATTAGCCTGTGGATTACCACTACGAATACCGAGTTTCGTCGAAATATACCAAAAATCACGGCTGGTAGTGGCGAATTGGTATTGTGGGTCCGGAGTAAACCCCCCCTTCTAATGAACCGATTTAGTTAATTTTTATATCTCACTTTTCTCTCTATATTACCACTACGAATACCAAGTTTAGTTGAAATATAACAAATATTAAGCCTGACATAGTCAAATTAGTGTTTTGGGTTCTGGGTAAACCCCCCCCCCCCTTCCGGTGGACCGACTTTGGTGGTTAACGAACTCTTTCAATCGTTTGCTAATTGAATCGTGACGAAAAAACAAAAACTCTGGCCGCTATCGTGTTAACAGACACACACACACACACACACACACACACACACACACACACACACACACACACACACACACACACACACACATATATATATATATATATATATATATATATATATATATATATATATAAATTTTAACAGGGGTCATTTTCGGTGTCTACTAGGTAGGATCGATAAAGATTTGAAGAAATTTTTCGAAAATTCCGTCATGAGTCCAACCTCAATAGCTACTTTCCTTCGGAGGAAAGTGCTAAAATAAGTAGAAATCATAATGGGATAAGAGATAATATTCAATCAGAGGAAACTTGAAATAATAATTATCCTCCGCAATAGTAGGATGAAAGATAGTGTTGAGCCTCATATCACTCACACAATCTACTTATAAGCTCTTCTGTAGTATCCTGAAGAATAGGAATATCAAAGATATCTACGAGAATCATGACATAGAAGATTTAGTACATCCACCACTTACAATATTTGAATCAAATAATAGAAAAGGCAAATTAAAAAAATTACTATTTGCTTTCTCTCGATTGGTGAGTGGTGAACAATTATTTCTGCTTATTCCTCGCCTGTAGCAGAAGCTAGAATAATTCTCTGTAGTTTTAGAGCCTTCCTTCAAGGGCAGAAGATATTGACTAGAGTTTATTGATTATTTAGCGAGAATGACAATCCTCGCTGTTTTGACTTATTCAATGTCCTCAGGCTATTCTCAGTATTTGTTTAAAATAGAGATTGGTTTGTTTAGTTTTTTTCCCTTTTTGTTCGCCTTGGAGGTCACTTGAAACCCTATGTCGATTGACTTTCTTTCCCGGGTGTCTCCATCCGTTTAATTGGAGCAGTGGCTTTTTTAAGTGTTGAAAAATACTTTTCGTTATTACTTCGTGTCTACTATTTTTCTATAAAAAGCCCGTCACCCAGGAACTGCATAACTAAGAACTTTCCTCAGAATTGGGTAGTGTCGAGTGCATTCCTGAATATGTTGCTTAAAATAACCCATATAGATAAATAAAATAAAAAAATAAATTGTTCTACTCTTTTGAATTTTTTTTTGAGCAGCTGTTTCAATAATTAATTTTCTTCCAGAGTTTTGCGTATGCGGAGTACTACCCTACGTAATAAATACACAAAGCTTCACATTTTGATCTAATTGATCTTGATGGGTTTCGCGAACCTACGTTTGGCGGAAGAATTCAATTTAAACATAGTACAAAGTAACACCCCTCCCCCTTCCAATAGACCGATTTAGTTCATGTGTACTTAAGACATGTGAGAGATAATGACTGAAGGTGCCTTCATATAGACATCATTATTCAACATTTAAAATAAAATATAAAAATGGAATATTATTAAATACATGTAATCATTATCAAAGCAATATATCATAAATCATTATCAGCTCCATAATCCAAAATTAATGTTTAACGTTTCCTTCATTATAAAATATTTTGAGCCTGTGCACTATATGTTTATTATCTGCACGCGTAAATATGTATATATATATATATATATATATATATATATATATATATATATATATATATATTTTGTTTGTCAATTTCTGCCCACTGCAGATTGCCCACTTTTAGGAACATTTTCTTATTTCCTAAGCTTTAAGAATATAATAATTAAGAGAGCACTTATTATTTGGTATAGGTATACTGAAATGAATGTATTTATAATATACACTTTTTATGAACACAAAAGTGAAAATAAATTTTAAATAAACAAAATAATTTCTTTTATACAATAATAATCAAATAAATTGTTGGTTATCGATCATTTTCAATATGCCCTCCACCCTGGGCAAGACTTTCTTTCGCCCGTACAACCTCAAAGACGTTTGTAAATTTAAGCTTCGCTTTAGCCCTCTTTCACTGGTTTTATAATTGACAAAGTCTACCTGTTCTTCAAGTAAATTTTGTCTTGTTTACGACGCTGCAATTGGAAATTACACTTCTTAAACAGTTATTTAGTTATTGCTTTCTATTCAACGAAAAACGTGGTTTATCTAAAACAATGCAAAATTTAAATTTTTTCCTTCCCTGTTGAGAATTGACCCTTAGCCCAAAGGACCATTTGTGTTCCATTTGGCGCCTACTATCACCTCCTTAAATATTCGTCACCACTTAATTTACTCCTATATATATATTATATATATATATATATATATATATATATATATATATATATATATATATATATATGCATATCCTTCTGGTCTCTCGGCTTCTTTCTCCAGCGGTTTCGGTTTCATGGCCGTAATATTTCGCCCATCTCCTAATGGGCTTCATCAGATGTTGATTGTATTTTCTTGAGGTAGGCAGGAGCTATGCCTGACCCTACCTGGCGAAATATTACGGCCATGAAAGCGACACCGCTGGAGAAAGAAGCCGAGAGACCAGAAAAATGAAGCCCCAGCGAGGAAGCCTGAAGGAGAATATATATATATATATATATATACACTTGATGTTATTTATAAATATATATATATATATATATATATATATATATATATATATATATATATATATATATATATAGGGGAAGGTGTTGTACCTTTGACCACTTTGCAAAATTGAATTTTTCTTAGCTTCAATATTTAGGCTCATTCATTTTTTGTATTTCATCATAAAAATGTAAGTTATTTATTGATGACGTTTTTGTATATATATATATATATATATATATATATATATATATATATACACACACACACAGAGACATATAGGGAGGTGGTTAGCTGAGTAGTAGAGTAGAGTACTCGACTAATAAGCAAGAGGACCTGAGATCATAACCGAGCGCACTAAAGATTTTACATGCAAAGGGAAAAATCAGACGGCCGAAGCATATTACTATCTCCCTAGTGTTGCTTATGGTCAATTGTCAGATTACTGGACTGATTAGAGTTACAATAAATATATATATATATATATATATATATATATATATATATATATTGGAGGCCCAGTGGCCGTGAGCGTTAAGGCGTGAGCACTTAACACTCCGTGCCAAAGGTCGTGGGTTCGATTCCCACTATGGGTTGTGGCTTTTCTTTAGAAAAAAGAAAAGGCATTAGCCCTATCCTGGCTAGAAAAGGGTGGTAACCTATAGATAACCCGTCCCAAAATTCGTTGTTAATAATAATGGACGTTAAAATTTATATATATATATATATATTGAATGTATTATTAAATGTAATTATATCCCTTAGTAGTTAGAATATATGAAGATTTAAAGGAATTTTCCAAACTTGCTTCGTCAATAAGTACTTTCCGTCGGTATTACTGAAATCTCACCATTAATGTTGCCAAAGCATGAACAGAACCATTGACTATTGCCAGAGTTGCCCTGCTATAGAATCGATCCCCAATATTCGCCTCTTATCTTATTTGTCAAGCGTATTTATCATTAATTGTAAACATAGGATTATCTCTTGCTCCGATGAAGGCTAGGTCTCGACCAACTCCTGTCATCACTCATAGTGCTGATAGGGCACCTATAATGAGAGAGGAAGTCCTTCATATTATAGTATTGCTCTTGGTATCCAAATGGGTATGTTTATCATTTTAGTTTTAATAATTATCTCTTTACTTTCTTTCTGGAAGCCCGGTGGCCGTGAGCGTGAAGGCGTGAGCACTTAACACTCCGTTCCAAGGATCGTGGATTCGATTACCACTAGGGATGTTGGCTTTTCTTGCAAAAAAAGGAAAGGCATCAGCCCTATCCTGGCTAGAAAATAGTGGTAACCTATGTATAACCCGTCCTAAAATTCTCTTTTTTTTTTTTTTTTTTGGAATTTGTTAATTTGAGCGGAGTATAGAGCGATCCGCTTTTTTCAACGTTAAGTAGAGAGGCACTATTAATATTAAAAATTGAAATTAAAATTTTTAATAATTGAAAAGGACAAATATACAAACATATTCATTGATCCTGAACTTTTGACAGTGCTAAAGGGAAGTACTTATCCGGTAATAAAAAAGAAAAACCAGCATGCCATATATACAAACCTATTTTATAGTTAAATCTATTATAATATCCGCAGAAAAAGTAATAAACACCTAAAATGAAATCATGCCGACACTTCTGAACGTTCATACAATGTTTTCCTATCATTTATGTAAAAAATAGCACCATTTTTAAATGAGAAACAAATTGACGACTCAGAGGCCAGGGATTAAAGAAAACAAAAATCTACTTCTTTGCAAGTATCAGGAATTATTATTCAAGGTATTTATTAATATTATATAAATTAAGCAACCTTATTAATTGTTAAAAATGTTGAAACATCGATATTAAGGAAAATAGGGGTCTCCCTTAGTCTAATGGCTAGCGCCTTAGATTCATAAGCGGAAGATGGTGGGTTCGATCCCCAGTGGTGGCAGGAATTTTCTCACCTCATGGCCCGTTGGGAAAATTCCTCGCTGCACCCTGAATGTCGGCGCCAATAGCCTAGATGTCGAAGCGCCTTAAAAAAAAAAATAATAAAAACAATTAAGGAAAAAAATATATATCACATTAAAGTTTAATAATAGATATTTACAACAGTACATTTATCAAATCAAATGCCTATGTCTCTAATCTGTGGCATTAATATATTAAAGATCAACACGCTTAAAAAAAAAGGAATTTATTGAGCATTTCGAATGATCATGTTCCACCTACCAAAATTTCTCAAGCCTTTTCGGACAAAATATACGAAACGTTCAAGACCTCTGATAACTTGATAAAATAATTCTTTGTATACTTTTGTAAGAGAATTTTCATGTCATTACGCTTTTTTGAGTAAGTGAAAAATATTCTCTTTCAATTTTTCTTGAATGGTAGCGCAATTTAAGTGTCTAATAAAATTAAGTTGCCTATAAAATGTGTACCCGTAAGTTCATTGACTCAAAAGAGTTAGCCTTAAGATATGTCAGGAAACCAATTGATATATATATATATATATATATATATATATATATATATATATATATAAAGAGGGTGGTCCCGAATGAAATAGTCATACTAGAGGGGTGTGTACTTCGACTAAAGTCTAGTTGAATGCGACCGAAGAAAACATTTTACTTGAATTTTTTCCCTACATGAAGTCGTTTCCGAGTCTTTTGTCTATTCGCTAATTTTTGTCTATTTGGGTGCTATTTGTCGTTCACGCCATAGGAAAAACATAGTTCTGATGACATTTTCAAAATCAAAATTTCCATCAAATTACCTATAAGATCTCATATACCTTGTACAAACATTTCTCAAACCAAATTTACAGCAGCCACCCCCACAAATAACTTATCACGAAATAAAGGTTTTTTTATTTCTGCAATGTTCCAATGAGTTAATTATTGAAAGCCAAATTGTTTTACTTATTAATTTTTTTTGTTTTAATTGGCCACGATTTATCCATTCAAAACATCCTTTTTGGCCTTCAACACTTACTAACAAATTATCCATGGTATTGAAATAATGAAAATTTTCTTAGAGTCCCATGTCCCATCTAGTAGAAGATATAAAGCGAACAGACTAATGTATTATACACATTTACTTATAGAAAATTAAACATTTCAAAACAGCCTTAATTGTGCATGAGCAGTCGTTAATAACTATATATATATATATATATATATATATATATATATATATATATATATATATACATATTCTTTCGACTTCAAGGCCATTATCCCTTCCTATACATTGGCTCCAGATGTAATCAGCTTATCCGAGTATCCGTAATTAGAATTCTAATACAATGTACCTGGAAGACTTTTTTTTTTCGGCTATTAGCTGCTGGGTAATATTTAGGTAGCCATACTTCGTAAACATTCATGATGGTGCAGGGGATTCCTTCAGCGGGCCCATTGATGAAAAACAACTCAATTTACTGCAGGCGCGATTTGAACCGGCATCTGCCGCATGAGAATCCAAGACTTTAGCCACCGGACCTAGGGAAGACCCGTCATAGTAATATTAATTCGTAACTAATTTAGTATTGATATTAATAAACTTTTCTATTTATAGATTGTTATAATTTGAGCGTTCTAATCATTTCTATAATATTATATAGCCACTTAACATTAGTGTAAGTTTTCAACAGCTTTGCTGCGGGACATTTACCGTCCTTTTTCGATTGATGATTTTTTTATGCCCGATATATTTTACCCTTGAGCGTTACGGACTGTGAACTATTATTTTAATTGGCGCCCATTGGATGAATTTTTCTGCCATCCAATTAATACAAGTTGCTGTATTGGCTCGCCTTTTTAATGGGAGAAAATAATACAAGGTCCAAGGGCCGTCTAGAAATAAATCGCTTGTTATTATTACTTTGCGTGTTTAAAATAGACCATTCCACGACTTTTAGAGAGAAATCGAAAACGTTTTGTTAATTAAATCATTTTATTTTACTTTATTCTCATAAAAAAATAAGTTTTTATTTGTTTGGTAATTTCATTAAGGCCATATTAAGTAATCAACAGTTGTTGTTATTATCATTATCTCATCATATGATTATCTCAATCTAGTATTTTCTTCTTTCTTTTACAAAGGCTTTAACTAATGTCACCTAGAAGAACAATAACACATCCCTAATAGAAATTATAATTATCTTAAAACTAAAATGACTACTTCTATGGCTAAAATTAAAACTCCTTTAAATTTATGCCCTTCCATTTAATTTTGAATTATGGAATTTGTCTTCATTTATCCGGCATCAGTTGAACTTTTATTCTAAACATTTTTTTACATTATTTCTATTTTATAACATTTATTTTTACCTAAAAATAATTTAAAAAAAAAAAAAACGCGAACATTCAACCATTCTTCGCCCTCCATTTTATTTATTCTTATATTTTGTTTAGATGCATCGTGAGCTAAAACTTTTTATGTTTTTAATATGATAATACCTTATTGAACATACATTTAAAAACATATTTGCCATAATATGTCCTTATTATGGACACTATTTACAATTTTTGGTCTCATTGTACATAACTGGTAATAACTTTAAATTATAAAAAAATACATTTTTTTAATTATTTTAATTGACCTCTGCCTGCTATGTTATTGAAATTAAGTTTTTATACACATTTAGTTCTAAATTAAAGATAATATAACGAAGTGTATTTCGTCCTTCAAATTTCACAACCGCGAAAGTCGATTTTTAGTGAAATTGTGTTATGGGTATCTTTAGAATCCTTATTATCTCCCGGACATGATGGTAATAGATTTGTTAAAAAAAAAAAAACAAAAAAAACAATAGAACGCGCTAAAATTGACTATTACTTCTGCGTAAACGCTTGACCTCTGTCATCTATTTTAGGCCATTCAGACAAGGTTTTTCGTTTAAATGTTACCGAAAATATGTCTTAATACAGAAATGCTCATAATTTGCAAGTTATTATTATTGGTTTTATGCATCGCACATGGGCGTATATAAGGGGGGCTGAGGGGGCTGCAGCCCCCCCCCCCCCGAAGTTTTGATTTAATCGGTAAAAATTTCATAAAACCCTTAAAAATAAATTGAATAAGATCATTTAGTTAATAAAACATAATCTATTTTGGGCGTAATAGCGTTTAATTTGGCTAAAACTCTTCCAAGATCTAAATTGTTAGTATTCCATACACTGGAAATGGTCTCAGCCCCCCCCCCGTAATTTTCCCAGCCCCCTCCAAAATTATTTTCTATATACGCCCATTGTATCGCATCTTTGGCGAATTGCATTTTTACAGAGTTACAGATCATTACAGTTTTATTGCTCTCCTGAAAAGTTAGGAAATGGTTGTGAAATTTGAGTGACGATGTGTATTATGTAATAATTTAATTTTAAATTCTTGAAAAAATCAGTTTTGATTTGTTTCGCAACATTAAACTGTTTCGATACAATCAGGAATTCGTACACATACACACACATGCGCCTACGCTTACATATATTTATGTGTGGCTGTGTGAGTATTTATGTTATTTAAACGGCTTTCTCCAGGAGTTGTTTTTTTTTTTAAATGCTGTATTGCGCTGAAATCATATCCCTACTTCATAATACAGTCGTCCATGATTTTAATAACTTTTAATTTATTCACAGGAATTTCAACTATCCAATTTCCGAAACGAGATAAGCCCTTGGCTAATCCCTGTTTGCCATTTCCTTGCGTTTACACGTCTTGATTTCTCAAATGCCTGGGAAGAATGTTGGTTATATTCCTTCCCTGAGTTTTGTCGAGTGTGTGGGCCGTGCCTCTCTCTCCCTCTGCCATCTCATATTGATTTATGCGTGTCGGTGAATCATACAGTCATAGCTTCCCGCTCGATCCTCGCTCTCTTGGGTACATCTCTTAGGGTTTGTATAAAACTAAGAAATATCTCTTTAATAACCCGTCACATGACATTTTCGTGCCGATTCCACTCAAGAAAATGTCTCGCATTTTCAGCCATCATTGCCTAAAACAAAAATTATTTTCTTGCAAGGGCAGTCCAAATGCAACTAATGCAATTAACATAATATTGAGAATAGTCACTGACATTTGGTTCAGTGTTCACCCATTGAACCCAATATATTACATGGAGTTAGCGAATACTTTATCTGGATAAATTGCTATTTTCTCTCTAACGGTACACAAGATATTTAAATGTGCGCTCAGTCTACAGAACTTGATCTTTATAAATAAATATATTATTCAACATTTTATACGCTTCGTTTTTTACATATTCAAGTAGAAGGCAATGTAATTTACATTGCTTATATGTATACTTAAAAAAAAATCGTTTTTACTGACAAGTTTATTGTCAAACACATTCACAAATCCGCTGAATGTGATTGTCAACTTTAATGACACGTTAGCGATAATCAAGGCTATGAAACTTAAAGCAATGCCTCTGATTTTTACGAGCATTTTATTCAGGAAATTCATTAAGATTCCGATTAATCGATTTTCACTTACCACGATTTTTCAAGAAAATCTAGGAATAATTTTAATGTCTGTTAATAACAATTATTTTGATACCTTTACTTCCACAAACCTTACTGAAGTACACAACCTTTTTGTAATGAATGTTGAGTATTAGGAAAAATTTCATATCATTGCCATTTTTGAGCACTCATAAAATATTCTATTATTTTTTGTAATTATATAATAGCTTAAAAATACATTTTTAAAACTATTTTCTTTATAAATTGTTTGTCCTCGTCTTTTTCCCTGCATAATTTATAGTGAGGTGTAGATAGCTAGGAAAACATGAATACAAATTTTGTAAAAACCTGTATGAAATACTGGAGGAGCTAAGGAAGGATACCAAAGAGTAGCCGGAACGTCCTTAATACAGATTTAAAAAAAAAAAAAAAAAATCGTATTGATGTTTTCCTGGCCGAATCCCAATTATTCCCTGGCTGCATAATTAATAGTGTACGGCATTAAGTACAAATATAAATACATTTTTTGGTGTATCACCTCACAAGTGATCCGCGATCTGTCTTGTATGTATTAGATCCGTGTCTACTTGAACGTTAACAAATATCGCCTTCAAAAGTGTACCTACAAAATTAAATCATCGAAAAAAGGGTAGGTCCATGCATATCAATGCAAAACCGTTGGGGCTGCGATATTAGTTTTATTATTATTGTCTTTTCTTCATTTCGAACATTTTTTTTAGAATCTAGCAACTCCATAAATTTATCTCCAACTTCTTCATCACTTAAATATTTAACCGTTCAAAGATTAAGTGGTTCATTACTTAATCTACTCGATCGATAATACACTAAAATTACTAAGAATATCCGATGGATTTTTTCTGGGTTTTTCTACGCCTGACTCAAAAGTGACGTTGGTTTCCTCTTTTATCCAAAGCTTGCACGGTAAGGTAAATCTCTTGCTTAGTTTAATTTTTATTAGGCTGGAGATTTAGCTAGAAAACATAAAAATGTTCTGCCTTTTCGTTAATGACAAGTTATGCTACGAGGATCACGTTTTTTGTCCCTTTATCTGTGGCGTTCGCCCAATCAGCCCTTCGCTTATGCCGGAAATGTAAGCGTATATTGTATATTTGTAAGGACTTGTCCCTACCGAGCCGTGTTATAATGGCCACACCGCCGAGGTGTGTGTAGGTAGGTTGGCTGCTCCCCTCGTCCTTGGTTCTCCCAGGAATGCCATCTCTCTTGCTGTATCACGAGCTCTCTCTCCCTACCTCTGTTCTCCTTTCCACCTAACCCTCAACATGGCCGACCAATCTACCAGCCACATGTCTACCCTGGGGTAGCCCAGCCGTCGAGTTATAAACGACTCCAAACCAGCTATCAGAAGAGAGAAAGAGAGAGAGAGAGGTAAAGCCCCTCCAACAGTCGTTTGGTTCTCGGCTCTCCTGAACCTTACAACTATAGGACCGTAAAAGGATCTTATTAGCATCAACTTACGCTTATTATCATTAATTGTTCAAGTAAATTAAGTAATTTATTTCAATATATCAATATTATGGTACAAAATGTGTGTTCATTAACCAGCTATCAGAAGAGAGAAAGAGAGAGAGAGAGAGAGAGAGGTAAAGCCCCTCCAACAGTCGTTTGGTTCTCGGCTCTCCTGAACCTTACAACTATAGGACCGTAAAAGGATCTTATTAGCATCAACTTACGCTTATTATCATTAATTGTTCAAGTAAATTAAGTAATTTATTTCAATATATCAATATTATGGTACAAAATGTGTGTTCATTAAATACCTAAGTATGACGGAACTGAAACTCGTTCGTCCAATGCTCATTCTTTTGACCCAAGGTCAAAACAATTTTACTTCTTAAAGAAATTATTTTAATCGTCTAGATTGATGGAATTCCTTAAGAAGCCACTGAACTGAAGGATGTCTCTCACTTTTTCCATTTTTTCCTCCTGTTTCTTTTAGTTCGTTTTTCCTCTAAAAGCAGTTCAGATTTGGTGGAAAGACTATCTACAACGAATGGACAACATTGTTACCCGCTGAATACACACACCGACAGAAAGGTGTAACTGCAAAGAATAACTGTAGCGGATATGCAGTTAAGGGTGCGCAAAAACAAGAATTGAGCTGAACATGTTTTCTCGCGTTATTGACACTAATCTAAACAATGATATCTTAAATTTTAGATACATTTGGAGTTGTAACAAAAACATTTCAACAGACTTCGGCTTCGGGGTTTTCTTAAATATCTCGAAAACGGTTGCAAATAAGAATAAGTAGAAGGCGATCATTTGAAAGCTTAATAACTTGTCTAACAAATTCATTTCTAGCGAACTAACTCTTTCGGGGAAACCGGTGTTTCAAGAGTTGGTTGTATTCCGTTGCGAAATATTGAGAGATTCTGTTCTGAGCTTTTCGAATCAAGACAGATGTAAGCATTATATGACTGTTCCGATGGCGGTTCGTTTTTCATTTGATAATTTCCAGAATAGTCTTATCATAAGACTTTTCTAAATTTGTCATAAATTCTTCCTGGAGCTTTAGTAATTCCAGTCGGCATTGATAGCAGAAATATATTATCACACTTCACCGCGAATATTTCACACGTTTAAAAAAAAAAATCAGTTTCACATCACCTCACCCCTTTTCAGAAGCACAATGTTTCCGTTAACCCACAATCTTTCCTACTTTGGGTGATGAATCACCAAATTTATTAGAATGTTTCGCATCCTTAGACGCCGCTTGCAGAACTTAATAAATAATAACGGCCTCGTCATAACTGAAGATCATAGTGTCAATCAGGCGTTAAAAGTAAATTAAATTGAACTTTTATCGTTTTAATTAGGTATTCTCTGATGAGAACATATATGAGTTTGTACTATATTTATCTTGGGCTTATGACTAAGTACGATATTCCTTTCACTTACGTGATCCCTTGGGAATATTTAACGGCAAACGTTTTGTGTCAAGGCCGCCGCCTATGCAATATTTCATTTAGCTCAAACCTCATTATATCTATGCAACCTATTTTCAAGTATTCCTTTTATAAAAAGAATTATTCTTAATATTTTTAGTTCTGTTCCTCCTTCCCTCCATAGGGGGGAAACCCGCTTGTGACGGCCTCATGTCCGGTGAGAACATTTCACGTTTCAGAACCAATAGATCAAGAAAATGTCCTCAAGGTTCAAAGGAGGCTATAGCCTTCTTTGAAACACGTAATGTCGTTTCTCCCCACTGTGCTCCGCTCAAAGAAATCAATCCAGATCATGCCCAGTTTCTCCTATCCGTGAGTATTAACTGCTTCTATACGATCATGCCCCGAGGCCTCCACCTTGTAGATAGAATAATAAGAGATATGTTTATAGTTTTATTGTAGATAGCTGTAGTACACCCCTCTCCCTTCTCGAGCATCCTGTCTTATCTCTCAGGGCGTCTCGTCAAATAAGAATTGTAAATAATAAGAATGCCTCTCTCTAGTTCAGAGTCGAGCCTCACTCAACTACCTTTAATAACTACTTCTCTCTCCAACTTTATTTCTCTTTAGTTTCCACCTCGTCGGCTTGTCGCAACTTTACCACTTATCAAACAATTCTTTCCTCTCTTAAACTTTAGTTGTCTCTCAGCTGTTAGAAATAGCACTGATTTTATCCGACGCCACCTTCAGTTGTCACTAAAGCCTTTCTAAAATTTTTATAAAACTATTAAACTATATTAAAAACTGGCAGAATTAGTGTCCTCCATAGGGAGGAAACCTGCTTATGAGGTTGACCACATGACGCAATCCGTGCCGACTAGAAACTGGCTCTTGTCAGAACCCGCATATCACGAAATTACCCGTGGTTCCAATATAAATATATATATATATATATATATATATATATATATATATATATATATATATATATATATTTATTGAATATTGATTTGTTAAATTTTCTGCCTCCGGACTTACGAAACATCCAGCCGAGCAAAAGTGTTATAATAAAATTGAAAAGAATACTCCATCAATTGAAGGATTTTTTGAGATGTATTTAGCATTCACATCCTGAGTGAAATCTGTTATTGTATTATTTTTGTTCTTGTTAGTAATTATTTTTGTCCATATCTCAATAACGGGTTTTTGGAAATAAAGGATATTCTTTTTTATATTTGTCTGTTAGCCAAAACTCTTTCGTCTAATTTGAAAAATCCATATCGTTAACCAGCGGAATCCGTCCTCCGTAACATGATTTTTGGGGCGAAATTCGTGCAAAAGAAAGTCGTAACGCTTAGGTTTCGATGCTAGTGTTAGTATGCTTGCAGGTACTCTACTCATAATTTTTCTTACGTTAGAAAACAAATGAATCTATTTTTAAGGCGATGCCTATAACCGTTTTCGAGAAAAGTTGACATTAAAATCTGTTTCAGATGAAACTTGTTCCAGATTTTCGACATTAATTTAATCTAAGATATTTAAATTTTAGTTGCGCTTGTAGTTAAGGAAATATTAGGGAAAAAATGTATTAACAAACATGAAAAGTTTTTGGATCTTGGTGTATTTTCTAAAATATCTCGAAAACGGTTGTGAAATCGTTCAAGAGAAGGATGGCCGTTCAAAAGCTTACTAAATTTTCTATAAATAGGTCTTGAACTTTCGATGGGGTGATGCCAATTGGTGAAATAAATGCTTAAAACTTCTTTTGAACGAGTTTTTGTCTCTGTTTACCTCACGATTTAATTGGTTATTTCTTCTTTTAAATCTCATTTTAGACTAAAATGAGTGTTTTAGTAAAACAAGGTAATTTTTTTTTTTTTTTTTTTTTTTTTTTTTTTTTTTTTTTTTTTTTTTTTTTTTTTTTTTTTTACGGTGTATCGACAAATCTGGGCCATTAGCGCCGACATCCAGGGTGCAGCCAGGAATCTTCTCAGCGAGCCCTGAAATGAGAAAATTCCTGTTGCCGGTGTGGATCGAACCCACCATCTCCCGCTTATGAATCTAGCGCGATAGCCACTAGACCACGGGAGACCCCGGTAAGAAGAAAAACATATTGGATTTAGTCTTTCTAAAATCGAACCATGAGAAAGAGTATGGAGTAATTTCCGCTTAGGATACTGGCAGTTTTCTCTTGTGCCGTCTAAAATATTACTTCCCTTTGAGATTTCATTTTATATTTTTCACGATCAAAACCTATTAATAACTATTCTATTCGAGAGTCGAAATTGTTTTCATTTTTTATTTGATTATTTCCAGGATATTCTTATCATAAGAATTTTAAATTTTAGAAGATATCTAATTCATTTCTATGGAACTAACTCATTCGGGGAAACCGGCCTTTGAACTGTTGGTTGTTTTCCATACGGAAACATTAATAGATTATATGCCAAAGCACGCTAGTCAGTTTGGACTGCACAGTCCGCTGGAAAGCCGGTCGCCTGAACGCGTGTATACTCCGGCCGCCTGCACAGTCTTGATTTATGAAAAATTTACAAAAAGTCTTATGATAAGACTATCCTGGAAATTGGCAAATGAAATATGAAACACGACCCGCCTCCCATCGGAACTGCCTGCCATATAAATCTGTTTTGATTCTAAAAGCTTAAGCAGGCTACACACGGTCAGGCAGGCCTGTCAGTTAGATCTGAACAGTTGCCTGAACGTGTATATATTCCGGCTTGTTTCAGGACAATGCCGGAATATATACACGTTCAGGCAACTGTTCAGATCTAACTGACAGGCCTGCCTGACCGTGTCTAGCCTGCTTTAGCTTTTAGAATCAAAACAGATTTATATGGCAGGCAGTTCCGATGGGAGGCGGGTCGTGTTTCATATTTCATTTGGCAATTTCCAGGATAGTCTTATCATAAGACTTTTTGTAAATTTTTCAAAAATTCTTCCTGTAGCTTTAGTAATTCGAGTGGGCATTGATGGCAGAAATGTATAACCACACTCTGTTGCGACGTTTTCACACGTTTAAAAAAAAAAAGTTGGTTTAATCGGGTTCTCATTACCGCACCGTGTTTCCGTAAATTCAAAATCTTTCCTACTTTGAGTGATTTCCTCTCCAAATGAGTAAATAAATCATCTTTAATATACACAGAGTTTAAAAATCAATTCCCGCCAGACTATAAATTTAATTTCTTACCAAAATCAGTTACTTGTCAAGTGACCGATGTTCTCATTTGCGTTACACGTTTGCGTCAAGCGTCACGCAAAATTCGAACCGTCCCAGCCATTTGATGACGCAGTTCCTACGAGCCGGACTTTCGCCCGATTGAGTCTTTGTGAAGTAAATGAGTTTTGAGCCTACTAGTGAAGTAGACGGAGCGTATGGTGTAAAGATGGCCGAGAAGACCGGGAGAAGGTGAGGTTGTAGACCTCGGTTTCCGCCGTTGGATGGGACAAGGAGCCGGGATGAAGAAACCCGTTCTGCCCATGGGCTGGCTACCTCTTCTCTCTCTCCTAGCTCTTGTCAAAGCACAACGGGGAAGAATTATAACAAAACATATGTTACTTGCATTCATTTTGATGGCAGCGCATTAGACTAGGCTCTCTCTACTGTGGATGTGAATGCATTATAAATCCTAGGACTATCTTGGAGGAAAAAAGACTGACTCTTCACCTTAATGTGTTTTCATTATCATTAAATTTATCATAAATTTGTTTGATATATATGATGATAATAGCCTCCCGCTCTTAGCGGGAACAAATATTGGTAGACTCCCTTGGGATCATCAACCATTATATTTACGGTTAAAAACTATGAAGAATCATAAGCAAATATCAGAATCAATAAGGAGCACAATCACGCATAAAAATTGATCATTATTACAACCCCCGATTCCCAAGCAGTAACCGACGCTTTGGATTAAACCTTCTAGTCTTAAAAATTAAAGCTGGATACTAGTGTTAAAAATGTAACCAAAATAATTCATAAAAACATTCATCCGAAGTCTGATTGATGAGCTGTGTCGTTTGGCAACCCCATTAATTTGGGCAGCCTCACTTTAATTTTTAATAAAGTGTTCTTTCTTTTATTTTGTTAATTTATTTTATAAATTGGTATATTATGCTTACATTTTACCACTTCTTTTATAGACATCAATGTTCATCTTAAAAACACTTCAATGGAAAGAAACTAACCCTTCCGAACCTTAAAGCGCTCTTCTTATATATATATATATATATATATATATATATATATATATATATATATATATATATATACATATATATATTTTTTGTTTTAAATTACCTCACTGGACATTATATGTGTTTGTGATGCGGCTTCTTTCTCCATCGGTCTTTCCCCTCCTTTCTGTGTGACATTTCGACGGAATCCTCACTGGCCTCTTCAAGCTGTCATTCATTTTTGCAGAGGATACTGGCTCTAAGAAGCCGGAGAGGAATCCGTCGAAATATCGGCCAGTATCCTCTGCAAAAATGAATGACAGCTTGAAGAGGCCAGAGAGGATTCCGTCGAAATGTCACACAGAAAGGAGGGGAAAGACCGATGGAGAAAGAAGCTGCACCACAAACATATATATCGTCCATAGTTGGCTCAAATATTTATCGATTTTATTGAACTTTTGATACACAAATACTTTTGGTATAAAAGTGGTTTTTGATGTTAAAGGTCAAGTCGAAGGAACATGATTTTCAGGCGACTTTAGCGCTAAAGAATCGATTTTGCGTTTCCAGGCTTCCAGGTACACGTATCAGTAATTGGACGTCGAAAATCCAATTAAAAAATTTCCAAGGCCCCTAACTGTTGTCGAGGAAATGGAAAAAATATATATTTTTATTTAGATTTTTTAATATATTCTTATATATCTCAGAACCGTTTGGGAAATCGTAGTAAATGCATAAAATCCATTCGAATGCTTATTAAATTTCTTACAAATACGGTTGTTGTGCGATTGTTGATAGAACGAACTCGTTTGGAGAATTCGGCGCTAATGTTGAGTTATTTCCGCTTGGGGAGTTTCTATGTATAGCGCCTAAGATTGCTTCATTTTGAGATTTCGTTTAATTTTTTACATGTGTTTACATTTTTCGCAAATACAGAAAAAACTGTCTTTCTAGATGACATTGGGGATTAGAACGGAATGACGCTAAGGTGACGCAGTTCCTCTGAGTTGGTCTTCTAGGTGTTTACTCCGAGAAAAGATTTATTTATTTTGTATTATTTTGTACAAAATAAACAATTTATTTTATTCTTATTTTTATTTTATTTATTTACTGCTGGACCGCAACGGAGGGGACTAGCAAATTATTAAATCTATATGGAAACTTCAGCTTTGAACAAAATAATAATATTAATAAATAAATTATAATAGACAATCATAACATAAAGGAAATAAATATAATTTCAGAAAAATTAGCAAATACATTTAAAAGCCAAAAATATAAAAAATAAGGAAGTTATAAAAAAATGAAAGAGTAAACATTTTCATGAGTTCATTAAATTTTGTGATATATATGTGTAGTTTGTAAGTGTTTAAGTGTCTGATTCAAATAATGGCTACCATCGGACAAGAGTTCTGTAAGGTCAGTGCGTATATGTAATTGTTCTCTTCTTCGACAGTTTGTATGTATATGTCTTTTAGTTAGCAGTTGGTTACATTTTCTACATGTTGGCGCGTCTTGTTTAGTCATTAGTTGTCCGTGAGTAAGTAGAGAATGGCCAATTCGGAGTCGAGTTAGAACTATCTCTTCTCTGCGGTTTCCTCTTCTGCTGGATGGCCATTCTGGCACTGTTTCTTTAATCTGTCGTAGTTTATTGTCGTTAGTGTTGTGCCATGCTGTCTGCCACTGAATAAGTATTTGGTTGGTATAATATGTTGTTAGGTCATCGTAAGTTGTTTCACTTGTTTCTATGTTCTGTAGTGTAGTTGCTAATTTGGCTTGTATGTCAACTTCTGTGCTTTGTTTAATGTCTACGTGCCCAGGTTGCCAAACCTTAATTAATTTACATAATAAATTTTGTAATATGACAAAATAATACTATTTTGTACAAAATACTGTTTATTTTGTAAAATATTTATGTTTATTTTGTATTCTGCACTAATGCGGCTAATTTAGATCACTTCTTAATGTTCTTATTTATGCATCTCCTGTGTGATCGTTTTTTTTTTTTATCAAATGTGTCAACTGGTTAAACCCAAATATTAATCGGACAGAGGACTGTGTTGAGTTATGTATTTATTTTATTTAAATGTTTTTCTTTTCAGTCATTTCTATCCAACAAGAATATAAGAAAGGAGAGAGGCAAAAAGAAAATGATTCGGAGACATATACGTGCAGAACATGTCTTCATTGGAGCAGAAAAAATTGCGCTGGGATATAAAACTGAAGTGGAATATGTAAAACATCCCGTCGAGCCTGCAGTTAAAATGTGTTCCACTTATTCAAAGGGAAATGTGTCGTAAAACAGGCTTGAATATTCTTATAAGAAACGATTCGAGATACCGACCGTATAAAGGATCCGAGTCGGGCATGAAACATTCACCTTTAATGGCAAATTACATTCCTTTCTTTTCCCATGAGTAGTTTTTTCAAGCCAGTCCGAGAACAAAGTTGTCTAGTTGTCATATAAAGAGTAGTCTGTAAAAATAATAACGTTTTTCCACAATTTCAAATACCCCTTTCAATGAAACACCTCAATTCCATCCTACTTTCTAGATATTACGTTAACTATTTAAACCGAAGCTGGTTATCTTTGAACGATAACAATAACGATAATCGGGAGATAAAGCCATTCATAGAACAATGTAGCTCCAGCTATAGAAGCTGCCGGAGAGAAGAAGTAGTCCTTACAAGACTTAGAATAGGACATACACTACTAACGCACTCCCACTTAATGACAAAAGAGAACATACCACTATGCACAAAATGCAATAAGACATTAACTGTAAAACACTTACTAACAGACTCCAGGAAACGTGAAAACATGTTTTATTTTTGATGTTCTAGATCTTTTATTTTGTTTGCATTCTACATGTTTATAGAGCTAATCGCCCAGTTGCTAGCTCACAAACCAAATAAATAAATAACTATGTAAATAAGTAAATGTTATTACTTACTGAAAAATTAAATAATAATGAACATACCACTATGCACAAAATGCAATAAGACATTAACTGTAAAACACTTACTAACAGACTCCAGGAAACGTGAAAACATGTTTTATTTTTGATGTTCTAGATCTTTTATTTTGTTTGCATTCTACATGTTTATAGAGCTAATCGCCCTGTTGCTAGCTCACAAACCAAATAAATAAATAACTATGTAAATAAGTAAATGTTATTACTTACTGAAAAATTAAATAATAATGAACATACCACTATGCACAAAATGCAATAAGACATTAACTGTAAAACACTTACTAACAGACTCCAGGAAACGTGAAAACATGTTTTATTTTTGATGTTCTAGATCTTTTATTTTGTTTGCATTCTACATGTTTATAGAGCTAATCGCCCTGTTGCTAGCTCTCAAACCAAATAAATAAATAACTATGTAAATAAGTAAATGTTATTACTTACTGAAAAATTAAATAATAATGAACATGTAAATACGCTAATAGGTACCTTATAATGATTTTTCAGGGATGTTATACGCCATCAGTGACCTAATTTTTTAAATCTACGCGCACGGTAATGTGCCTGGAAACGTTCCGGTCTACGCACACTGTCTGTACATTACACGAAGTGTTAGAGCCGATTTTTACCCTCCTATTCGAACCAGATAAAGATAAACTTTTACACAGGTGTACTAATATATATGAGTAAAATTGGAAAGTTTCATAATTCTACATTGTAGCGTTTCTAAAATATAGGCGATAGAAAATCGGAATTTATACGACCTCCTGACTCACACATCAAAATTATTAGGCACTTCCCGAAAAGCTAGAGACTTGGAACTTTTTCAGGATGATAGACATTAGGGTGTTATTAAAGGTAAAAATAAAAAAAATCCTGAAACGTTGTGTTTGACTGTGCTCCCAGGACCCGTTATCTACTTGTTGTTCTTTCGGAAATCCATCATTCCTTCCGAAACTCATCATGTGTGATATGAAATGAATCGTCTCGGCAACGACAACCTAATACTAAAGGGGAAAATACAGAAGTTGATTGGGGCCCAGAGCCTCCCAAATTTACGCATGGGAGAGTTTGTACCCTACTAGTTTAGTGAGAGCCATGTACCCTACTGGGCTTCATATGAGTCATGCTTTTCCAAAGGGACCCATGTCCACAAAATTTTGAAAATAAGATTTTTGAACCACTGGATTAGGCTTTTCGCGTTCTTTTCAGTGAATAACATATTAAAGCTTCAAAAAGACTATTATATTATATTAAACTCATTTGAAAATACTGAAAAGAAACAAAACGCTCCATGTCCTTTAGGTGAATTATAACATAGCCGACCGTTGCTTGGTATGTGTAAACAGGAACAAAGGGCTTCTTGTCCAATTCTGTATGCACTATAGAAATACACTACAATTCCAAAGCCCCCCTCGTCCATTTTTAAAATTTGACGGTCCCTGTATTGTAAAATCCAAATTTTATGATAATATAGATGGTATGTCTACGGTGTGTTGTGCATTTGGCAGCGATATATGACAAAATCATTGAACGGCAGAACATTTCGACGGATACATACGTTGTATTGTGTTATTGAATTCTGCTGCTAGTGATTGTGTACCAAACCGTAGTTTGCTGTATTGTATGCTCATAATTTAGCGTTAATCGTTTAAAAAGTTATTGTAATACCTTATATTATAAGCGTGACGGGTAGAAAACTTTAAAGACTGTCTGTATCTGTTGCTCCATGTGTGAAAGGAACGAGCGTGAAAATGTTCTAGCTACATGGAAACAAATATTGTTAAGAAAACTAAATATATGTATCTAACGCCTACCAAGGCTTCCCAATAGTAACCATTCAATAACAAACGGTCTTCATTGTTCTGAATTAACCAAACCAAGAGATAAGCAAAGTAACTTACAACTTTATCTCATAGAATCAAAATCTATTTATCTGTTCTTTTAATTATCCTGTCTCGATTGATTTTATTAATGATTTCTGTTTGTTCGATACCACGCCACGAGTGTTTTTATGAAGTCAGGCTAATTTTATATATACTCAGCAGTTGAATAACGAACGTTCGTTAACTTTTATAAACTGATTCACTCTATTTTTTTTTGTATATTTCCACATCGAAGTAACCCTACGATGTGGGAGTTTATTGCTTATTCTGCACACCCTATGCATTTTATGTGCAACTGTTACAGTTTTTTAAACTCATTCAGGCTTGTTTCGGATATCTTGGCCGGTGAGTTTGGCCTTATCCCAATCTGTGCCAAGCCTGGACTATGATGCAATGTCTACGGGGAAAGCTAGAGTCTTGAGCCCGTTGAGTCATACTCTGCCTCAATTGTAAGTTGTGTTGAGTAAGTTCAGTAGCGTCAGCTGTCGTCCTTCTTATCGATAAAAACACTATATGGCTTCGCTTGTCAATACTACCACAGTCATATTTTAGTTCAGAACACAAAACTTGTTATTGCTTCCTTCAGTGTCTTTTACTAAACTCGTCAGTATTTATTTTTGTCCAGAGATTGTTAAATAAAAAAAAAATTCTAGAAAAAACGTTCACGCGCATAAAGAAAACCACAGTTCTAGATATTGTACGTTTATCTGATAGGGACTTCTATTCATTTGAAATGAATGTGTATAATAAGGGCTGCAACCCTCAAAAATAAATTTTATTTATAAAATTGCTGCGCTTAAGAGTTTCGAGTTTATATGTTTCCAGGTACACTTTATATTGGCAGTTTGACGTGGGAAATCAAATGATCATCACATTCAAGACGATATCATTAACCGTATCTTCCAAGTTCCGCATTCGCCAAAACCAAGATGTATAAATGTTGGTTATATTTGTAAAGAGGTAGAAACATGTTATAAATATACATTAGGAGTTTTGGATTTTTAGTATAGCACCTTAAATATCTCAAAAATATGTGAACAAGTGGAACATGATCATTCCAATTCAATGGAAATTAACCAAAATTACTTAGTTGCTAAGTTTTAGCACTTTCCTCCGAAGGAAAGTAGCTATTGAGGTTGCACTCATGACGGAATTTTTGAAAAATTTCTTCAAATCTTTATCGATCCTACCTAGTAGACACCGAAAATGACCCCCGTTAAAATTTATATATATATATATATATATATATATATATATATATATATATATTCATATATATATATATATATATATATATATATATTCATATATATATATTCATATATATATATATATATATATATATATATATATATATATATATGTGTGTGTGTGTGTGTGTGTGTCTGTTAACACGATAGCGGCCAGAGTTTTTGTTTTTTCGTCACGAAACTTGGTATATATCATTCAATTAGCAAACGATTGAACGAGTTCGTTAACCACCAAAGTCGGTCCACCGGAAGGGGGGGGTTTCCCCGAACCCAAAACACAATTTGATTATTTCAGCCGTAATATTTGTTAATATTTCAACGAAACTTGGTATTCGTAGTGTTAATATATAGAGAAAAGTGAGATATAAAAATGAACTAAATCGGTTCATTAGAAGGGGGGGGGGGGTGGGGGTTACTCCGGACCCACAATACCAATTCGCCACTACCACCCGTGATTTTTGGTATATTTCGACGAAACTCGGTATTCGTAGTGGTAATCCACAGGTAAATATGTGTTGTAAAAATAAACTAAATCGGTTCATTAGGAGGGGGGGGGGTTTACTCCGGACCCACAATACCAATTCGCCACTACCAGCCGTGATTTTTGGTATATTTCGACGAAACTCGGTATTCGTAGTGGTAATCTACAGGTTAATATGTGTTGTAAAAATAAACTAAATCGGTTCATTAGAAGGGGGGGTTTACTCCGGACCCAAATTCCTAATATACTCATACCGGTCGTAATTTCTGCTGTATTGTAACGAAACGCGGTATACGTCGTGGGTACCTCATGAGAAAGAAGTGTTGTAAAAATGAGCTGAATCGGTCAATCGGAAAGCGGGGGTTTAATTTGTAATATATTTCAATAGAAAGCCAGCCAGACGTAGGTTCACAAAGCCGCCGCAAGGAGCGCTTTCTACCACTAGAGTGACTGTATCCTGTTCCTGCGTTAGATCAAAATACGATAATATGAGGTTTTTTGTATTTATTACGTAGTGTAATAGGTACCACATGTAAACATAACTCTGGAAGCAAACTAATAATTGATCAGTTACTCATTACAAATTTAAAAGAGAACTATTCATGTTTTTATTTTATTTATTTAGGATATTTTAAGCAAATTGTTCTGGAAAGCAGTCTGCACTACCCAAATTCTGAGGAAAGTGCTTAGTTATGCAGCTCCTGCGTGACGGACTTTTATTAAATAGTATATGGAGGTTCTTTCATGTTTTATCATAAATAAAAGTCTATTTGTGATTTTTACTATTATAAATTAAGATTTACAAAATAATTAATGAATTAAAAAAAATTGCTCGTTTAAGTTTCAATCTAAGATTTACCAACAGATCAAAGTATTTCTTAAAGAAGAAAAAACTAATGATACAATTTTTATAACTGACAAGGTCGACGTCCTCTGAACGCATCTTTTTTTTCCAGCATTTTTCTTCATGACAGAAAATTATACAATATATTTTAAATACTCGCCCCCTGCGGTTACAATTAAATTATCATTACAGACAAGGCTGTTAACATCTCGCCTATTTTTATCGACTTAACATTTATTTTTAAGATGTTAAAAATTGTTTAAATTCATATCAAAATGTTTATTTTTTGATTTTTTTTTTAAAATGAATATTTAAACATTAAATATCCCTAAAAAAAACATAAAATTTGGCAAACGCGAATTTAATGTAATATAATATCAAAATAAACATACAAATTAAAATGTCATATTAAAGTGGAATTTGTTTATTTAACTTCAACCAATTAAAAGAATCTGCTCTTTTTATCTCACTCGGAACCACTTATGTCCATAAAAAGTTGCATCATGTTGCTTCATTGGAACTCATTGTCATTGCCAAATAGTATTTATGGACGTTCTAAGTGTTATATTTTCCTGTACATTATTCTATAATAAAACAACGCCTCAAAAGGACTTTGTTCCAAGACTCATTTGGATAGAGATCAGATATCTCTAAATGATCCTGGGCAAATCATAATTGTCATATTGTGGATTATGTAAGTCCGATTTAGGCTGTTTTAAATCTGCTTCTCAATGGATGACGCGCAAAGTTAAGAAAAAAGTTTTTTTTTTTTTGTCATTCCGAAGCGTCATGAGGTCCGTGTTCGGTATTCGTATCTTAAGAAAACTAATTTTTTTTATAAGAAACTGCGTTTCATTTTTGCCAACATTTCCGCTTGAAATTCAATCCTTCATCAGGGCTATGGAAACGAGGATGAGTTAATACTGATTTATATACAGATGAAATGAATGCACATACATTATACGTAGAGGGGGATGAACAATAGATTTAGTTATATGGTAAATGTGTGTATATGAGCTTAAATAAAAGGTGGATTTAAAACTTCAAATGAAATATTTATAAATATTTACAAATCTCTTTTTTTAGATATTTTTCATGACTTAAAAATTATTATAGATACATGTTGAGTTAAGTAACTATATTCTATGTACTGTTGCAATATTATGGTAAATATAATTGTACATTTAATAATAAAAATGTTTCATTTTGGCAGGTGTCATTATCTTTATATTAAGTGGTACTTAAAGATTTATTTATAACGTACTAATGTTTAATTTGCCTTTATGTTTGTTATACGAGTAACTTTTTACATTTGTATTGCTAATATATCTATAAAATGTGATTCATCGAAAATTCGGGAACAAAATAATATTAAAGAAACATTTGTTGAGATTACATTGATCTCCTCCTATATTTGTGTCTTATCTCCTCTTGACCTTGTGACAAAGTTCAAATTTCCAATAATATTAAGTATCACAAAAAAAAAAAGATCTATTTCATTTAAGTAGAATAAGCAATTTATAGTTTTTTTTTAAAAAAAACCTTTCGTCAAACTTTTTCTCTTATTTCTATAAACATAATTTTATAATTTTGAGTTGATATAAGTTATATTATTCTTGTGTGTTTCATTTCGATTCTTTTGATTTTTCAATAATTTTCTTCGGAATTAACCTTCGTGTTATTTAATAATTCTGTGAAAGCTTTAGGTATTCATTTTTAGCGTAAATGTGCGAGTCTTATTAACTAATTACTGTTTACGAATTAATGCCGTGACTGATTAAATTGGTTAGAATAAAGGAAATATTTTGATTTAAAAATCGCCTATTAGAATGCATTCTCCTTTTACCTCTAATTCGTTTCATGATAGTACAAGAGCAGCGTTAATGACCTGAAAAATTCATTTACTTGAAAAATTAATTTTCATGAATTATTTTATCGTCTTAAAGACAAAATATTTTAAATATTCATTCTGTTATAATTTTCATAAGAAATAACTTTTTTCAGCCTTGACAACTATTTGTGGTAGCTTTCTAATTTTTTACGAATATTTTGTGCATACTTGTCAAAACAGCCTTAGTTGTACGCACACACTCACACACACACACTCATATATATATATATATATATATATATATATATATATATATATATATATATATGTGTGTTATGTTTATAGAAATAAGAGAAAAAGTTTGACGAAAGGTTTTTTTTAAAAAAAAATTATAAATTGCTTATTCTACTTAAATGAAATAGATCTTTTTTTTTGTGATACTTAATAATATTGGAAATTTGAACTTTGTCACAAGGTCAAGAGGAGATAAGACACAAATATAGGAGGAGATCAATGTAATATCAACAAATGTTTCTTTAATATTATTTTGTTCCCGAATTTTCGATAAATCACATTTTATAGATATATTAGCAATACAAATGTAAAAAGTTACTCGTATAACAAACATAAAGGCAAATTAAACATTAGTACGTTATAAATAAATCTTTAAGTACCACTTAATATAAAGATAATGACACCTGCCAAAATGAAACATTTTTATTATTAAATGTACAATTATATTTACCATAATATTGCAACAGTACATAGAATATAGTTACTTAACTCAACATGTATCTATAATAATTTTTAAGTCATGAAAAATATCTAAAAAAAGAGATTTGTAAATATTTATAAATATTTCATTTGAAGTTTTAAATCCACCTTTTATTTAAGCTCATATACACACATTTACCATATAACTAAATCTATTGTTCATCCCCCTCTACGTATAATGTATGTGCATTCATTTCATCTGTATATAAATCAGTATTAACTCATCCTCGTTTCCATAGCCCTGATGAAGGATTGAATTTCAAGCGGAAATGTTGGCAAAAATGAAACGCAGTTTCTTATAAAAAAAATTAGTTTTCTTAAGATACGAATACCGAACACGGACCTCATGACGCTTCGGAATGACAAAAAAAAAATATCTTTTTTCTTAACTTTGCGCGTCATCCATTGAGAAGCAGATTTAAAACAGCCTAAATCGGACTTACATATATATATATATATATATATATATATATATATATATATATATATATATATATATATATATATATATATATAAACCCGCACACACATACACAAATTTGAACAACCTTTTTTTTATGCTGGTTATCGTCCCTATCGGGAGGGAGGAAACACGCTATAATATCTCTTTTGCTATTTTTGATAAAGCAATCTCAGTCTTAGAGATCTGTGATTAAACGGAATAACTTCCGCCTAGTCAGTTTCCTGTTGTTGCACCTAAGATCTTGCTTCGCATTGAGATTTCATTTTTTACATGTAGTTAGATTTTTTTACGACAGATCACCATTTAAGCTTTCCAAATAACACTAGGGATAAGAACGGAAACACGCTCAGGTGAGGAAGTTTCTGCGAGTTGGCCTTTTTTTTCTGAAAGAACCAAATTGATCAAATGTTTCTTATAATTTTATTATTAAAAGAGAAATTTGGCCTAGAATAAGTTTTAAGATTTTCAAAACTGATAAAATGTAAAAATAACTAAAATTATGATAACGGACATTTTTTTTTATCCAATTTATGCAATGTTTTGGAGTTAATTGTCCTGTTTTAAGCCTATTACTCTTTAATCTAGGACTATGCTGTGCGCCAAATAATTCCAACCTTCATCCATGGGCCAATTCACGTCAAATCGCCGAATTTTAATATATGTCCGTGCCATCATATCTCAGATATTTTTCAAATTTTTTTCAGGAATAGAGATGTATGCGATAATCTCAAATTAATTTTTTTCAGATTTTTTTATCAAAAATTGAACCAGGGGGAATTTTTAAAAATTCTTGTTTTTTGCATGATTTTTGTTACTGCCTTTCTGATAACAGTTTTGAAAAACATTTGTGTTTTACTTTTTTTTCAACAAATCCGGCTGTTCTTGGTATCAAATTAAAGCTAATGCTTTTCTCTATCAAAATAAGCTATAATAGTGATACTATAGGCAATAGTGTCATGCCACTAATCGCGCAAAGTTATTTTTTATACTTTTTCATTAGCTAGGTTCAGTAAGTCATACCTCAGAAATCACAATTACCATAAGCATCATAATTTTTTTTCTGGAATGATCAAACAATGTACTAGTTATGTTCAAAAAATAAAAATTGTGTTTTTGGCGGTTATGAAAAAAAAATCTTTTTCTTAGGAAAATGATTACTTAAAATGTCAACTTCGTAAAATGTAAATTTAAAGTTTTTCTGAGTTCAAAGTAACTCAACACATTTATTACAACATATAAAACTATAACCTATTTTATTACAAGGACATTTGACATTAATTTCAGATTATTCACTATTAGGTACCTAATTTTTATAGTGGAAAGGCATATCGTAGTTGCTGTAAACTTCAAATTCAGTTAATTGTGAACCTTTTCATCTATTTTGTATGTCTTTCCTGATTCAGATGATGATGAAGGAACTGGAATATGTTTAAGTAGCTTTCCTTGCCATATTTTGGAATCTGTTTGCACTTCGTTCAGCTTTATTCTGCAATCTAGCAGACTTCGTTCGCGTGGAGAATGAACCGATTTATTTTATTTTCATAACATATTTTTCTATTAATATGTCCACAACGAATTCCGAGTTTTGTTGAAACATAATTCCAACAATAATTGTGGACGGTATGGGCGAATAACTACTTTGTGTCAGGAGATGAACCAATTTTGCTGGTTAACGAACTCGTTCAATCATTTGCCTGGGGAATACTATATACCAAGTTTCGTGACGAAAAAACTCTGGTGTGTAGACTGCGTTTCTACAAGAAACACATATTTAAATCTTTTTTTTTTTTTTTTTTTTTTTTTTTTTTTTTTTTTTTTTTATTGAATATTTACAATCTGTATAATAAATACAATAAGTAAATAAATATCTCATACATAGGTATACACAAGGAAGAACAGAGGGGAGAAGGCAGCCATTGCTGTCACTCCCTAAGGAATGAATAATGTTTTTAAGTGTTACAGTTGGTCCCTAGGCCACTTTCTTTTCAGGCGTCTCGGGGGATTGGAAGGGATCGCATCTGTGGAAAGGGATTGGGCAAGGGGATTGGGAATATTTAAATCTGATAAAAAAATCTGAAAAAATTAATTTGAGATTATCTCATACATCTCTATTCATGAAAAAATTTTGAAAAATATCTGAGACATGACGGCACATAGCACTGGTCGTTTTGACATGAATTGACCCCCATACATTATATGGAGTGTTTCTAACATTTTAAACCTTAGCTGAAACATGTCTACAGGTACAACGTTATTTTAATTTATTTATTTAATTATATTGCCTCTACCCAGTCATTGGCAGCGCCGTCAGTTAAAAGTCAAATGGTTTTGTAAACGTTGATTTCTTTAATAAACGTGAAGAGTTTGAATTGTCTTGTAAAACATCTTGCAGTGTCTCGGGTCTATTGTGTGCTAGTCTGATGAGGTTGTATTGGCAGCAGTGTATCAGTATGTGTTCTACAGTGTTTTGTGTATCACATATCCACGTTGGTTGATGGAGTTTAAGTAGTTAGCTGTGGGTCAGTGCTGTGTATCCTATCCTTAGTCTTGTCAAGACGGTCTCTTTTTGTCTGGAATATCGTTGAGCCGTAGTTCAAGTGTATGTATTATTTTTAATTCTTATGATTTGAGTGCGATGGGTTCCGAACCATCTGAGGTTCCATTTTTCTCTTGCAATTTGTGAACTTTCCTTCCAAGAAATGGTTTGTAAAGTTCACTACCCGCCTTTAATTCTACCTATCTTTTTGTTTGTGTTTTCGAACCTCTATAATAAAAAAATAATTGTTTATTCAGTGACCATTTCTAGTATTTACCTTCCTGTTCCCCATGAATTGTTGGATGAACTGTAGGTAAGAGAAGTATGATTATTCAATCTGCCTGTGTATTGTAGCCTGCCCTACCTCCCTGCATTCATACATGAATAGAGAGGGTGAAGCCTAGCAAGAGGGTCGCCCAAGCATACCTAGGATCGTTACACCTGGTTAGATACAACTCTCCGTACACCAAGCTATGTTACAAACATCTCTTTCCGCTGAGATAATCCTCCAAGCTATTTACTCGCTACTCCGCGTTTGCAAGCCTTTAGACTAGTACTAGATGAAATAATTAACGGTTTAAATGGAATATGTTGTACAGTCTTGCTTCAATTTAATGTGTCAGTGGACGTTCCGTTTTGTTGTTGTAGTCTTAATGTTGAATATGATGGAATCTACTTGCATTCCATACAAGTTAGAATTATCTTCGCTAATATAAACATATATTATGATTTATAATATATATAAACATATAAATTATCTTTCCATTCATGTATAACAACCCTGTGTTATTGTGTATGTGAACGATATAAGAACAAAAGTTTAAAAAAAAAAACATGGATCTGTGAAAAGAATATTATATTTTTTTCTTCAGTTTATTCAAAAAGCTGAAGCGAAATATTTATTTTTATAAATGTTTACATAAATATTAAGTAAATATTTACTTAGAACAATACAAAAAAATACTTCCACAAATATAAAAAAAATCCTAAAACAGCAAATACAATACACATATTTTGAATTTGTTAATTACAGTAACTAATACTGGGTCCAGTTATTTATTTTCCGAAGAAAATAAATAAATATATATATATATATATATATATATATATATATATATATATATATATATATATATATATATATATATACAGGGTGTCCCAGTATATGTGTCAACCCCCTTTTCCTCCTAGAGTTGTTGGAATTTCGATATGAAACTTGGTAGGTCTTAGTTATGTTGCATGAGGTTTCTTTTGAAGGTTTAGTTGACTGTAACATTCTCCAGTTTTTCTCCAGCGCATCTAACTCTTGATTTTCCAATGGCGGCAGGTATTTTTTATGACGAATTCTGATAGAAAATTTAATTTTAAGACTAATTTATTCCAAAACATCTTTTGATCCGACGCACCGTTTGCGCGTAAAACGCAAAAAACTGAAAAATATAGCCCTTTTGTAGACAAATTCCTATTTATCACTGAAACCAAGCCTTTTATGTAAAAAAACCTCGATACAAAAGTTGTAGCCTATTAATTTTCCTTTCAGATGATACCAAGATCAAAGTTGTAGGTTTAATAATTAACGGAATATTATGAATGAAATATATACCTTAAAAGTTTTAAAAAGTAACAATTCAGAAAATCGATATGAATAGAAAAAAAAGTAGGTGACATAAACAATAAAAAAAAGTACTTATTTACTTTATGACAAAAATTATTATAAAACAGAACAGAATAAATTTATTTTTCCATATGAAATTATTATATCATAAAACTAAAAAAAAAATTTGCCTTTGATTTCATTCATAATACCCCGTTAAATATTTAATCTACAACTTTGATCTTTGTATCATCTGAAAGGAAAATTAAGAGGCTACAACGTTTACATTGAGGTGTTTTTACGTACAAGGCTTGGTTTCAGTGATAAATAGGAATTTGTCTACAAAAGGGCTATATTTTTCAGTTTTTTGCGTTTTACGCGCAAACGGTGCGTCGGATCAAAAGATGTTTTGGAATAAATTAGTCTTAAAATTAAATTTTCTATCAGAATTCGTCATAAAAAATACCTGCCGCCATTGGAAAATCAAGAGTTAGATGCGCTGGAGAAAAACTGGAGAATGTTACAGTCAACTAAACCTTCAAAAGAAACCTCATGCAACATAACTAAGACCTACCAAGTTTCATATCGAAATTCCAACAACTCTAGGAGGAAAAGGGGGTTGACACATATACTGGGACACCCTGTATATATATATATATATATATATATATATATATATATATATATATATATATTTATTTATTTTCTTCGGAAAATAAATAACTGGACCCAGTATTAGTTACTGTAATTAACAAATTCAAAATATGTGTATTGTATTTGCTGTTTTAGGATTTTTTTTATATTTGTGGAAGTATTTTTTTGTATTGTTCTAAGTAAATATTTACTTAATATTTATGTAAACATTTATAAAAATAAATATTTCGCTTCAGCTTTTTGAATAAACTGAAGAAAAAAATATAATATTCTTTTCACAGATCCATGTTTTTTTTTTTAAACTTTTGTTCTTATATCGTTCACATACACAATAACACAGGGTTGTTATACATGAATGGAAAGCTGGTTAAATGAAGAAGTTTTTGTGAAACCCGGAAATTTCAGACCCTGCCCATTGAGGAGTAACGCTGGAAAGAAATATCAAGAAAATGTCAGGGAATTTAGAATAGCTTTCTTTTGGTAAGATATACATATTTACATTCATTCATTTTTACGTTTATTCCCAACTAGACTTATAGTAAATTTACTCAGCTTTTGATTGGTTTCACTTTCTTTTTAGTAGCTGAAACTACTTGACACAATACAGAACACAGCACTAAGAATTGTCAGCGGTGCATTTAGATCTAGCCCAGCAGAAAGCTTATGTGCCGAAACTGGTGAACCTCCACTGCAGTACAGACGTCGAATGATATGTAATAAATTCGTATTGAAATGTAAAGCTATTGGAACGCCATGCGTCACTGAGTTTTTATATAACCAATACTCCGAAAAATACACCGAAAGAAACGTTAAGCAAAAGCCACTCTCATTACGAACTGAAGACAATCACAGCGACCTAACTCTCTTCCAAACACCTGTTCACACAAATAACATTACTGAGATACCTCCATGGCGACTGAAAAACCTTAAACTAGACTTAACACTGACAAAATACAAAAAATCAGACCCAACTTCTTCGACACACTACAAAAACGTATTCAACTCCCTGTTCAGGCAAAATAACAACACTCAGTACATATTTACGGACGGATCAAAAACTAACTACGGGACTGGCGCTGCCGCCATCACAAGAAACGAATCCTATCACATAAGATTACCCGATCACACTACTGTTTACACAGCAGAACTACACGCAATCCTTTTAGCACTCAAAAACATTGAAGATACAGACACGAACGACATAACAATATGCACTGACTCATTAAGTTCCTTACACTCAATGACAAACATTTACAGCACACACCCTATTGTCATAGAGATTTTTACACAATTATTCCAACTACAAACAAAGAACAGACATATCACTATGTTTTGGTTACCTGGACATGAAGGGATTTCACAGAGCACTACAGTAGACCTACTAGCGAAAACTGCAACTCAAAGACCTACACCTGACCTGAACAAAATGACAGCAACTGACCTATGCAAACTAGCTGAAAATAATACAGTAAACGACTGGCAGACAGAATGGACTAACTCTCAAAGCAAACTGCGGGAAATAAAAAATACAATAATACCCTGGTCAAGAGAAAACCTAACAAGACGAGACCAAGTTATTATTACAAGACTTCGCTTAGGACACAGTTTACTAACGCACTCCTATCTAATGGAACAAGACAGACCTGTATGCGCATGTTGTAACGAGACATTAACAGTTAAACACATACTTACTGACTGCAGATTACGAGACTACCTAACAATTCCTCATGACTTACACGACTTACTTGCCGAAAATAGTCCACATATTAACACCATACTAACTCACTTAAAGACAATTAACCTATATTCAAAAATCTAGCCTTATCTCCAATTTACCTCCTAAAGTTAATTTAAAATAATGAACGAAATAGCCTTTATAAAATCATTTACATTTTTAAGAAATTAAGTTAATTAACCTAAATTTAAATATAAAGCCCTATCTCCAATATAATCTTACCTCTTCTACCCTCCCCCCCAATTTTTTTTTTTTTTTTTTTTTTTTTTTTTTTTTTTTTTTTTTTTTTTTTTTTTTTTCCCTCTTCACACTCTATTTAATATCTATCATATTACCGTATTGTTATTGTGAAATATATTATATAAAACATGTTATTGTTATTATTAATTAGCTCTCTAATGTACTAGCTATCCTCATAAAATGTACTGACTTGTTATATATACAATGTGCAAAAAGTATTTTGTAATATCTTGATGTATGTTAAAGAGCAAGTCGCCAAAAGTTGCGAAACTCTTAATAAATAAATATCAATATCAATATCTTTTTAGTAGAACCACCTGGGACGGAGCTACAATGACTATTCTTATAAAAACCACGTTTGTCTTGATAAAACAATAAAACGACGTTTTCTCCCTTATGGGCGAGAATTCGGAAAATCTTCATAGAACATTTTTCGTTCCCCTAAGGGTCTTCTATCACCTCCCACAATATGACTAGACATTTACGGGACACCCTGTATATATATATGTTTGATGTTATTTTTCGTCGCTGGGATAGTATTTTTGGATGGAACGGAATTTTTCTCCAGCGGTGGTGCTCCTCCTCACTTCTTCCTGGAATATTTCGATGGATTCATCTCCATCTTCTTCAGCCAGGTACTTGTTTCTTTTCCGAGGAAGAAACAAGTACCTGGCTGAAGAAGATGGAGATGAATCCATCGAAATATTCCAGGAAGAAGTGAGGAGGAGTACCACCGCTGGAGAAAAATGCCGTTCCATCCAAATATATATATATATATATATATATATATATATATATATATATATATATATATATAGATGAGAGTCACATTATGATCTAAGATTTTGTTAATTTTGAAGTTTACTTATTGAACTTGTATACAAACAAGAAAGAATATTTGAGATTTGAGAGTCTCTATATTATTGACTTTCGGAATTGTAATTTACGAACAGGCCTCTGTTTGCGTGAAATTTTCAATTAAAATGCTTCCTCAAAAGATTCCTAAATAATGAATGGTTTGACAGTTGGGGAAGTGATAGCGTCCGAGCTCTGAGTAAGAGGTGGTGATTATTTTGTAAAATATGGAAATAGTTGTTTACTCATGATAATGATAGAAAAGAACATTGTAAAAGAGTTGTTGTGAGTCAGAGGGGGTGTTATCGCGTGACTACCTTCTGCAATATTTCTGATTCCATTGTCACTTCATGAAGGCTGCTCTCTCTCCCACAGCTCCGGGGGCAGCGACCCGCCATCTTCTTAATAAATATACTAATTCATAATAATCATAGTTTGCGGCTTCTTTGCTCTCTTACAAATCAACAATGCTTCATCCGGAATAATAGAAAATAATACTAAATAATGATTCTAAATAATTTAGTGATTCCAGTAAAAACAACACAACGATGTAAAGATTTAGGTACTTTAGGTAGTTTTTAGCGCATTTCTTTCCTTCTTGAGCGTTACATACGTTATAACTTTTTTTATTAATACAACGTTTATTAACATCTCCACTAATTATATAGTACATTGGTTAATCATGGTAATTAAATACGATTTCATGATTCAACATAATGAAATTACTGTAAAAATACTACATACTTAAAAACATGTTATACCCGAGTTAGGTTAGTTATAAAACGGGGTAAAAGTGAAGTTCCACGCCCTCCAAACCGATTTTCACAACAATGTATTTTGATGCACTTAACACGAATACGTTAAAAAAAACCTTCACATTTAACTAGGAAAGAAGTTATTAAGCACTAAAGTTCACTGTTAGGAAAGTTATAAAACTAGGCGTCAACAGCGTATTTGTAAACACGCGCATGCGCAGATATGTAACATTGCGAAACAGAACTCTCATTTGAAATGTTCATAAACCATTTATTCAAAAATAATTTGATAGAATTCTATTAATTTTAGCGAGTTGGATTGACTGGGGTTTTGTCATCTTCTTTAGCGAGTGTAGCGAGCGGAAACGCATAGCATGTATGCCCTTAAGCGACAGGTGACGACGGGTGAGGATGCCCTTAAAATTAACAATATGGTTGGTTTCTTTGCATAAAAGGCGGTGATGAGAATTTCATTTGTAATTTAGCTTAAATATGATTTAGCGATGACTAAACTGAAAAAAAAAAAAAAACGTTACAAAAAAGTGTTCTCTGGCGTTCGCGCATGCGCGATGTCCATGTACGAAAAGGAAGACTGTATGTTATACAGTACATTACATAAATATGTCGGGTGGACCTAAAGCATATTTATGTTACTGAATTTTTTATTTATTGAACAATATTAACATATAAATTTTCATCTTTAGTGCACTTAGAGATTACTCATATGATTATTCTATAAGACAAGATTAACAAACTTGTTTGTACGGAGATAATATAGTTCTGTTTGTTCGTCCAATGAATGTGTTCACAATGTTATTTTACTATTTCGTTAAACACAATATATACTCATATGTAATTCATATTTTAGCTAGATATTGTACAATAAATAAGAAGAAAATAAAAATAAAACATAAAAATAAATAAATAAGTAAGAAGAAAGATGGAGGTTAGGTAGGTGTTGCTTGTTTACAATTCTTAAGCCTATGGTTGAAAAGGTAATTCAATCAGTGTCCGTGAATGTTTTAGTTAGTGCGTGTTCATGAAAAGATTTTCTTTCTCTCGATTTATTTAAGTTAATTGTGTTCTTTTGTGTACGTATTGCTGTTTTGTCTTTTTTTTTTTTTTTTTTTTTTTTGTTTTTTTTTGTGTAATCGTTGGACTTTAAATTGTACTGTTTGTTTGCGTATGTACATTCTTAAAGGAACCAATATTGAAGGTTCGTGTAGTTTCATTCTTTAAGTATATCTGGTTGAGTTTTCGGCTAATGTGGTGCATTTATTCTGGAATATTTGTAATTTGTTATTCTCCGTTTTTCTCTTATGCCTATGTTAAGTTGCCAGTTTTCTTACTCATTTTAGGGATTTGTTGTGGCAAAAAGAAAATAGTTTAAATAGTTTAGTCGGCTGAGTGAATATTTGAGTTGTAAACGGAGCGGGTAAATGTAGGAGGATAGGAATGAGAGAAGAGAGAGAGAGAGAAGAGGCGAACTGAAGCAATAAAAGGCCATTTGATCTGGAGGATCAATATCGAAGCAGCTAGTTCCTGCCCACCTTTCCAGCTCTTATATACAGCTAGCTTATCTCAGCTTCGGAATATCTACTGGGGAGTCATGTATTCTACCTTTTAGCGCGGTTCCTCCCTCCTTGCATAGGGCGGACATAGACGTATATCGAAGCACCTAGTTCCTGCCCACCTTTCCAGCTCTTCTATACAGCTAGCTTATCTCAGCTTCAGAATATCTACTGGGGAGTCATGTATTCTACCTTTTAGCGCGGTTCCTCCCTCCTTGCATAGGGCGGACCCAGGCGTATATAGAAGCAGCTAGTTCCTGCCCACCTTTCCAGCTCTTCTATACAGCTAGCTTATCTCAGCTTCAGAATATCTACTGGGGAGTCATGTATTCTACCTTTTAGCGCGGTTCCTCCCTCCTTGCATAGGGCGGACATAGACGTATATCGAAGCACCTAGTTCCTGCCCACCTTTCCAGCTCTTCTATACAGCTAGCTTATCTCAGCTTCAGAATATCTACTGGAGAGTCATGTATTCTACCTTATAGCGTGGTTCCTCCCTCCTTGCACAGGGCGGACCCAGGGGTATTTAGGAAATAATTTCGGGCGAGGGGGGCCGGCAGCATTTGGAGGTGTATGGAATACTACCAATCTAGAACTTGGAATAGTTAGCAAACTAAAACGCTATTAAACCCCAAAAAGCTATTTTTTATTAATTGTTTTTAATGCATTTTTTTAAAACTGTTTTTTGTTTTCCCTGTCAATTAAATCACGTGCAAATAATTCACGCACGTACAATTGAACATAAAATAATATTTTATTTTTCATCTAACTTAATATCAGCACTGATATCGTTGAAATTAAACATTCGATTTTTGATTCCACTTGGAAAAATGAGACTGACACATCTTCAAAACTTAAATTTATCTTAATTCAACAATGAGATTAATGGAAATAATGTGATTTTTGAATGATTTGATACATTTTGATTTTTTCCATCTCTAATCAGGATTTAAATGTTTAATTTCAACGATATCAATGCTGATATTAAGTTATATAAAAAATGAAATATTATTTTATGTTCAATTGTATTATTGTATGTTCGTGCATTATTTACACGTAATTTAATAAACAGGTTGGCCGTATAACGTAGTTCAAATGGTTTGGCCGCACAGTGCGCCGGGCATCCTGCAGGTTGCCACCCTGTATAAACAGCCACCTGTGCAAGGAAAAATGCAGCCTTCCACAAATTCGACTCGAACCCATATAAGAATCCATGTTGCTAGCCATTGGACCCAGGGGTGACCATAATCTTGTGTTTTCTTAACGAGTTTCAATGTTATTTTATGATGATAATCACAGAAGAAGTGATTATTCTAAACGATATGATCAGTAAAATGATTACTTTCCCCTCTGAAGAAATTGTATTTCGGTTATTTCATTTTGAACTAGAAATCCCGCATTTATTATCCTTTCTGCCAATTTTCAAAAACCAAATTATAGGCATGGTTAGATTTTGCTGTATCAGAAAGAACGTTTTGGGTAGAATTTATGCATTGTCAGACTTCATCGGAAATCCAGTAATTTGTCATTATATTTTTATTAATTTTCACTTTCCTGTTTTCATTGATGCTCAAAGATTTTGAATGAATCATTGTCAGTAATCTGCAGTATTGCATTCTTTCAGGAAGTCTGACTCGATATACAATGGTGTCTCGATATCAAATATTTTTAGGGGGTTTTGTCGTGACCTAGGAGTCATGAAAGCCCGACGTTTCTCATGTATATCGTATGTACTTCTGGACATTATTATCCATCGGATTCCCCTATGGTGACGAAACACGCTAAAATCATCGCTTAGCCTGCGTTTTTTTAGACTATACCATTGAGTGTTATCACAACAACCCACACCCATTAGTGTAAGTTATTCCTTTGAGTAGCGGCCGACTGGAGAATCCGGATCGGGCTCAGGGGAAGACAGCCCCCCCCCCGTAAATAGCAATCAATACTAAGAGAGGAGCAGGTATAATAAGAAGGAGGTGGCCCCCCTCTCAGAGAATATTTTTTCCTGTCCAGCTTGAGAGCGGACTCAGCCCCACCCAGTCGCCGACCCAGCAACCACCTTCCTAGGTCTCTCTCTGACTCTCTCACTCTCTCTCCTTGGTTGAGTTATCGCTGGCCACCACCCACTGTACGGCTATAACGCACGTCTTACACCGCCATATTACCCTACGGCTGTAGTAAATACACCTCACAGTGCCCCTATTCATTGGTGTAATTATTAACCAGCTGGGTACTTCCTTACCTTTTATCGACCTCTGCAAAGATGCTCAGGTCGGGGGAGAGAGTGGCGATAAGGGGTTTTATTCCTCCTAACATAAAACAGATAAATTCTTGATGCATAACGATTATTTTCATCAGCCATTAAAATTTATAATTTTTAAAAGGAAAGAAAATGCCGATTCGGAAGAGCTGTGTACCCATATAACGCTTATCCTTGCGATTTGTCAACATTCAAACGAAACCAACACATTTAAAACTCCCTGCACTGTTTATCCAACTACTGTTATGAATATTCAACCGTTTTCGATTTATTTATGAAACTATACGAAGAGTCCAAAACTTTCTGTAGATCGAATTTCTTTGTAGTATTACTTCCTCAATTTCTGGAACAGATTAAAAAGTTTCAAACCAGAGAGACCTTTTTAAATGGATGGAACAAAACATGTAGTTATTTCCACTTTTCTCAAAAACTAATACATATACAGATAGGTCTCGCCCTGAAACTGGTTTCGTTCGATTTCCAAAGTCAAAATTTCTATAAATGTGATTTATTAGTGTTTGGTCACTTGATTACGTTCGAATGTTCATTATACTAATTTTCCTAGAACCTGTAGGAACCTATTAGTCCTGATTAAAATGAAGAAATTAGTTGTATTTTTGTTTTTTCTTTTCCCACCCAATTACTAAATACTATTAGATATTTCCTTAAGGTCACTTCATTTAAAAATATTTATAAATTCAACGTCCATTTTTTAGTATGAATACGAATACCTATATCATCCTTTGTCTTTTAATTTTCTACAAATATTTCCCAAGAAAAAATTGGCGAGAATAAGTAATGAAGAGGGCTTTTCGTTCTGGGCACTTGGGTTATATGAGAGAAACCCTCATATAGACCAAGGTTTTTCATAATTCTACTCTCTTACTTTCGTTGCCTTTACTTGTCTGTTTAATTGTTCAGATTGAATAAAAATGCTCTGATTACAATTGTTTTATAGGAAATAAGTCGTTAGTTGAATACGATGGATCTTGCAGTAAAAAAACACGAAAAGGAATTTTTAAATAATTTCATCACGAATCTGAAAGACGAACTACCAATTTTTGGGGTTGAAAAATAACTACTAATAATTGTTTTTCACATGTTTTATTTTCTTAGTGTAGAATCGTATAGTTCATCAGACATTTTTGGAGATATTTGGCGAACGCCGGGCTATCTACAGGTTGCCACCCTTTTATAATGCCAACGACACGTGGTCGGTCACCCATTCAGGTACTGGCCACGCCCGACGTTGCTTAATTTCGGTGATCTATGGGAACCGGTGCATTCCACGTGGCTATAGCTGTTGGCTTTTGGAGATATTCTACAGACCAGGAGTTCTCCGGTAAAAGTTTGTTGTTTGGTGGAAAAAGGAATCCAAAGTCTATTTCGAGGTTAATGAATTTTCTACTACAAAAGGGAAGGGTGAACAAACTTTTTAAATTATATGAAAATACGTTATCAGATGAGCGCCTGAAAATTAGCGGTTTTTTTTGTGTTTGTTTTTTTAATTTTCATTGGTCTAATCGTCAGCCTCAACCAGGGGGCATTAATTGTAGGATTTATTTATATTAAGTAGATATCTAAGGGATCAGGGGTCCATTCTTATTTTTTACTTATATTGATTTACATTTTGAAAACTGTTTTAGAATTTATTCGTTAGCATCTGACTCTTTTGCCATTGTGCTTTGATGATAGCCTCTTGGGGCCCAAATATACATATTTTCTAACGTATTAGGAGCAGACTTATATTTTTAAAATTATTTCTGCGTCCCAGTACTCCAACCTTGGCGTATGAAATAAGTTTCCATTTCATTAAATGCTGGTTTTCGTATAAAAAAACATTAATTAGAATACATAATGAGGTGCAAGTAGTTAGCCGTCGAGGTGTCGAAGAACAACAATCAGATTTTCATACAAATCCACATTTTGAATATTTCGGCATGCTCTTTGGCAGCCTTTTTCAGATTTTTTGATTTCTTCGGTATGTCCGTGGCCACCAAAAGATTGTTGTGATCTTACCCCATCCCCTAGGAATGTTTTGCTGAAGAAGGCTGCGAAAGAGTATTTTTTTCTCATCTCACTTCTCTTAGCTGAGTCCCAACTATTGGTTGATTTTTAATAATCTATCTGCATTTCATTGTTCTTGTGTTAGCTCACCAGCAAATAACTATTTTGTGTAGGGGGAAGGTCAATAGTCAAAATCCAAAACCAATATAATATTCAATTTAATAAAACGGCTCTACATTTGTCGAGTTGTTGGGTTATTATTTACATTGAAGGCAGATCAATTTGTTTTCAAGCGAATGTATTCATGGTATGTTATTTGTTCCGTTGGAGTATGTGTTTAATAGCCAATTGCCTTTGTACTAGGACATCAAGCCTTAGTTTCTTTTTGAATCCCTGCCTTCCCTGACTGCATACTTTCCCTCCTAGCTGGCAAGGAAGATCCCCTCCTTTATCGAGTCCTGAGGCAGATAGAATCGGGCTGTGAGTACTGTAGCTGTGCGGTGTGAGGTCAGAGTCGGATCGATGCCGGCGGGCCAGAGCTACCAACGGTAATAACAAATGTTCCCTGTGTGTCAGTTTTTTCCCTCCTCCACCCACCCACGCCATTGTCGCAATATAACTCCCGTATTGACCCTCCCCGTTCCTTACCGCCCTTCTCTTCCTCCGCTCCCTAGAACCGTCGATAACACTCGGGCCCGATTCTTACTTCATTCTACGGGCCAAAACTTCATCCCTTATTCCTTTAACTGAATACCTTAAAGTTCTATACATAGAGTACTTATGTATTCATCAGACAACTGTCACAGAAGTATTTTAACTAGGTCATAAGTTCAAATATTTAACTGAATATTCCCTCCGAACTTAAACTTATTCGTTTCTTTACTCGAATGCTTTTGAACGACCAGTCATAAGTTTCAAAGACCAATCTACAGAATTGTAGCAATAATGGACTGTCTCTTAAATAAGTAATAACTCCCCTTACATCCCGTGAAAATACTACATTTGTATTTTGTATTACATTTCTATGGGTTCGCTGTAAAATTTGATCCGGCCCACAAAACATTTCCCAAATTAAACATTTATACAAAAAATACCTTGAAGGAGACCATTTTCCGCGGCTTAGAAAATTGAGAAGATTAATTTGTGAATTTGGCAGTACGTACTGATAAATGCGAACAGATTTATTCTGACGATAATTTGGAAAATTCCTTACGTCTTTGTATCAGTGGAATTAATCCAAACATAGATGGATTAGTTTCCCAAATTCAAGCTCAAGGAACTCATTGATTTCGTGACGCAATTTAAGTTTCGTAGTTTGTAATTGTTCCAGGAGGCCCGGTGGGCGTGACTGCTAAGGCTTGAGCACTAAAAGTCGTGTGTGGATTTTCTTTCGAAAGAAGAAAAGGCATCAGCCCTAACCTGACTATAAGGGGATCGTAACCTATAGTAACCCGTCCTAAAATTCTTTGTCAATAATAAATGGACGTTAAAATTTGAATAAATAAATAATTTGTCCAAATTTCTCGATTTAATATTTTTTTCATTTAATTTTAATGAATTTTATTATAATAACATTGTAAACACTACTTCGTTAATTAAAATTTACTAGTTCAGTAAAAACTATGACGTTATTTTATTTTGAACCATCTACGCACACTACTCTTGAAACTACCTGTTCTAATCCGTCAGGATCTCATGGTATTGCATGCCGAGGCTTAAATGAGTGAGGGTCCGTTTGTAATGAAAAATTCGTAATTTTGTCGTTTCAATGTTTTTCTTTGATATTTTTGAGACTATTTTCTACTTTCATCCAATGTTAATTCTAAAAATATAAAAGGCCCTTAACTAAGGTTCACAAAGAGAAGGGGACTTCTATTTATTCACGGACCAAGTTGGGCTCCTTGTCTGCCTTCTGATTCATACCAATGTAGGGACGGGAGGGAAGGGACCCACATTGGACCACAGTAAAATTGTTAAATCACTAGTCATTCTAATTTAACATAATTTAATTTAAATTTTAACGTCGAATTTTTGGACGGGTTATCCCTAGGTCACCACCCTTTTCTAGCCAGGATAGGGCTGATGCCTTTTCTTTATTCTAAAGAAAAGCCACCACCCCATAGTGGGAATCCAACCCACGACCTTTGGCACGGAGTGTTAAGTGCTCACGCCTTAACACTCACGGCCACCAGGCCTCCAATTTAACATAACATTTAAATTATTACTAGTCAATCATTATTAAAAATGTATGAGCCCAAATGTATTTATTATACGCACTGTTCTTAGATTTAGAAGGGGAAAGGAGAGACATGGAAAACGTGTACTTGGTCGTTTGCATTCTTTGTAGTCAACTGATAGCAATTATGATTGTCAATAGATGGGGTACAGTTACCACAATAATAGGCTTGGTTTATAGTGCATATATTCTACACTCCCTATTCATTGCCAAGATAGATTTACTGTCGATTAATAGCAGTGGTTAGAACGGATACTTATATGAAATTATGTATATTATTTTGGTATGCCGACATTTTAGGTTGAATTGTAGACTATTATGGGTCCTCTATGATGGAGGAGAAAGAGAGAGCCCTCCGTTTTTCAGCGCTATAATAAATATTGATCAGTCTCGACTACCCTATCTTGTTGAACCAGTAAATAGTATCGCACATTACCAAAGGTCTTAGCCACGTTCCCGTAGATCTTCGAAGTTAAGGAAAATCGGACTGGGCTAATACTTGGATGGGTGACCGCTAGGGAAAACGGCTTGCCGTTAGCATCATTTATTTATTCATTTAAATTTAAATTTTAACGTCCATTTATTATTAACTAGGAATTTTAGGACGGGTTATCTATAGGTTACGACCCTTTTCTAGCCAGGATAGGGCTGATGCATTTTCTTTTTTCTAAAGAAAAGCCACCACCCCTAGTGGGAATCGAACCCACCGAAGGGGCTATCTGTCTATAGATTGCCTCCCTTTAATGATGCAAATGGAGGCCCGATGGCCGTGAGGGTTAAGGCGTGAGCACTTAACACTCTGAGCCAAATGTCGTGGGTTCGATTCCCACTAGGAGTGGTGGATTTTCTTTAGAAAAAAGAAAAAGCATCAGCCCTTTCTTTTTTCTAAAGAAAATCCACCACTCCTAGTGGGAATCGAACCCACGACATTTGGCTCAGAGTGTTAAGTGCTCACGCCTTAACCCTCACGGCCATCGGGCCTCCATTTGCATCATTAAAGGGAGGCAATCTATAGACAGATAGCCCCTTTGGGGCTATTTAGCCCTGAAGTTGATACGCCCTAAAAAATAAATGTGCCGCATATTACGAATTCCTGCTGAGGTCAGGCGTCGCAAATTGCTATTTCAAGAACTTTTTTCCGGGATTTAAGAAGTTAAAAAAAATGGCATAAAAGTTTATTCTTTACTATTTCAGGATGAAAATTTGTTTCTTATAAAAGTAATTTCAAACTTTCGTCTTACTTTATCAGCGATTGCATTTTTCTTTAATACTAATAAATATGATTCTTGTTCTGAACTAGCTGAATTAAGGAAACCACCATAGTAAATATTGTTATGTGTATTAATGTCAGGACACTAAGGAACATTTTACTTAATATCAGCGGAAACATTTTTTTTTTAACATGTTTCATTGCTCAAGTACCAAATGTGTGTGTACCAAATGTGTGTGGAATCCTGTGTTCTTGGGGCAGGTCAGTCAGTGTTTATATCCTGGCTATCATTATTAAAGTATTCTAACAATATCGTTCAAGAGATGAAAACTGCATAATCTCAATTATTACTGCAGTCTGGCTGTAAATATTTGACTTTGTGTTCTTTATTAATAAAAATATTATTATATTGGAAGGATGTCTGCAAATATTTATAAGGCAGATGTTAGGAAACAAAAAAACAATTGTTTATATTTGTCCGGTTTGAAAACAACTCGAAAATTTACATTTATCCTTCTTAACCTTAATTTTAATTACGTTACAGTTGTTTTAATTGTAATTTAAGATATTATGAAATTATATAATTCTAACCTTCCTTTATTCTTGTCAAATATCTATTTATTATTTGAATTTTTAAATGTTTTTATTGCTAATAAGCATTTCGTTTTTGTTTTTTTTTATAAACCAACACGTAGTCTAGTCATACTAAATTAATAATAACACAGATACTTGAAAATAGAATCTTAACTTATAAAAGATTTTGCAGCTATATCTTTTATTGAGCAAGTTTGAATCACCGAAGTTGGTAATAATAAAACTCATACCTACATTTTATTATATTTTTATAAATAATTATATTAAAATAATACAAATTTACAATAATAATAACAAAGGATGCTAATGACCATTGCAGTCGATGCAACAGATAAAAAGAAAATTTAACTATTATTAAAAAATAAATGATAAAAGGATTAGGGTGTAAAGACGTTTCTACCCACCACCCCTGAGTTTATTAGGAAACCAAACTGACCTGAGGTAAATGTGGGGTCGGTACACTTGGGTATTTCTCTAATTTCTACGCCAAATGTGTTCTCCTTACCAGTAAGAGAAAGGGGAAAATCTCATTAAATAAAAACAAACGTTTTGAAATTTTTGGGCTGTGTTCCATCAAGCGAAATTTTCAAACAATGCTAATCTATCTATGAAGGACGTTGCCAAAATACGCCCAATACATACGGGTTGGGCGCGTTTGAGAGCGATCTTTCGCTAGAACATTGCCTAAAAACGGGCTTCGGCGTGGTTTCTGCTGGTTAAGGATCTAGGGCCTCACGGCAGCTCAGTGTAAGAGCCACGGACTGTATCCTCACTGTATAGTGAACACTGAGTGTCCTCGGAGGCACTGGATCGAATCCAGCCTGCGGTAGGCTCTCTGGGAACGAGTTCCTCGAAACAGATCCTTAATTCAGCGTCGATTACCTCGACTGGACAATATACAATTCCGATGTAAATTACGCCGGCCGGCAATTGCGAAGTGTCGTAAAAATTATTTAGCTGCTGGTATTTATCGGCACGGCCTGAAATACCTATGTATGCCTTTTTGGGCCCTTCCTTTCTTCGGCTCTTTCGATTAATTAGATTTTTTGTTTCCAATCTTCATTGCTCCCTCCGCCACAAAATATGAATTCCAACAATTTCATTTATTCCTTCTTCAGGTCACGCTTGAACAATTTGTCAAGAACTAACTGCCTTCTTACAGAACACAAACGAAAGAACCAATAAAAATCTTGTAAATTTAATTTTAAAAAAATCAGTCAATCCTGTAACAGGACACGTGGGCCAGAGGGTCAGATACTGTTTATTGACCAAACGGCACATTATGAATATACTGTGGTCAATACTTTTTTCATGCCACCCTACGCAAGCAGGGTAGGTCTATGACCCACATTCCAATCCTCGATCGACGACACTAAAAGATAAAATCTTTAGCGTGCAACCGAGTTATGAACCAAGGTCCTACAGAACATGAGGCGAGTGTTCTACCACTGAGCCAACCTCTCCCTTAAAAAAAAAAAAAGAAATATATTTTGTTGCATTTATGAATTTTCAGTGTATCTTATGTGGCCAACCCCAAAATAGAACTCGAAGACTCACCGATCACATGCCGAGATTTTATCCAATTTTCTTGTAGTATATGATGGTGATTACTTTGTCAGCAGAAAGTTATCCTATATCCCAGTTGGAGACCACGTTGTCAGAAAAAAAATTGATAAAAATACAATATTATGGCCTAAAGATTAATTCTACTTTGACAGTGATTTATCAATATACTAAAAATTAAATTTATTATAACTAAAATCTTTATGTATGTATGTATGTATGTATGTTGTATGTATGGGGTTTAAGGACGAAGAACGTCAGAGGTTACCATCGTCCTGTAAAGTGTTTTTCAATGAAAATTATTTTTGTACTATAAAGATATTACAAGAGTCAATTACACTACATATATTGTCGGGAATGCTCTTAAATTGTAATGTTATATAATGTTCAAAAAGGTTTTTTAAAATTGGTTCTGAAACTGCTATGTCTAATTGTTTTACATAGATAGTGCTATAATAATAATTATGGTGATATGATCTTGGTCCATTACGGCATATTATTTAAATCTATATGTAATCAATGCATCTGCGTTCAAGGTATAGAATGTATACAGGAATTATTTATTTATTTATTTATTTTTATTTTTTGCTATATTTCTGTATATAATTTTGATTTTTTAAGAAAATTGAATACTTTGTCCACCATGGAGGGGTTGTCTGCAAGTGCTTCAGATATATCTCTTGGAATTTCATTCTTTTCTAGGGCGTCTTCGTATAACCTGCAAGGCTCGAAGATATGCCGCACAGAAATCGGTTCGTTACAAGACACACATATAGGCATTTCCTTCCCCTCCATAAGGAAACCATGAGTAAGTCTGGTATGACCTAGGCGAAGGCGAGCTAAAACTACCTCGTCTCTTCTACTGCTGCATTGGGATGATCGCCATTGCCCTAGACTTCTTTTGACCATTTTCAATTTATTTTCGGAAACCTCCGCCCACATGGAGTGCCACCCCATCTTTATTCTCTCCACAGAAGGCGCACATAATTCCTTTGGTGTTAGGGTTGTGGGTGTGATTTCCCTTAGATCGTGTGCTGCTTTTGCCGCCATATCGGCAATTTCATTACCCAATATTCCCTCGTGGCTAGGAACCCAAAAGAAATGAACTGTTTTCCCTATAACGTTCAGCATTCGGATATATGTTTGAATTTTTAGGCTTACTGGATTTCTTGGGTACATCTGGAGTATGGAGCGGAGCACGCTTTCTGAATCTGAGCACCTGGGACATGGGGAACTGTAAGGCTGCTGTAATGGCATGGGATTCTGCTGTAAATATTGTAGTGCGTGGGTCGAGTTTGAACTTTGTGTGTTTGAAGTTTGATCTTGTGAATTTGACTAAAACTGTTGTTCGAAGTTAACGATAACATTTCATGTTTGAAACAAATGAAAACATAATTAATGAATTCCATTGAAACAATTTGAATGAAGGAAAGTAAATAATGAAACCGAATGAATGGTATATCCCTCCTGACTTCATTAACATATCGTTGTCGACGATGAAATTCTCATGCCAAGCGATCATTTTTCAATCTCTCTCAGATTGCAAGAGTTATATATCATTGCTCTCAGTCCTAGAAAATCCAAGAATGATACCACACAAAAGTACTACCAGTGAACTTACTATTATGTTGTGTGCGTTAAAGTTGAGAATCCGATAGGTGTGAATATATATATTTTTTAAAGCATATTAGTCCTGGGTGCATCCGTAAAAACGTAGCTATACTTGAATGTTGAGAGGGGGCAAGCTAATTTTTCTGGGAACAGCTCAAAGAAAAATTATTAATGTATGGGTAAATCAATAATTCCCGGAACATATTTTTTTTTTAACATAAAAGTTTTATTTTAAATTATTTTTTCGCTCATAACTCCGAAACTATTCATGCCAGAGATTTCCCTAATGTGTTAAACGATTCGATTAGAAATGTTGAAATTTATTACCTGCTTTGCAAAGCAACAATAATTATGAAAAAAAGGGTAAACAATAGTAATTTTTTGTATTTTTTTTTTTCGCCGGCTTAACATGCATTCAGGACCTTCATATTCTAGGAGAAAAAATATGATTATGTAGAATAACGAGTATTCACGAAAATATTAACATTTTTTAAATTCTTTAAAATCCAAACGTCCCGAAGTACATTACATGTTTGATATATATATATATATATATATATATATATATATATATATATATATATATATATATATATATATATATATATATGTATTTTTTTTAAAAACAAAGCTTTTAAAAACATTTTACAGATTGGTAATAGGTCATTTAGGTAGGGGGGGGGTCACGTTTTGTTAATACCTATAGAGGTGTTGTAGAACAAAATTAAATAAAAAATTGATAATGCATTATATATAAAAGAGATCAAACTTTTTTTTTTCCTTTTTTTTTTTTTTTTTGTTTAAACAAATGTTTTAGGATATTAGCCACCTTACAGATGAATGTTCTTAGTTATACAGCTCCTGCGTGACGGACTTTTTTATTCTTTGAAATAATTTTCAAGCAGCATAGCCTTTGTTCCTTTTCTTATATAAGAGAGATTGTGGGGGGGGGGGGGCGAGGTTAGCTCAGTGGTAGAGCACTGGACTCATATGCTGGAGAACCTGAGTTCAAATCCCGAGCAAGCACTTAAGATTTTTTCTTCTAGTGTCTTCCTTCATGGGTTGAATTCGGCCTCCCTGACCGTCCCTAGGCCAACCCAGTCTTTAAATAATTTATTAATGGGTACTTTGGTGCTAATGACTCTAGCAGTCGAAGCAGCAAGGGGAAAATCAGGCGGCCGGAGCATAGTACTGACCACACTATCTCCCTAGTTTGCCGTATGGTCACGAATAAGATACCTCTACAGTATCTGCCCCTCAGGGCCCTCGTGGCCTGTTAGGGGACTGAAAAAATAAATAAATAAGGAGAGATTGTTATAACTAAATTTTACTTTTTGTATGTTTTAGTGACCCCATTATTAGCTTTTAATGAACTTGGGATTCTTTTTTGTCAGTGATAATTAATGATGTTACATATGGTATGTACCTAGGAGTTTACCCGTGAATTTGAAGGACTATAAAAGTGCGCATGGAGTGTTATTGACACTCTTGCATTGTATATTATAATGTATGCAGGCGACTCGATGGATTAACCATGGACAAGAAGCATTCTGGTGAAAGTATCAGCCTCCGAGACAGCCCTGGTATCTCTGAATCATAGTTACGGCTAGGAACATCCTTGGTTTTCATTGTAATCGTTATTTACTCATATCTTATCAACGTCAATTGACACCTTTAATGATAAATGGTTTTGGAATTGTGAAAATATCTCTGTCTTCGTTTGCTTTCACTAGGTTTCAAAACCCGGAGTAATAGTTATGTTTTTTAACAAGATTTTTTAACACCAATATCAAAGTAGGCTAAAGGTAAATTCTTTTTATTTATTTACTTTTACGACGCATATACGTATTGGCCATTAGCTCCTACCAATTATTTAAAACAACATCTACTAGTAAAACATCTTTAGTAGAATTGAAAATGCTTACCTTCTTCACAAGCATTGAAGGAAAGAAAATAGGACGGGAAAAAAGAAATTTAGTGGCTATTTTCATTTTTACTAAACAGTTTCCTTGCCTACCATCAACCACGTCCATTGTAACGCATATATCCTTTGTAGTTGTTACTAGCTACAGCCTCTTCAGCACCTAAATCTATTCTATATATGCAGCCTACCCGTAGAAGGAAATTCTCCGCTAAAAAAGCCACATTTTGGCGGCAATATAGGCTGTAAATATAGAATCAATCTAGCTCCAGAAGAGGCACCAAATGTACTTGAAACTACCATAACAAAGATAGGTGTGTTACTTGCAGATTTTGTTTATTAATTGACCATCCAAAGACGTTTTGTCGTCGATATTTCACAAAATCATTGAAACTAGATTTAACCAGTTAATTCGTTCTTGAAATTGGAATAAAAAATAAGAATCGGATGAGAAAAGATCAATCCTTTGCAGGTATTTTTCGAATGAGGCAGAATGGTGGAAGATAGAAGTGTGAAATTCCCCTGTAAAGAGTTCTAATCGATTGCTTCGCTCTTTTATTAATGGAGGTATCTAAAAAATATTTAAACAATTTTAGGTACTTTTCCATTTATTCAAACAATTACCTAGAAACGGAAATCACTAAATTCAAAAAGGCAAACCTGACTACAAATGTTTTATGCAAACAATATTTCAAATTAGAACCAAAAAAAAAGAAAAAAAGAAAAAAAAAAGCCTAATAATTCTTTACTGATGATTAAATAACAAAACATTGTGTAGGATCAGCCGCAATCTAGCAAAATCACGTATACGTAGAGCTAACAAAGGTCAGAACTTGGAACAGAACTATTATTTTCCATTGCATTATTATTATTGCATTATTTTCTGCAATTAAAAAAAGTACAATTAACACACCACTTTCTGTATCTACACATCCCTTCTATATCTACTTAATTAGCGCCTGCTATCTATAGTTTGCCACCCATCCTAATAATTCAACCTTGTGGCCTATTATCAACCTCTTATCAAATTTGGACGATTTTTACAGACGGTAGAGCAGACACACACACACACACACACACACACACACACACACACACACACACACACACACATATATATATATATATATATATATATATATATATATATATATATACATACATCAATCCATGCAGCAAGGGAAATGGACCTACCAGATGAGCCTGACCCGACGCTGGAGAGAGAAGCAGTCTCGCCAATCACACTATGCCTATATGTATATATATAATATATATATATATATATATATATATATATATATATATATATATATATATATATATATATAAAATATTCTAATTAGCATGCGATCGGCGTTTCCGTGACCAAGTGTTGATGGCCTCCTCTCGGTCAGATGAAAACTGTTGCCGAAAGGTCTGTACCTATCCAGTTCTTTATCTTCTGCCTTCTGTAACCTATGGCAGTGCACATACTCATACACACAAAAGAAGGAGCGATCCCGAATAATGAAAATGAGCTGCTTGATGAAGGAGACGGTTGTTGGAAGGTCTAGATATAAAGTAGATAGAAGCGGTTGGGTACTATGTAATTTACAGATATCGAGCGAGGGGTGGGCTCTGCTCGGAGGTTCGGCCAGGTAAATAGGCCAACACGATCCATTCTGTCATACGTATAGGCCCCGCTCTAGCGTCATTCTCCTGGGAGGTGTGCGCCACAACTCTAGCTAGCAGCGAGAGTTCCTAATGAAGGTACGTTGTTATTTGGTGACTATTTCATTCTTGCTCGAATGACATCTCTATGTTGCATTCCTTAGAATTGGCTGTTAGATAGTTTTCTGACTTGGACTGGGAAAATAGCCCACATACTATGTCGACCTGATTAGCTGAGCGTTTGAGAAATTTTGACTCTTTATAGCCCGAGATTCTTGTATATCGAAATCGTGTTAGACCCGGTGCACACTGAAGAAACTTGTTTCATGACACTTTAGTTCCATGAAACCGATAGATAGAAAACCATAGGTTGGTGCACACAGAGTTTCTTGAAACCGATTTCATCAAACATGGTTTCAATTCGTTAAATCGGTTCATGAAATTCTGTTAATCGGTTTCCTATTGCTTCAGTTTCACATTTCATCAGTGGATCTTCTAGCTCTAATCAACGATCAATAACTGGCTTTGACATCCTAAAAAAATCTTTAATAAATTTATCAGGATCTCTGATTTAGTTCGCGAGCTTCAACAATACAGCTGTGTTGCCGATCCCTGATCATCGGGTGAACCCAGGAAATTGCGGTATTTAGCCACCACCACAATACAAGTGCATCGTCGTCTGAATGATAGAAAACAGTTTATTCTGTGTGCACGCTTTAATAAAATAGGTATCATGAAACCAGTTTCTTTAGTGAGCACCGGGCCTTAGTCGTAAATAAACGTACGGAATCGTACATTTCGATAGGATCAACTTATGTGAAATTCGATACTTAATGTTTCTTAAGTATTATTTTCGTTTAAATGTAGTATCTGTTTAACTTCTGACATTTATAACGAGAAGAGTCTGCAATTCAGGTTAGTTATTCTTTAATAGTTATAGACCAAAAGACCAGAGTATACGCTATCTCGGAGTACATCTAGACACAAGACTGACTTGGCGACATCACATACACAAAAAACTACAAGAAGCTCACACACGACTGTTACAAATTTACCCATTAATAAATAGAAAAACTCCCCTAAAACACACCTGTGGTACACTACTATACAAATCGACAATACTACCCATACTAACGTACGCATGTCCTGTCTGGTTTGGCGCCAGAACCACACACATAAAACGTCTACAAACATTTCAAAACAGAGTACTCCGAATAGTGTCCAATGCTCCTTGGTTCGTAAGGAACAGCCAGATCCATAGAGAATTGGAGGTTGATCCATTTTTCACTCACATAGAAAAGCTAGTGCGAAAATATCACCAGACTCTTCCAGCCTCCAGCAGTTCCATGTTTTATCAACTTGGACAAAGAAAAACCTCGCGAATCAAACACAGACTTTATCAAGACATTTTAACCCTTTAAATTTTTATCTTACAAATATTGTTTTGTGTATAATACGTTTTGTATTGGTCCAATAAAATTGTTTTGTTTTGTTTTTTAATAGTTATAGAAAATTACAATACCATATAATGCTTCCGAAATGGGATTGTGACTACAGGAATCGGCGGGAGAATAGGAAAATGTATTGGAAATAGTTTTGCTCGACAATGGTTCTGGTCAGTCTAATCTAAAAATGTATTATTTTAGAGACGGACAAAGTGATTTTGATGTTTTAAATTGTATTGGCACCCTAACATATATTGGTTGGAAAGGAGTAATTCGATAGGGGGCGAGGAACCGCGTTAAAACAAAGCGACTCGAGCGTGATTCCAACACCTCCGTAGCACTATCCTGCGCTAATTATTCTGCCCTCTACAAGACTCAATTGGTGTATTAAATTTAATGCTAAGAGTATCAGATTTAATACTATATGAGGCCTAGTTAGAAGTGTAAGTGTGAATTAGGAACAAGTTAAATCAACATCCCAAACTCCCGTTAGGAACAAACTTTGTTTGACCTTGCAGAGCCGATACTGTTTCGAAACATAGATATCTAACTTCTCCCATACACCGAAATTTAACCTCTTTACAATGAACTTATACATTTTTATTGTATTTTTATCGTATATATTTAAAAAATCATTTCGATTGATTATATTTTGTCTTATTAATTTTATATTGTCTTATACAGAATCTAATTCTATCCAAAAGCCCAAGGAAATAACTGAGTTTAATGATAATAATAGTCAATAATAATTGTCAATAGTAATTGTCCTAAACCCGGAGTAGTCAAATTTGATATTGATATTTAATTAGAGGTCCTCATTAGCTTTGTTTATAGTCCACTAGAAGTTGAAAGTAACTCAATTTTTTTTATTCCTGAACGTAAAATTTAAATAAAACCAGGATACTCTAATGCATACTACGGAAATATCTAAAGAGACTTTGTTGTTTTTCAGCGCACATTTCTTGCAATACTTTCTCTATTCCTTCATCTGTCCAGAGAAATTTCTTACGACTAAAGTTTCTTCAATGTCTATTGTCGTATGACCAAGAAGTGTTATAGTGTGGTTTTTTTATCAATCATATATATATATATATATATATATATATATATATATATATATATATATATATATATATATATATATTTATATATATACACACACACACACATATTTTTCAAGGACCTGTTAGTTCAATTATATGTAATATATATTTTAAGATTATATTTTTTTTCTTAGGCAATGCAGGTATTAATGCATTTTTTTCTGTTGCAGGTATTCCTAAAGATTTTCTTCTCTATGTAGCTCAGAAATTAAGTAAGTCTCCAAGTTAAGGAAAACTAATCTAAGATATTTTATGATTAGTAGGTAGGTCCTTAAAAATAGAAAAACATTACTTTTCGAATTAAAAATTATCCACTACGCTGTTATTTTATAAGTGCAAATTTTTTTGAGAGGTTGCACTCCCATAACAAACGATTGGACGAGTTCGTTTACCAGCAAGCTCGGCCCATCTGAAGACGGTATTTACTCCGGAACCAAATTACTTATTTGCCCATACCGCCGTAATTCTTGTTATATTGGAAAGAAACCCTACGGACATGATCCCCAACTAATGAGGAACATGTTCTGTAAATAAAGCCAAATTTGGTTCATAAGAAGCTGAGGTTTGCTCCGAATTATGTATACTGAGAGACGCTGAACAGCAGTATGCGGTAATGATTTTGGATTTTTCCAAACGTTGACTTTTAAAGCATTATAATAAATTCGTTAATATTCATTGTAATCAAAAGTAAAAAAAGAGGTTATTTAAAAAATTATTGAATAATCGTTACATTACTCTCCTCCTGAAAAACTGCATAGTTATGCAGCTCCCGCGTGACGGACTTTTTTGTCAGAAAGAATAATTTAGGTATTTTTATTTTAGGATAATAAAATAAAAATAGTGCTAAATAAGCGATAGTTCCCTGTGTTGATAAATAATATTCATTGATATCGGCAATTACTGTGCTATCTTGAATTCAATAATTTTCCTGATATGGAAATCAATTACTGATTTCAATTTATTTTGATCTTTGAAAAATGATTTTTAGACAATTTCTCGTATAGGCCTGATATGCAAGAAATAAATACATTACGAGCCTGGCCCGGCATGATATGGCATTATAGGTGACTCGGGCAAAACAAGCACCTGACGTGTCACAGTCTTTAAATGTGACGAAGAAGTTAATTACTCTGGATACCGTAAGTCTGTTTGCTCGTTTTATTTGTTGTTACATCGGACTCCAGGTCTTTTGCTGGTGTCAACATCGGTCCCCGAAAATATTCTGGCAGTAAATTTTTTTTTAGGGATATAACAATATTCTTTCCAACGTTCGGTATGATGATATTAAATACGCCCGTTAATTATTTAATTTTTTTGTCTTAATAAACGTTAGAAGTACGGTTTAATGAACATTATTTATATATTACGAGATTGTTCTCTTCCCCTGTTTCCCTTTATTCTCAATAATGTATTTAAAAAAGTCCGTCACGCAGGAGCTGCATAACTAAGCACTTTCCTCAGAATTTGGGTAGTGTAGACTGCTTTCCAGAACAATTTGCTTAAAATATCCTACATAAATAAAATAAAAACGTGAATAGTTCTCATTTTGTAATGAGTAACTGATCAATTATTAATTTGCATCCAGAGTTATGTTTACACATGGTACCTACTACACTACGTAATAAGTACAAAAATCCTCATATTATCGTATTTTGATCTAACGCAGGAACAGGATACAGTCGCTCTAGATACAAAGCGCTCCTTGCGGCGGCTTTGTGAACCTACGTCTGCCGGCTTTTCTATTCAAATATATTACAAATTAAACCCCCGCTTTCCGATTGACCGATTCAGCTCATTTTTACAACACTTCTTTCTCATGAGTTACCCACGACGTATACCGCGTTTCGTTACAATACAGCAGAAATTACGACCGGTATGTGTATATTAGGAATTTGGGTCCGGAGTAAACCCCCCCTTCTAATGAACCGATTTAGTTTATTTTTACAACACATATTTACCTGTGGATTAGCACAACGAATACCGAGTTTCGTCGAAATATACCAAAAATCACGGCTGGTAGTGGCGAATTGGTATTGTGGGTCCGTAGTAAACCCCCCCTTCTAATGAACCGATTTAGTTCATTTTTATATCTCACTTTTCTCTCTATATTAACACTACGAATACCAAGTTTCGTTGAAATATAACAAATATTACGGCTGACATAGTCAAATAAGTGTTTTTGGTTCGGGGTAAACCCCCCCTTCCGGTGGACCGACTTTGGTGGTTAACGAACTCGTTCAATCGTTTGCTAATTGAATGCTATATACCAAGTTTCGTGACGAAAAAACAAAAACTCTGGCCGCTATCGTGTTAACAGACACATATATATATATATATGCATATATATATATATATATATATATATATATATATATATATATATATAAATTTTAACGGGGGTCATTTTCGGTGTCTACTAGGTAGGATCGATAAAGATTTGAAGAAATTTTTCAAAAATTCCGTCATGAGTCCAACCTCAATAGCTACTTTCCTTCGGAGGAAAGTGCTAAAATGCCAAAAGATCATATATTAAAAAAAAATCTTCAACTGTTCATTAATTTTCTTATATATATATATATGTATATATGTATATATATATATATATATATATATATATATATATATATATATGTATTTTTTATCTTCTTTTAATAAAGCCTTATAGGTAAAAAAATTGCTTCAACACTTATTTTACATCATTTTATTCATGTCGACTAGTTTCAGGGAACTTGGCCTCTCATCACAGACAAATGCCTGGTTTATGTTTGATACGATCCATTAAAGTAGTTTGATTGTCAGTGTTGTCTATATTTTTAACATTTTGTATTATCCTGTTTTTAAATTGTCCTTATTCTCATACATTTTCTTATTCACTGATAATGTTAAAATTCTGGAGAATGAAAATAATCTCGTAGAAAGGAAAATAAAATAAAATATACTAAAAATTTAAAATAGGAGCAAATCAGTCACTAAAAAAAAGGAAATAAAACATTTTAATAATATATTTTTCGCTATAATAAATGATATGTAGAACCAACGATAACACTGTTCTGCACGAAAATCCTCCTTCAAACCAAAACATGCTTTCTTACTGTTTTCAAATGTGCTGAACACGAATTTGAAGTCAGATTCTGTCTATCACGCACAGTTTCATGAGAAATTCTAGTTTTTTATCCAAAAATGTGAGTTTTTTTAAATTTGGCGAATTGTGTTTGGCATCAAAACATAGTGAAAAAAATTCAAAAGCCCGATGATTTTGAGCGCAATGAAGTATATTTGAACGGAAAAAAATTTGATGGGAATATTACAAGTGGTTGAAGAAATATGGCTAAAAGTGTTTTTTCAGTTTTTGATCTTGATCCTTGAGTAGATGTCGATCTACTCAAGGACCTCACTTTTGAAGCAAAGTTAAATACTACTGAGAAAAAGGCTTGGATTGCTTTTCGAGAGGTATGTGCTAAGTTTTTGGGAAACGAAAAATCTAGAGACTACCGAAAAATAGTCCAAGAACTGCTTACTTCATATAAAACATTGGGATGCAATATGTCCTTAAAAATACATTTCCTGCATAGTCACCTAGACTTTTTCGCCCCAAATTTGGGTGCAGTTTCGGACGAACAAGGAGAACGATTCCACCTAGACATATCCAGAATGGAAAAAAGACATACTGGCAAATGGAATGAGAAGATGCTGGCGGATTACTGCTGGACACTGCAGCGGGAGACAGAGGAGGAAGAGTACAAAAGAAAAAAAAATACTCATTGACGATGTGTGTATATTTTTTGAGTTGTGTCATATCTAGTATTATACCTGATAGCATCCAGGATTCAATTAATTATATTTTACCGTTGAAAAAGAAAAAAAAAATCTGTTATAATAAAGACAATAATTTTCAAATACAATTTCTCATTTTTTCCAAGTTTCTCCTCTTTTCTCTCAAAATCAGAGGGTGATAGAATTTTTCTGAGTTCAGATTCGGACTCAGCACACCTGAAAACATGAGAAACAGGCAAAATTGTTCAAGGGAGGGGAGAAAAGTTTTTTTTTGCAGAACAGTGTAATCAGTTGTCCTTTACTTTAACATTTAATTATTAACAAAGGCTTTCTCCGGCGATAGATTTTAACCATAGACTAACAATTTTAGACAGGTGTTTGACAACGGCTATCTTATTTTATACGGGCCCCTGTCCAAAACATTGCCTAAAACTATTAATGGAATAATTTAAATTTGAAATTTCTCTGAAAATAAGATTAAATATATTTGTAATCCAACGGAGTGAAAAATACTTTGCCTATTCTCCTCCTGGGATGGCTTAGTTGAGGCGCTCACGAAATGTAAATAATTAATCTAAAATTCTTCAGACGGAAGGTCATTTTTTTCTTACAGTTTTTCTGAATGCGCGCTATGATTTCTATCATAATTCTTGATAATACGATGCACTCTATTGTTGTGTTGTCGTGTGTATTCATTTCCTGGATCTCAAAATAGTTCCTCTTGTCACTCCATTTTGATGCCAAGGAGTTTTTCACGTTTATATTTTATAGTGACCAAATCTTTTTTAATCCAAGATTAAAAGGCCTGGTGAAGATGATTGGGTCACTGTAAAATATAAATGTAAATAATTAAATTGCTCCTGAAAAGGCGTCTGTTTTCTTTTAATTATATGACCTGCCATTTTAAAATACATTACATATTTAATTAATTTAATTAACATGATTTTCGGATTTGGATTTAGGATATTTTCGAGTGCTTTGTCTTTAAATCCCTGCTCTAAGTGAGTTTATGCTCGCTATTAAATGAATAAGTTCCACAAAAGCTCCCCTAATAAATCTTATCCTTCCCGGAGTTCTTCATTCTACTATTTTAGGGTTGTTCTCTTGTATCAAGCGCAGTTAATGACTGTCGTTAAAGTCATTTTATTCCTCATGGATAAAGAAACCATTTGGAATTTTATGACTCCTTTTACTCGACATCTTTGAAGGCTTACACGGGCTAATTATCAGAGCGATCTAATGAAGCTTGCTTCTATTTTTAATTGTTTAATTCTATTCTGTTTGAAATTTATTGGAGCTTTTGATTACATTCATACCGAAGAACTTAGAATAATTAGGAGGATATAACAAATTGTATATACAGTGATTTGCTGGATACTAATATTTATTAACAGTTCATGATTACCTCATATTGTTGTTTCTCTGTCCTTTTGAGTTTATATTCGTAACGGTTGAAGAATAATTCAACCTATGGACACCAGAGCTTCTAAAACAGGAGGACAACATAACCTCGATTTCCAAATGTTATGTTAATACATAGGTGAGGTGTGGTCGAACACTCGGCTAATATGAAGGGGTGGTCCTGAGTTCAGAACTTGGGCGCGCACCGAAGATTTTCTCTTCTAGTGTCGTCGTTTGAGGATTGGATTTGGGGTCCCAGACCGTCCCTAGGCCCGCTCAGCCTTTAATTGATGTATTAATGGGTACCTACAAAGGAGAAAATCAGGCGGCCACAGCTTAGTACTTATCACACTATCTTGCTAGAATGCTTTATGATCAAGAATCAGACACCTCTACAGTATCTGTGGCCCTCTGGGCCCATGTGGCTGTTACGGGACTGATACGTTTGCACATTGGCTTCTAACTGCGAGATAGTTCTAGGTTTTTTTATTATTGCTAACTTTCATTAAATGCACTGGATTCCTGAACTCCTTAGTTTGTCTGAGGATAGGGAGATTTTTAAAGTATTAGGATGCCCGTGTAATTTTTGATAAAACGATTTAAATAATTGTTGAATACATGGAATATTTAAGTAAGTGTTTATAGAGAGTCAAAGATTTATGTTTCTAAGGATTGAATTATGTAAGGAGTGTTCGTAAGTGGCAGACATTTAACTAACTCAGCCAAAATTTACCTTAGAACAGGTTTCCCTCTATGACACATATTTTACTTTATGCCTGTTAACGGACAATATTGTAGCGTACTAAGAAAAATAAGCGTATTAAAGAGAAAAATATTAATTTAGTTAAAAAGTAAAAATAAAAGAACAACATCCTTGTTACTTCGGCATGAGATATCGCGTGACGTTGAACTATTCCATTCCTTAGTAGAATTCAGCGGTAATCTCGTTTCTTCTGGCCGACAAATGGAACGAGTGCACAATACGAACATTCTGCTGGACCATCGAGTAATGTTTTGGCCTTTATTTCTCTAGAATGTGATGGTGCTCCCATTTGCTTAAACTCTGCTATGGATATAATTCATTTGGAATGTTGGTTCGGAAAATCATCCTCATTGGATGGGAGTTACGCCCCTCCCATTCCACTCATTGATTTTGCCTTCATTTCGTCCCCCCCCCCGCCATGTGCCATGCTCATAATTCTAGAGAAATTAGTACATTTGTTATATTAAGCGCGTTTCCTCCCTCCCTTTAGCGAGGAAGGCCCGATTTTGACGTCGACCATATGTCATGATCCGGAAGACGGATATTCAGGGTGTCCCGAATTTAAATGGCAAAACTTTAGGAGCGCATAGGGGACCGAAAAAAAACTAAGATAAAAAGTCATTCATAGATTTTTTTTTGGTTCTTTTTGGAGAAAATCGCAAAACAAGTTTTCATTTTTGTAATTATTTAATTACTTTTTTAATGGAAGCAGCTTTTCATTGCGAATTGTTATAAGAAACTAATCACTAAAATTGATATACTTTTTAAGTAATAAATGTTGCACTTTTTGAAAATGATGCGGGTAGCGATTATCACTTTTCCAAGTTATATTGTCGATGCGACATTCCTAATGCCGGTTTTGCTCTCCCGACACAGATATGTCAATACTTGATGTTACCCATTACAATCCCTCATTGTTTTACATCCTTGCTTTCTTCTACCATTCCTAAATCAGTCTTCAGTCAGCTACTCAGATATTGAGCAATATCTTCAATAACTAGACGATAACATAAATAAATAAGGAGGAAGCGTTGATAGTCGGGGTTTCGGTCAATGTTCTTATTTAATAAAACACATTTTATGGTTAAAATGTATATTTATTACTGCCGACGTTTCGGCTTGCTATACAAGCCATCTTCAGGGCTATCGAGAAGATTAAGAGCTGTCCCGTTTCAAGAAAAGAACATTTCTGAAGACCCCATTTATTCAGGTCTTCATAAATAAATAAGTACAAAAATGAAAACTTATTCTGTTTCTTGTTTTGCGATTTTCTTCAAAAGGTCAACTCATAAAGTCAACTTTGAAATGTAGTCCCCAATGGTACGGAGCTAGTTACGTCTCTTCTCCATAGCCCTGAAGATAGCTTGTAACTGAATCCGAAACCTTGGCAATAAATACGACCCATTTTACTAATAAAATGTAGTTTTATTTAAACAAAAGACCGAACACCGATCATCTATCATCTATCTAAATAAAATGAATTCGTCATGGAAAAAGTGAAAAAGTCCGTCACGCAGGAGCTGCATAACACATATTTACCTGTAGATTACCACTATGAATACCGAGTTTTGTCGAAATATACCTAAAATCACGGCTGGTAGTGGCGAATTGGTATTGTCGGTCCGGAGTAAACCCCCCTCCTTATGAACCGATTTAGTTCATTTTTATATCTCACTTTTCTCTCTATGGTCAAATTAGTGTTTTGGGTTCGGGGTAAACCCCCCCTTCCGGTGGACCGATTTTGGTGGTTAATGAACTCGTTCAATCGTTTGCTAATTGAATGCTATATACCAAGTTTCGTGACGAAAAAACAAAAGCTCTGGCCGCTATCGTGTTAACAGACATATATATATATATATATATATATATATATATATATATGCATATATATATATATATATATATATATATATATATATATATATATATATATATATACATATAGATATATATAAATTTTAACGGGGGTCATTTTCGGTGTCTACTAGGTAGGATCGATAAAGATTTGAAGAAATTTTTCAAAAATTCTGTCTTGAGTCCAACCTCAATAGCTACTTTCCTTCGGAGGAAAGTGCTAAAAGAGATATGTAATTAAATCGCATGTGAATATATTTTATTTATTTATTAGTTTTTAACGTCCATTTATAATTACAAATTTTAGGACAGCTATCTATAGGTTACCACCCTTTTCTAGCCAGGATTGTGGATTTTCCCCTTATATTATTTTAGACATAAAAATTAAATAGGTAAAGGTAATTTAGAATAGTCATAAAAGCCATAGCTTATTGGATACTTTTATTGCTTTAATTAAAAGTAATAAACAGGGGGGGGGGTCTCCCGTGGTCTAGTGGCTATCGCGCTGGATTCATAAGCGGGAGATGGTGGGTTCGATTCCCACCTCCGGCAGGAATTTTCTCATCTCAGGTTTCGCCGGGAAAATTCCTCGCTGCACCCTGGTTGTCGGCGCTAATGACCTAGATGTAGATGCGCCAAAAAAAAAAAAAAAAAAAAATTACTTTAATTGTAAAATGTATTTTGTTAGTTTATATTTTTTGACAATAAAATTCTTTTTAACTTTCAACTTTAGCCAGGATAGGGCTGATGCCTTTTCTTTTTTCTAAAGAAAAGCCATCACCTCTAGTGGGAATCGAACCCACAACCCTTTAGCACGGAGTGTGAATATATTTTACAAATGAAGAAATTTATTAAAAAATAATTAGACTCAATAGTAATCTACAAAATTTATTTTATGAAGAAATGAGAATCTGTAAATTTGGTTCTTCTGATGCATTTCACACGAGGAAAAAGTCGATTTATTACCAAAAAAAAATGGATTTGCTCTGTTTTGAACTATGATTTTCCGGTTTGAACAGTCCACTTCCTCTAAGACACGGAAGTTGATTTCACCACCATTCTTTAGAAAGGGTATGGGCAACCTTTGACATTTAGTGGGCCAAACATTAATGTTAAAATACGTTCGCGGGCCGCGTAAATGGTTCAAAGTAAAATAACGTCGGATTTTAAAGTATTCTTCATAATGTTTAGCGATAGATATCAGACATGAAATAATTCGACAATGATATTATAATACAATTTATTAAGATAACAAAATTAAATGAAAAAAAAATAGGTACTACATGATAATTAAATCGTAAAATTCGGAATTATTACAAACTACGAAAGTTAAATAGCAACAAGATTCCTTAGGAGCAAGCGAAAAATCCGGAATCACTCGATCTTCCTCATTTGGAGTGAGTGTGAGGAAGTAGTGTAATATTTTTTTTTAATTGGTTGTCTCGCGGGCCGGATCAAATCTTACAGCGCGCCGGATGCGTTGTTGTCCACAGAAGCTTTAGTACAAAAAGCATTTACCTATAAAGACATTATAAGATTATGAAAAAAAAAAAAAAAAAAAAATGATGTATCATCACTTTGAGGGGGTGGTTTTGGATACCCGGCATACTATTTACCCAAAAAATACGCGAGAAAATAACATATAATGCTACAAATTAAAAATAAATATTTTTCTCAGCATGGCTTCCTTCAATCTCATTTGAGGGTATTATTAGACATTAAAGGAATTTTGTAGAGATATCCTAGTTTGTGGATGTGTGTATGTATATGTGAGTATGTGTGTGTGTGTGTAGTCGTATGTATATAAATGTATATGTATCCTTGTGTGTTTGTGTATGTATGTGTGTATATGCATATATATATATATATATATATATATATATATGTGTGTGTGTGTGTGTGTATATGTGGATATATATGCACATATATGGTATTATAGCTATAGTAATAATACAATATAAAGTTATATTATTTTAAAAACTTCATTTAGACACCTTAGTTTATGAATTTGTAATTATTTACTTTAAAATTGTAATCTATAACATTATGTTCCAATTTTTACTACTACCGTTTGCTTCATATATTCTAACTATTAATTATAACATTATGTTCAAATCTATACTTTCACCGTTTGCTTTATAAATTCTAACTATTAATTAGACTAATTACTGTCCAACAACAGTCAAACAATGTTAATTGTTATTAAGGAGTCAAACAATATTAATGCATGTTTTTATTTGTTGTTAGCACCTGATGATGGCACATTTGTGTTGAAAGGCCTAGTGCAAAATAAAGAAAATTTGTGGGAAGACTGAATTTTGTTTCACCCTCTGGAATATCCTAGTTTATTATTCACTGAAATTAATTTAAATTATCAACTAGTTTAGTACATCCGTATTTATTTATTTCTAATTTTATTTTTTTACATTCACTATTAAATTTGGCTGTTATGTCAGTATTAATTCAGTAATTTTCATCTCTACATTTATAGACCAACTATTTATTGTGTCAAACTAAAAGTTCTATGAGTGTCTCAATTTATTTTTGTTCTGTTGTTTCCTTTTGTATGTTTAAAGTTTAATACTTATTTTGATGACTAGATGAAGGGTATTAATTAATAATACCAACCAAGGTGAGGAATAACCCTTCAAAGCTCCAAAAATTACTTTTATTTTAACATCAGAACGTTTCGGACTATTCGTCCATCTTCAGGAGATCTAAAATAGTATATTAATTATTAAATACTGCAGAAAACACGCTTTATAATTACCATTAACCAAGATATTACATCATCTAAAACCTATTACTAAATTTTATTTCCTTAATTTTAAACTCACCATGTCCTGTCAAAAATTAAAGATACATTTAAAACGTCATAAAATCAATAAAAATGATTCCTAAAAGGAACCAAGTCAAATTACACATCAAGATCAATTAAAAACATTCATTATCTCACAGCCATATTAGAAGACCTTATCAACATACTTAGGCCTTTTATATTTTGTATAACTAAAATTGCATTAAAACATTAAATTTCAATTGATTAAAATGTAAAATAATTTATGTATGACATATCACAGATATTTTGATTAATCATTACTTAACATTATTTTTATTAAAATATTTAATATAAAATACACTTAGGTATGCAACCAAGATATTTAAACTATGAAAGGAATCTATTACAATGTCATCAGAAATTAATTTTATTTAATATGTCAACATAATGATGTTAAAATAAAAGTAATTTTTGGAGCTTTGAAGGGATATTCCTCACCTTGGTTGGTATTATATATAATGTTTAATACTTATACATACTCATCTTACATGGGTGTATATAAGGGGGGGTGCGTTTTGATTTCATCGATGTGTCATAAAAACCACAAAAATAAATTACATAAGATCACTGAGAAAAAGTATTTTTTTGGGGTGTAATAGCGTTTTAATTGGCTAAATATTCCAGGTTCTCTAGGTTTTTAGTATTCCATACCCCCAAATCTCCGGTGCTCCCAGACCCCCTCAAATTATTTCCTATATACGCCCCTGTTATCTTAATATAATTTAAGGCTTCATGATCACCTCCTCGGCGGACTATCTCCATCTATTTATTAAAGGAGTGTTAATGAGTGTATGCCGGGATCCGTAATCATTAAATAATTATTTTTTTTAATTTGAATTAATTAGTTGATTTAATTAATCAATTGTTAGCCTTTATATAAGTGAATAATAACTGTGTTTCTATGAATGTGAGGCGAAACATCTGCGGTTTCTGTTCTTCTTTTGTGGATTGGCCTTAGAGCACATTTGATAAGCAATCATTATTTCTTTTTTTGAAAGGCTTTTTGAAGAGCAAGACTATCCTTGACTGGTCATGAGTAGGGCTCTCTGTTCCAACATCTGTCGGAGATAAAAAAAGAAAACATCCCGAAAGAATGTAGATAAAGGATGTTTGAAAAGGATAGTGATGGAGAGGAAACGAAACTAAATAATTTAAGGCGATAAGAATAGAAAGCCGAAAAGGATCGACCCGACACTCATTAATGTAGAGGATACCAGGAGGGGGCCTACTCCTAAAGCCATAGGATAAATATAGGCTAGAATCAATGTAAAAACTGTTGTAGAATATGTAAATATTATACTACATTCGATTCAATCCGTCAAAAGCTCGTCCAAGAATATTCACTCTGGTTTATTGTAATTATATCAAGCTTAAAGTAACACAGAGGGCATGGTTAGTCCTGTGGTTATATATGTGGGTGTGTGCGTTTGAATGTAGGGATTGTGATGCAACTTATATTAAAGAATCCAAGCAAATATGAAAGAAAAGATTTTTACAATACATGAAAAGTATAGAGGACCAGAGCCTAATACAAACACCTTTATCAAATCATGCAACTAAGAATGAACATAATTTTAAATTTGACGATGTAAAAACTTTGGATAAAGAAATAAACATATCAAAAAGAAAAGTGAAAGAAAACTTATGTATTTGAGAAGATTCTAGAGCTATAAATACAAAAAAAAAAAGACATCAAACATCTTAGGGGAGTATTCCATAGTTTAATACAAAATTAGTGGGATGCACGATAGCGAAATAGGAAAAAGAAGGGATAGATAAGGGAGAACAATAATACTTTCTTATCGGTATTGCCCTATGCTAGTACTGACTGATTCTCTTTTGTACGAGACCAGCCATGGCTGGTGATTGTTCCCTCAAGATTTAAAAAAAAAAACAACTTATAATTTATTTTTTGTTTGTTTTTGGACTAATTTAGAAAGATTTTTCTGTGAAGAGGCGCCCATTTTGCCTGAAACTAGTCGACATAAATAAATTGGTTTAAATGAAGTTTTGAGCAATTTTGTGATCGATAAGACTTTTATTAAAAGAAGAGGATATGTGCGCGCGCGTGTGTGTGTGTGATTAATTATGTCTGTAAATTTATGTTATTCAACTTCAGAATTTCCTATAATAGCTTTTTCTTGAAGCATAATTCTTTTAACTGTCCATTAAGATAAAAAAAATGCTCAAATATTTTTGCTTAGATAAGATTAAGATATTTTTCCTTGTCTTAGTATAAACGATTGTTTTTAAATTAATAACCCCATTCTAATCTCTATTTCTTTTCTAGTTTCTCTTTGGCGATCTTTAAAATGTTGTCCCCTAATTTCAAAGAACCATAATTTTGAATGTACCTAGAGTGCTGATAACGGTATTCAATATCAATCACTCCGTTTTCAATATTATTATTTCTGATAAATTACACATGTGGTTTTCAAAATTGTTTACGCATATTATAAACCAGGAACGAAGACCAAACCAAGAAATTAATAAGAAGAAAAGGAATGTTTTGGATTCAGCTATGAGAAACTGTAAGATTATCGAAAAAATATTTAGAACCTTTTGGAAAAAAAAAAAATAAATATGCATATTGTGTAACAGTTTTTGATAACAAATTAAACAGTAGTTTCTTACACAGCAGTGCCTCTGGAGGTGGTCGTAACAAAGGCCCACCTCACGGACCTTGACGGAAGTAATTTTCGGTATCTAGTTGTTAGTATCAATGATGATTTGAAGAAATTTTTCAAAAATACTTTACTGAGTGCAATCTCATTAGCATTTAAGTGCCAATAGTTGGGGATTGGACTATGTAAGAAACATGTTTATTTAATCCTCAATTGTAAGATCAAGGGCATCATGATATTTAAAAACAATACTACAGAGGAAAATAAAAATTATTTTTTATTAGTTCCAACGTTTCGGATTGACTTAGTAAGCTCTTTGATGACTACTGTAGCCCGTTCAGATAGAATGAATAGTTCTAATCTTGCATGCGCCAAATTTTGAGGAATATATTCCCGATGGTTCGAACTATGGGTTTTGTACTGTTATTGGTTAATGTAAGTACATTTCTCAAGAATGTGGCATAAATACCTTTTCGAAGAATTTTTCGAGGTTTTCTGTTTGCAATTATGTTTTCTATAAGTTAAATCATTCTTGGCATACTTCCTTAACTGCCCGTTAGATAGGAGCTCTCTGATTCCTTGGTTCGCTCACTTGAAGCACTCCTTCCTTCCGAAGTGAAACCTATGTGTCGTTACAATGCCTCGACAGAGAGGAAGATGGCCGGTAGAATGCCCCCAAATATGGCGACACCTGTCCCCTCCCTAACCATAGAAGCGAGATAATTATCTGACCAGGACCGCTGAGAGGGAGACCAAGAGCCCAGCATCCAGCCCTACGTGCCTATATATAACCCGAAGCTACCTCGACTTTCTTCTCTTGTAAACGTATTCGATTCTAGGATTCGGAAGCTACGGGCAAGCCAGCACTATATTATCGAGAGTTTCTTCCCATATACCGACCGATGGAAGTAAGCGATAAGTTAATCGTTAAAAATCACGTATCATGGACGATGTTGGCATGGTTTACAAAAATGATGAAAACCACTCATTGGAAATAATAACTAAACAACCGTCTATTTTTCTTACTTTCCTCGAACCTCCTAATTCTATAATGACAGTAGAAAAATGGGAGAAAGACTGGACTGACTCAAATAAATCCTACAGCCTACACAAATATATTCCTCACATTACAAACACCAACTACAACTCTATCAAAAGTTCACATGATAAATTCACACAATTCCTTACAGAACATGGACCGACCGGACAATATGTGACAAGATTTAAGATACAGAATGACGATAAGTGTAAATGTGATGGACGGACTACACAAACTTTTACCCACATCTTATATTCATGTACACTATTCGACAAAAACAGACTACAATTAATAAAATCTATAATATTAAAAGGTGGCAATTGGCCAGAACAACCAAATATTTGATAAATATAATAATGAATTTTCGAAACTTAACAAAAATATATACATTGATATAGAAAATTACAATTACAATTTATGTTTTGATTTGAACAATAACGAGTGTATCTCAATATATCTGCACTTGCATATCCCTCCGGCTCAACAGAAACCCCAACATCGGTTGAAATAGAATTTTATTTAAATATTATTTAATTGTAGTTTATTATTATCACAATTACTCACTTATTTGAGTAGTATAGTAATTAAGTTGAAAATTTAATTTTCTGTTTAAACTCACATTATTTAAATTAGTTTTGTATAATTATCTTATCAAAATTCATATCTCAATATAATATATGTAACTAATACACATAATCACTACATGTAATATGCCAAATAATGGCACGTGTTCAAAATAAATACACTCTTCATAGGGATACTGTGAAGAGGGGGGAAAAATTAAATTTTAACGTCCATTATTTTTAACTAAGAATTGTAGGACGGGTTATCTATAGGTTACCACCCTTTTCTAGCCAGGATAGGACTGATGCCTTTTCTTTTTTCTGAAGAAAAGCCACCACCCCATAGTGGGAATCGAATCCACGACCTTTGGCACGGAGTGTAAAATGCTCACGCCTTAACACGGCCTCCGGGCCTCCATATTCATGATTAATAATTTATTAGAATTGTAGGTCATTTGATTTATTTACGATTAAATATTTATTTATTTGGATTTAGAGCCCGCAACTGGGTGATTTGCTCTATATAGAAGTAAATAATGATTCAATGAATATAATATTCATTGAATCATTATTCACAGCCCTGATGAAGGCTTGAAGTTCAAGCCGAAACGTCGGCAACAATAAAACTATTTTCACTGTAAAATGTAGTTTTATTAAGAAGCAAAGACCGAACCCCGACAATCCCTACCTTCGCATCATACGGTCAACGATCTCCTCTCAATGAATATATAGCATTTCCAAGTCTATTTCAACCTTTTTCAAGTCAACTGAAACCTTTTCCAAATCAAATGTCACCCTTTCCGATTCAAATGTAACCCTTTCCAATTCAAATGTAACCCTTTCCAAAACAAATGTAACGCTTTACAACTCAATTGTCACCCTTTTTATTTCAATTGTAACCGTTTCCATTTCAATTGTCACCATTTTCTTTCAAATTTTGTACAATAACGTATTTTGATGCATTAAACACGAATCCGTTAAAAAAAAAGTTCGCTTTCAACTAGGAAAGAAGTTATTAAGCACTAACGTTTTCCTAGTTGAAAGCGAACTTTTTTTTTAACGGATTAGTGTTTAGTGCATCAAAATACGTTATTGTACAAAATTTGAAAGAAAATGGTGACAATTGAAATGGAAACGGTTACAATTGAAATAAAAAGGGTGACAATTGAGTTGTAAAGCGTTACATTTGTTTTGGAAAGGGTTTCAACTGATTTGGAAAGGGTTACATTTGAATTGGAAAGGGTTACATTTGAATTGGAAAGGGTGACATTTAAATTGGAAAGGGTGACATTTGATTTGGAAAAGGTTACAGTTGATTTGGAAAAGGTTCAAATAGACTTGGAAATGCTCTATATAATATAATTATTTCTCATGTACCTGTTTTGTTCTTGATCAGAGCAAAGTAGAGAGGCTTTCTTTGTCTATTGTACGACAAAGACAGGTCCGGTTAGCCATCACCCATCTCACCTGGAGCTCTCGCCCACCTGTACATTTTTCCTTTGAAGGGTCTTCCACATTGTCAGGTAGTGATGGTCTGGGTTCGAAACGAATTTCTTAAACACAGTAATTACCTACGTCTTGTTGCCTGTAGGAACATCACCTCTTCGGCCTTCTCATGGACTCACATTTCTCTGAGAATAAAAATTGTTTTATTTTAATTTTTTAATGTCCCTTTGTTAATAACGGAGATTTTTCGGGACGGGTTATCCACAGGTTGCCACTCTTTTCTGTCCAGGATAGAGGTGTATTTTTTTAAAAGCCACCACCCACCAGTGGGGAATTCAACAAAAACCTTAGACACGATTAAAATTAAAATATTTTTGGTTATGAAGCTACAATTGAATTATTAAAAATATAATATTTGAGGAAGATTAATTCCGGATGTTTCCGTGATTTATAATACTAAACAGAAACTCAAACAATTTTACCTAAAGCTTGCAAGTGTTCAAAACAATTTGGCACTCAATACAGGTCAATTTTTTAGCCGAGCTCTTCCTAAACATTGCACCAATGTCGCTGGAGTAATTGTTGCAACAGCTGTTACATTCCTGTCTCTTAATTCGGCGAGGTCAGCTGGTGGTGGAGACACATACATACGATTCTTCATGAAACCCACAGGTAGAAATCATATGGGGTCTGTTGGGGTGAACGACTCACCTTACTTTTACTAACTCTTGACTTTACTAACTCATTGGCGTCCCGTTCACCCTTTACAAAGGCAGACGGTATCTTTAATACTGCCTTGGATTTTATTATCATTTGGAGAATCGCAACCGAACTTAATACGGAATGCTTAAATTCTTTGTAAAATGTAAAACACTAAAAGCGCACACTTATTAATGGCCACCTAAAAGTTATCGTGGTCTTCTTCCCTCATCTAGGCATTTATTGATGATGAAAGTTAAATTAGATTTACGAATTATTATTAAGGTTTCCATTGTTGATACATATATTATTGACATATTTGTATTGACAAATAGAAATAAAGGGAGCTCCATTTTTTTTTAGAACGGCGGCATCTGTCCCATTAGCGTCGACATTCATGGTGCAGCCGGGAATCTTCTCAAGGGGCCCTGAAATGAGAAACATCCCTGCTGCCGGTGGGACTCGAACCCACCATCTCGCCCTTTAAATTTCAAGGCGTTAGCCACTAGACCACATGAAGGACCCGGCTCGAATTATTATTTATTAACTTTTTATACAGAATATGTTTCTTTGTATATATATTCTATTTAGAGATTCGTTCTATCTTGTCAAGTTCAACCTATGCGTGTAATGTAAATAAACGTAAAGCTGGACTAAAAGTAACTGCCTTGGCACTCTCTAAAGCATGAAAAATGTATTTTGGCTAAAATATATTGAGGATTAGTTTTGTTGGCTGCAAGGAAAAGTGCTTGGATGATTACTATAAAATTTTGATTTATTTTGTTTTGGATCTGTACGGAGACACTTTTTGTTTCTTCCTTTCATCTTGTTTATCCCTTTTAGCACTTTCCAAATGAATGTATCTTTAAAGGTTGTACTCATGAAAGCCGTAGATTTTGTAGTCTTTCGCCAAGATACTTGGTAAAAGACTACAAATCAGTTCGTTAACCTGCAAAATCCGTCCATTTGGAAGGGATACTCCCATCCTAAATTATTATTTTCCCCTATACATGCCGTCATCTTTAAGCTAGTAATTAGTACGAATGAATAAATTATCATCTCGCACCCAGAAATTAAAATATTGTCCATAATAAAACTTGCGTATTGATAGAAAACTTAATAAGTTTTAGAACGCAAATTTCTGCTTGCCCCCGATTTGTGAACCGTTTAGGCCATTTAAGTGGAATTCAGTTGGTAGAAATTACCGTTTTTTTCCGGAGAGAAGTGCTATTTCAGAAAAAAAGGGAAGCAAATCACCACTATTATGGACACGCGACCAAATATCTTTCCCCCCCCCCCAATTTTTATCGAGAAGTATACGTATGTGCGTATGTATACATATATTCAAATCAATAGCTTTTTCAAATATGTTACAATAATATGAAGATGATCTTAATCAATAAAATATGTTTTGTTTACAACTTTTTGTCTTTGTTATTTCTGACACGATATGGAAATTCATGATAGGCAACGCAATTATTGTACTAAAAAAATAATTATGATAGTTAAAATGATTAATTATTTATTCTTTAGTTTTTCCCTGAGTTGGAGTGAAATATCTTTCACTAATCTGTGTGTTAAATTTTTTCATCCCAGTTCAGTTGTGTTACATCAACTGGGGCGTGGTTCTATGCGTTGAAAGTTCCAGTGCTTGGCGATCTTAAAAGTTTGGTCGAATTTTGTATTCCCTTTCTTATTTTGAACTGTTGACTAGCTACGACTATCTCCAGGCACACCTACACCGCTTTGGCTCGGCAGAAGACGACAGATGCCTGCTCTGTCACGATGCCATCACGAATGGGAACCACATCGCTATGTGGCCCGAACTGGATCCACAGCTTTTAACACCTGGTCGTTGTTGGGAGGTTCGACTCCGAATGGCTTATCAGCCATTGGCTAAAAAAATAAAAAATATTTCCCATACACTGCATGTCATGCAGTGTATGAAGCTATCCTCTATTATTTGATCGGAAATACCTCTTTGTATGAGTCCATCAAAAAAGGGTCTATCTCATATCATTCTAATATCATTGAGTCAACATTTAGTATGGATTTTATGGCCTGAATGCATTGTAATTTCAATGTCAATATATTTTAATGAAGCATGCCTTGAGGCAGTTAGGGGCTAAGGTCTGTCAACGATTCGAGATTGTGGCCTGGAATGCTAGATATCTGTGGAACGGTTCAGGAAAGTTGTAAATTTGTATAGAAGTTAACAAAACGTCGAAGAACTGACCTACGTATTTAGCAAAAGGTCGGAATGATTGACAAAACCATATTTTGCGAGGGGCAACTGATTGGATTGTGGACTTTATGAACGCTTCTTTTTTGTACGTTTGGGTAATGCCCATTATAATTGAACAAGTGTTGCTTCTTCGGAAATTGATTTTTTTTTTGTTGGTATACTCGGAGCCCGTCATTTGAAGATTGAATTAAAAATCGTCGTTATATGTAGAGCAGCTCTCCTTCCTTCGTTAAAATAAACAATGTCTGGTCATAAAATCATTATTTATTTAGCCCTTAATTATTTTAAAAGCAGCCTTGACTGAACCCCTTGTCCTTCACTTACCATCATAATGATGAAACGCACTCCAGCTGTAGAGATGTTAGTTGTGTTCTTAAAGAGATGAGCTCTCGCATTTTGGCTCCTTGACATTTGGGTTAGGAGTGCTTGCCTCCGAGCGTTTGCTCAAGAGTTTATTGCAATAATTGATTTCAAATCACTCTCAATTCCAGTTTGCTTGTCCTTCCACTCCCAGGTAGCAACGTGAATCAAAATAAGTACAATGGAATGGATTTTATTAGGGAATATGAGTTTTCATAATATTATTTAGACTAAATTAGCCAGAATTCTCTGCTATCCTGTATTCCTTTCACCTGTAGGCAAGCAGTGCTCCTATATGAAGGTACTGAAAACGTTCCTGGTAACCGATACATACTAAATTTGTTTTAAACGTTTTGGAAGGTCATTTGTACATTTAAACACTTCATCTTCTCATAATATACTTTATTTATGTTTCACGTGGCCCTACCGGTGGAAGTTCTTCCTTAGTTATGGCGAATATTATGTTTACGTGGCCTGTAAATTAAGAAATAACTTCATTCTGAAGCCACACAGCGCTGGAGAAGTTTCTTTCACTCCTCATAGCAGTGCTAGAACTCCGATACTGGAATAGCCTTCATCTGGTCGGTTTTCCACTATCCCAAAATGAGTTCCCTTGAGGTGATTTGTAAACTTCTCGAAGAGACAAAAGTTACAAGGACTCAAGTCAGGTGAAAAAAGGGCGGTCGAGGGGAGTCGAGGCGCAACAGGGTTTTTTCACGGGCCAAAAACCTGATATTACACATAATTTTTTGAACACAATAAAAAAAAAACCTGTTTGACAATAAAATCGCTAGGGCCAAGCAAATGACTCGAGCCAGTTCAAACCCTTACTCAAGGCAGATCAAAAGTTCCCCTGTCGCCACTCCAAGCCCTGCGCCTCCAGTATTACCAGTTCGAACACTACGCTGCAACTCTCATCGCTTAATTTACACACTTAAGTTGCTCCTGAAGAGGCTTCTACATACGCGAAACATGTTGAGCACTAGATAAATGAATTATACAATGAAAAAAAAACATTTAACTCCACTTCTTCAAACATTTCAGGAGACACTTAAAACATTCTAGCTCCTATCTGATTTAGAATAAAAAAAATACGTGTTGTTTATATGAAAAAAAAAAAAAAAATCTTTTATGATTGCCTTACATATACAACAAAAAATCGAGAAAATTGCCTTGGGCAGCTAGGGCGGTTTGAATTTTTTGGAGATAGTTGGTTTTTGGACTGTTAGACTTACCATGTTTACAAATAAAATTTAATATGGACTAATTATTGAACTGTATAACTGTATATAAACTAACAAACAGGTAATAATAAATACTTTTTCTGGTAGGCACCAAAAAAACGTTTCAATCCTGAAATAATTCTGATTAGAAAACAAAAAGATCATGCCAGCTCATGATAAAAATGTAAACAAACCCCACCCACTGAGGATTATACTGGGAAATACAGTCGAAGAACTGTTCATGTGCATGAGATGTATGGTTCTTGCACTGTACAAAATATAGGGTTGGCAAATAAGTCCTTTCGGTTTTTGTATTCATGTTTTGTTTACAATATGTCACATTTATCTGATGCAATTAATCCCAACAGAGGATTGTTTATCCTATTTGTAATATGTAAACAGTTATGTCTGTCGACACTTGTTAAGATTAGGTCAGTATTGCGTTTGTGATCCAGCTGAGAAGATGGACGGTAATTTATTGCATTATAGGCATATTTTGCTGTATTATTTCAAAAAAGGAAAGCGAGCTGCAGAGGCTCATAAAAAAATATGCGGGGTCTATGGGGATAAAGCCTTAAAAGAGCGCACGTGCCAAAATTGGTTTGCCAAGTTTAGGGCAGGCAATTTTGACATAAACGACGCACCAAGACCTGGTCGTCCACAAGAAATTAAAAGCATTGATGTTAAGGCTATAGTCGATCAAAATCCTTCCCAATCAGTGCGAGACATTGCTGAGGCCCTAGATATATCACATGCAAGCGTAGAAAATCATTTGCGGAAGCTCGGCTACGTTTCTAGGCTGGATGTTTGGGTCCCCCACTCTCTGACCGAAGCCAACTTGGCAAAACGCATTTCCATTTGCGATTCCCTGCGAAAACTTCAAGAAAACGATCCATTTCTTAAAAGACTTGTGACAGGGGATGAAAAGTGGATTGTCTACGATAATGTGGTGCGAAAAAAATCTTGGAGACCTAGCAACGAACCACCTGGAACCACATCTAAAGCGGGATTGCACCCAAAGAAGATAATGCTTTCTGTATGGTGGGATTTCAAGGGTGTGATTTTTTACGACCTGCTGCCACAAGGTAAATCAATCGATTCCACTCTATACTGCTCACAATTAACAAAATTGAATGAATCAATTCGACGAAAACGCCCAGAACTGGCAAATCGAAAGGGTGTCGTCTTCCATCATGATAATGCCAGGCCCCACACTTCGTTAGTCACCCGCAACAAATTGTTAGCCCTTGGATGGGATCTTTTGCCCCACCCTCTCTATTCACCGGACCTTGCTCCTAGTGACTACCACTTATTCCGGTCTCTACAAAATTCCTTAGGTGGAAAACGGTTTGAAAACGAACAGGGTGTCAGGGAGCACCTTGATCATTTTTTCGCTAATAAACCACAGACATTCTATGAGCATGGGATTATTCAGCTGATGGAGAGATGGGGTAAAGTAATAGAAAATAATGGACATTACATTGTAGATTAAAATAAAAATTATGTTCAAAATATACAATAGTTTTCTTTCAACTTAAAAAACCGAAAGGACTTATTTGCCAACCCTATATTTGTCGTTTAATATCTCCAGTATTAGAAACACCGTTTGGTAGACTATATTTAAGGAATCCATGTTAATCGAAAACTCAATTTCGAAAAGAATGGTGTTTGGATGATTTTTGCATTGCAAGGTTCAAATGTATTATGTTATGATAAAGTGTTTTAATGTATAAATGACTTTCGGCCATTTTTAAAATAAATTATTGAGAACAACCGGTCAGAATTTTATAATACTAAATTTGGTTACACTCTGGGGAACTAAAGGTATGAAAAGATCAATATTCTAAAGCTTTTAGTTCGTTCTAATTAACATTATTAGTATTTTAATTCAGAATACAGTAAATTAGGATTTAAATAAATTACTTATAGAATTCTCATTCTAAGCATGTAATGAAGCAATGGATATTTCATTCCGGTGAGAATCTGTTCTAAGTAGTTTGAAGCTAAACCTATCAGTAAATATAATATAAGTTCCTTAGAACGTGTGTCAGCCGAAAACCTCGTGCCGGCAATTAAAAAAATTATTGCTACTTACCTTCAATGTTAATGAGGTTCTCGCACGGAGCAGCAGCTATCAGATTCTTGTTAAAAACTTGTTGTACAACTTCCTTGTTTCTTACAACTAAACCTAATATTTAATTTATTAATATTAGATTATCAACGGGATCTTCCTAATATACAGCAGCAAACCAAAATAAATAATATTTTGGTTTGCTGCTCATTTGAAATTAAAATAGGTCGTTTAAATTATCATAGTTTTGTCCAAAAATGATATGTATACATTTAGGAACACATATACAATAATTATAACATTAATGATATAAAAAAATCTAGATTGACTGTTTCTTAAATTTGAAAAATATATAAGAAATTCCTTCTCAACTGATGGTCTAGCAAACCTAATGATCTTTTTTAGCGTTAAATTTCTACATTTTAGGCTGAATGGGTAGCCTATTATTCTCTAAAAGTCTATAGATATCTAGACTAGGCGTCTAGAATCAAAACAAGACACATCACTATTTTTACGATTTTGAGACAGTTGATTTTGAACAGTTGATTTTGAACAGTTGATTTTACAACTTCAAAATGTCCTCTATTTTCTGGTAAAGAAAACAATTTTCAAACCACACTAGATCATGCTGTTTTTTAATGCTGAAGTGGAAAGTTGGATTCAAAATAAGACATACATCAGTGAATTTTTAAACTACACATCAAAAATAGAAATTCCTTCAAAATAGATTATATAACAGATAAACTTCTTAAATTCCTCAAAAACATTCTTCTGTGATACTTGCAACCTGTAAGAAAAATATAAACATAACACTTGTACTGTTTTTGGTGTTTTTTGAATAAATTGGTTTCAATGTGTCTTGTTTTGATTATAAAAATTCATGTGTGTTCCATGTTCACAAAACTTCAGGAGCCAAGTTATAAGAGAGTTTTTACTAGCACATACATAGGAAAACCCGTTACTTACTCTCTAAAGAAAAAAAAAATGGGAGAAAAAACAAGAAGCATAAGACTCTTTTAAGGATTCTGTGGACAGAGTTTTTGGAAACACTCTCTACAGACCAATTGGGGTCGGGGAAAAACAGTGCCAAGCAACATTTCTAACAAAACTTATATGTTGGATATTATGTGAGACTAAAAGTCTATGATGCAAATGCTACTAATATATGACTACAAGCTCTGTATGCTACTTAATTTTGTTGCCACTAACCATTTCAGCTGATAGTCCCACATAATATACAACATTTAGAAGCTACAGTTCAGTTTTGTTAAAAATGTTGCTTGGCACTGTTTTGCCCCGCCCCTTCAATTGTACAACGCTTATTGATTGCTCAAGGACGCGAGATGATTCTGTGTTGATGAATAGGGTGAAATATTTTTCCAGGATGTCATATCAAGGAAGATAGTACGCCAACATGATAGCAGATTATTCTTACACAATCGTCCGTGTAACAGAATATAGAAACCTATACCCTGTCCCAAGATTGACCAAAGGGAATAATACAACTTTTCATTTTTAAAAAGAGTAAACATATTATGTTAAATAGATCATGAAGGAATAAACTTTTCTTCGATTATCAAACTATAAGAAAACGTATGCGCAATTAATTGTAATTGAATATTAAAAGAAGATTTACAAACATAGTTAAAACATATCACAAGACAAAATGTCCACTCGCAGGAACTGCGTCATCTTAGCGCGGTTCAGTTTTCATCCCTAGTGTCATTTGGGAAGATTGAAATAGAAACCGTTATTATTTTGGTTCAACCTTTCCCCCGTAAACATGTAACAATATAACGAGCAAGTCGCTACTCTGCGGGCTCGTAAATACAATGAATAAATAAATAAATCCTCCGTAAACAAAGGGCCCGTTACCAAGGGGCAGCGTACCCTTATACCTGGAATGGCACCCACCACTGGTTGGTCAGCCTAACTACTACAAATAGTTTTTTTTTTTTTTTTTTTTTTTTTTTTTTTTTTTTTTTTTTTTTTTTTTTTTTTTTTTACGGCGCATCGACATAATTCTTGGCCATTAGCGCCGAGAGCCAGGGTGCAGCCTACAAACAGTTATTTCAAATATCAAAACAAATATCAAAATGTTTCTAATTTTCTTCATTTCTTCTACAGTAATACTAATTCTATAAATAAATGCAATTAAAAAAAACAACAACCCATTAAAATATGAGCTAAACAACTACGAAAACCCGGTCAAAAGAACAAAACAAACACATTTGAAGTTTTAAGCACTTATTTCTCCGATTGACAATGCCTGATCAAAAATGTCTTTAGCATCTTTTTTGTAGAGAATTAAGTAAGTTTTCGAATGGTAAACTTCCGCTTCCCAAGATTCTCAACCGTTTTAGAGATATTAAGGAAAATTTACAAAGTTACCAAAACTTTTCATGCCTGTTAATAAAATATTTTATTCTAACCCTTCCTTAACTCCAAACGTAACCAAAATTTCAACATATTAGTTTTGATGAAAGTTGAACATGCAAAAAATGTTTCAACTGAATTCCATGATTCTAAGTAACCAAACCAAAAACGGTATTCAACAACTATTTTTCCAATTTTCTCGAAAATGGTTAAGGCTATCGCCTTGAAAATGGTTTCATTCGTTTTCCTTTGCCAAGAAGCCTATAAAACGAGTACTTACAAGCATATGAACTCAAAAACGTAAGCGTTACGATTTTTTTACGCGAATTTTGCCCCAAACGCCATCTTCCAGTGGGCTGATTTTGCTGGTTAACGAACTTGACCTTTCAAATTGGACGACGGATTGTTGTACCAAATTTCATCAAAATCGGACCATTTGGGAAGCCGGAAATGAGCGAACAGACAAATATATATATATATATATATATATATATATATATATATATATACAAATTTGAACCACCGTTATTTTCGGTCTCTAGGGGTTCTGAAACGCAAAATTTTCTAGTCGGCACTTCCGGATTGTTTCATGAGATCAACCTTATAAGCGGGGTTCCTCCCTATGAAGGGAGGGAGGAACCGCGCTAAAAATGGAACGAGGCCTGGTTTGGAACTCAACGTACTCACATTATTAAAATATGGACCATTGGACAACAGGACAGCGACATTCTCGATGAGAAGAAACCGTTTTGACTAGACTGCGAATAAGACACACAGCATTGACCCACGCCTACCTCCATCGCCCAACATGCGACACAAAAGTCACAGTTGAACATATACGTACAAACTACAACAATTACGACCACATAAGACAAATACAGTTGAATCCCGATAATTCGTATCATCAGGGGACTGACAGTTTAGTACAAATTATCGGGAATACCAATTATCGGGAGTACAAAATAAAAAAAATAAATAAAAACATTTGAATGCTAACATGCGTTTATTAAGAAAACCATACATGTCTGGTAAGAATCAAGACTATGCAATAAATTACTTTTACTAAATGATACATACGATATATATATATATATAAATAGTCAACAAGTAAACATCTTTGCTAGAAAAAATCTGTAAATTTTTTTTTGCGCAACCCTTGCATTCGTGTATTGTCAATTGCTCTGTCAAGAGTGTTCAGAGCAAAAAAAACCTCATCACCAACATCTGATTTCGCCAAAAAATGGCGCACATTGTTGACGTATTGTTTAGCATCCTTGGCATTAATTATTGGTACGTCATCTTCATCTCCCTCTCCCTCTTCACCGTCAACGTCCTCAGATGGAGCTAAAATTTCTTCGTCGGTCAACATTCCCGCTACTGCCAGGCCGTCGTCAAAATGAACGAATTCTTCGAATGTTACGTGATTTTACTCATTTTGTGAAAGGCAATCCCATTCTAAAAGACTTTCAACGTCTTCTTCTGCATCATCTGTAAACGGAAGTTCCTCTTTGCTAAAACCACAGGCTCGAAAACAGTTTTTTATTGTGGTCTCGCTAACGTTTTGCCATGCCTTGTCAGCTGAAAATGTTCATAGCTGAAAATAAAGTAATTTTATGATCCAGTCCATCCTCGATTATGTCAAGAAGTTGCATCACTATTTCCTTGCGGTAAAACGTTTTGAAAGTTTTAATTATGCCCTGGTCCAGAGGCTGCAACTTAGAAGTTGTATTGGCGGGTAAAAACACAACTTTAACATTGCTGAGAGAGGGGATTGAATTGTGGGCCGAACAATTATCGATGAAAAGCAAAATTTTTCGCTGTTTTTTTCTCATATCTACATTGATGAATTGTATCCATTCGTTAAACAACTCTCCCGTCATCCATGCTTTTTTATTTGCACGATAGGTCATTGGAAATGATTTTATGTTTTTAAAACACCTTACCTATCATGAGTGGTTTTAATTTCTACGATCCATCCATATTGGCTGCCAAAAGTATTGTTATACGTTCCTTACTATTTTTTCCGCCATGGCATTTTTCTTCCTTGAAACACATAGACCGATGATATATATACTTCTATTGAGTATCGATATTAAGTGAAAGGTCTTTATGGATTCAAATCAGCTGACTGGGGACATTGTTTTTAGCTTAAGTTATGACGTGGCCCGGATAGTGGAAGGATCTTTTGCTCACTTTGGCTGCAAATATTCTAAATTTTAGCACCTGATGAGGAACTAAAACATGACTTACAGATGATCCAAAAAACATAAAATATCTGTTGCAGCACTGTTTTTGTAGCCCTTATATACATACATACGTATACATATATACATACATCCATGGGTACATACATACACAGTTTGTGTGTGTTAGTATTAACTCTGTCGTGCTTTTTTTTCCTATAAAAAATATAGTTTTATTAATACACAACTACCGAACCCTGACAATTTCTGCGTTCGCATCACCAACGGTCAACGATCTCCTCTCAATCTATTAAGTATTTGATTCATTCTGGAAATAGGGAAATAGTTCACAAAATAGTTCAAACGGTAGCGTGCCGCAGCCGCCTGCTTTTCTCTTTCGTAAGAGATCTGGATTCCCGGCGCATTTACGACCTTTAAGAGATAAATCATTAGTGCTCAATGGGGTTTCGAATTCAGGCCATGATCCGTGGGCGCTATGCTTGCCGCCATACATTCTAGAATGCAGGCCGCTGAAAAAGTATGAATCGATAATATTACTTATTTCAGGAAAAATACCATTGAAGCCAACGGCCATAGCCACGTTGAATACACCGGTTCCCCTAGATCACCGAAGTTAAGCAACGTCGGGCGTGGTCAGTACCTGAATGGGTGACCGACCATGTGCTGTTGGCATTAGAAAAGGGTGGCAACCTGTAGATAGCCTGGCGCTAATGACCAAGTTGTAGATGCGCCGTAAAAAAGAAAAAAAAAAAAAAAAAAAATACCATTGAACTTGTGCATTGTAGAACTGATGTAACTTTCTGCTACTACCACCTGGCAAGTGTTTACATTTGGACGGGTCAGAGCACAACTAGACCAACTCCATGTTATACAGTTTTCAGAAAATGAGTTTTGATTGCAAAGATGTTGTATAAATTATATTGACCAGTATAAGTCTTAAAAAGATTTAAATGTAATTTTAAAGATTTAATCTTAATTTAAAATATCACTAATATTATTTATGTATAGCCTTGCTCATAAAATAGTTACAACTTGGACTTGGCTTACTTCTGCTCTGAAAACTAATAAGACTTCCAGATGTATAGCAAAAACTGCTACAAGTGGCAAAATAATGAAGTTAGGACTTAGTCTCCTGAAGCACTGAAAAGTGCCGTTTTAGTAATACTCTTCAATCCCATTACAACATAAAATGTCAAAAATGGACTTGGTCTAGTTGTGCTCTGGACCCTCCATTTAATCTCGTTGATCTCTCTCCAAAGCCATCGTGTTCCAATAAAGATTTATTGTCTTATTTTTTTCCACTGTAATTTACATAAATTGGGCGTTCCATAATTTTCGATGTCTATTAGCGCATTTCTTATGGTATTCTTTTTTCTTTGTGTTAGTTGGATAAAAATTTCTTTCTTTTTTTTGTTGAGAAAATATATTTAGTGTAAACCTTTATATTTTTTTTAGGCTATAGTGATATTTATTATAATCTGAATTTAATACCCGTCATTTTGTTATATTTTATTCCGGTCGGGATTTCGATGATACCTGTGTCTTAACCCTTCATCAGAAAATAAAGCTATGGCTTTAGTAAATAATATATATATATATATATATATATATATATATATATATATATATATATATATATATTACTAAAATGAGAATATAGAGCGTGAAATAATTCTAGCCGCTGCTGATATATGTAGAGGAATAAGAGGACTGAACAAGTCGGTCAAGTATAAAATCATTTTATCTTCTTGCTCGACTGGTTTCGAGTCTTCACAACACCTCTTCAGAATCCTTAGCTCTTTTAAAATGTTTTTATAGTCCGCAGGTAAAGAAGTGAACCTTCTCGTTCTTATTTAAGTCACTCTCTCAAAATGTAAATTTAGTTTATTTTTACAACACATATTTACCTGTGGATTAGCACTACGAATACCGAGTTTCGTCGAAATATACCAAAAATCACGGCTGGTAGTGGCGAATTGGTATTGTGGGTCCGGAGTAAACCCCCCCTTCTAATGAACCGATTTAGTTCATTTTTATATCTCACTTTTCTCTCTATATTACCACTACGAATACTAAGTTTCGTTGAAATATAACAAATATTACGGCTGACATAGTCAAATAAGTGTTTTGGGTTCGGGGTAAACCCCCCCTTCCGGTGGACCGACTTTAGTGGTTAACGAACTCGTTCAATCGTTTGCTAATTGAATGCTATATACCAAGTTTCGTGACGAAAAAACAAAAACTCTGGCCGCTATCGTGTTAACAGACACATATATATATATATATGCATATATATATATATATATATATATATATATATAGATATATATAAATTTTAACGGGGGTCATTTTCGGTGTCTACTAGGTAGGATCGATAAAGATTTGAAGAAATTTTTCAAAAATTCCGTCATGAGTCCAACCTCAATAGCTACTTTCCTTCGGAGGAAAGTGCTAAAAGGTTAGCCTTTGGAACTAATGTAGAATGCCTGAGTAAACAATGTCTTATATATGGTTTATCATTTTATGTTCCCATTGTTGCATAGTATGTTGTTGGATTTGGGCGTTTTCAAGAATCATCACTAGCTGTTCAATTTCATCCAAACCACTTTCAGCAGGTGGATACTTCCTCAAGATTTCTTGTTGCAAATCGCCAGAATTTATGCCGAATACTAACTGATCTCTAATGTGATCTTTTAAAGAATCCTTGAACGAACATTTGGCCGCCTGTGACCTTAATCTCGCAATGAAATCACAAACACGTTAATTTTCATACCTGTGAAGTCGGTTGAATTTTAGTCGTTCACATAAAGAATTGTCTTGTCTTCCATAATGTTTCGAAAGAACATATATTAATTCTTTTGATGTTACTTCTTCAACATCTTGAGGATAAAAATAATCCACTAAATATTTAAAAGGATCACAACACATTTTTGCCAGTAGAAAGTTGCGTTTCTGGTTATCATCTTGCATTCCGCATGCCCTTGTTGCTATGTTGAACCTCTTTATCCAATATTCCCAATCTTCTGTGGTTGGATTAAAACAGTCTACATTAAACTCCTTCAGTGTCAAGGTTTTCATGTCTGAACACACTTCCACTTCACTTTCACTAACTAACTCATCGTCACTTACTTGCTGTTTTCCCCTTCTTGAACGTTTAGTTTTTCTCCTCGTCGCCATTATGTGGTATACGTACTAATGGAAGACTACACAATTACTGATCAAAGATGGAATTAAAATATATTTTACACATAACCATAATACTACTACTAATATATAATCACATGCTAATTACAAAACATATGTTAATGCCATATGATTCAATTAATATACTTGAGATACCACAGTCTTCAAATCAGAAATAATTACAATGTTGTCATTTTGATTATGAAGGGACCAAAAAACGTTCTATTCATTTCAGCTATATACTTCTTCAGAAATATTATTTGAAATAGAACCATGCTGAAAATAGATTGGAACCATTGTATAGTTTGTGTACAAGATAATTTTACTGAACCTCAGCAAAGCTACGAAAGGCCTGTTTCCTTAGAAGTTGTTACTTGATCTTGGTCTCTTTCTAATTAACATAATCCAGTTTAGCGATGGAGCTGTCGCAATTTATCAGGATGATCTATTGCATCTCCCATATTTTTGGTCATTTTGGGGCTATATAAAAAATCCAAACCAACCTAAAATTATGATTAGGCCTTGTTCAAAAACAGTTATATTCTAATTTAATGTTACCTTCAAGGGTTAAGTAACAATGATAAGGAAATGGAACGTTTTATAGTTTACAATGAAAGTAGAAGAGTTTACAGAGCTATTCAAGGCCTATTTATAGGGGGAATACCCCTTATGGATGGTACATGCAACGTTGTTTGCTACACCACAATCTTCTTTGTATGGTTTTGCAAGTACGTGTACGTGCTTCCATTTAAAACGGGAAAGTCTTGCGACTGTTTGTGCACCTCGACTTCTAAAACGCTTCTCGACGGGACTTGTACGAAGAATGCGCTTGTTTAGCCGATTACTGTTGTTCTTCTGTGGGTATCATCGAGTAAATATAAAGAGTTTTGCAATTATAAATTTAACGGAGAATTATAGGGCATATTTAAGGCGCTCTTTAAAAATAAATAAAATATTACGACACTATTTTTACAGTGAATTCAATAAACAAATATTAAAATTCATATCTGTATGATTTATTTTTAATTTTTTAACTTTCCTAGTTGGGTTTGTTGAATAACATTGTTTCTGTGAGTTCTGTCCCCAACAGCGGTATAACTTCGAGGAATTTCCCCTCTTGGTTTGAACACTTATCTCTGGCTATCTGTGTAATAATTTTATACACAGACTTGTAATTCTTTGTGGTTGGCATAAAAGCATCGCCTATTTGAAATTAGATACGAGAAGAAATAAAAATCAGAGAATGCCGTTGAAATTAAGTTTAATTTTCAGCATTTTAATTCTAATAAGCTTTAAATCCACTTTGCTGCCTTACTGTAATTCTCTGTGATAGTATTTAACCCAAGCATAAGATCATAAATATTAATATTTTAAAATGTTTAAGAATTTTAGGTCTGGGATAAAAGTTTGAACATGTTTACTGCAAGAAAAGGGCCGGTTTAAGGGCGAATCATTGGGTAGAAGTTGAGACAATAAATATTTTCGCTGTGAAGTTGTAAGCTGATCGATTATTCACACCTTTGTTCAACTTTGGCGGTTCCATTTCCACGGGTTAGGATTATGTTTTGGGAGCTAGTTTTTGATTAAAGCACTACTTTATGCTTAAAACTTCATACTTTTCTCTATGTGTCATGTCTCTTACAGACTCTCTCTCTCTCTCTCTCTCTCTCTCTCTCTCTCTCTCTCTCTCTCTCTCTCTCTCTCTCTCTCGCTCTCTTTCTCTTTCCCTCTCTCTCTCTCTCTCTCTCTCCCCCTCTCTCCCCCTCCCTATTTTACTTTCTTTCTATCTCTTGCCTTCTCTCTCACTCTCCTTCCCTCTTTCTTTCTATCTTTATCCATCTCCTTCTCTCTCCTTTTCCCTAAATCTCATTCTACTCCCTCCCACTCACTCTTCTCTCTACTCCACCCCCCCCCCCCATCACTGCCTTCTCCTCCCCCCTCACGCTCTTTCCCTCACCCTCACATTCGTGTCTCTCATTTAATTTTTACTCTTCCCATTTTCGTTCTTTTTTGCTTTCATTACTTCAATTTCGAACTCCTACCTTTCCACTCGTCAAGCTAGGTTTCTTTTCTAACTTCCAATCTCTTCAAAATAGACCTCTAATTTCTTTTTTCCGTTTAGTTTTAATTGGAAATATTCTCTTCGAGGGGATTTGTACTTTTTGTTAAAGCGCTCTAAATTGATGTAGGAGGAAAGAGTTTTAATAGAGTAATTAGTATATTAGTAAAACGCAGGCGCGACTCGGCGAAGAGGAAGCTCGCCTAGGGTGGCTCCCAGATAAAAGTGGCGCTGGCTCTGGGCAAAATCAATATGCCCGCCCTGTCCGCCCACCTTCCCCTTCCAGCTCGCCTCTTTTTATACAAATCCTCTACAAGTCTCTCTCTTCCTACCAACCATTGGTCTGTCTTCTACTGGGACAATTCTCCTATAGCTTCTTTATACTTTAAAAAAATACTACATAAACCAAGAAACTCACTCTGGGGTGGCATTCAAAATTTCCATTACAATCGATAAAAAAATAGAAAACTTCACATTCATCCTACCCAAGAAATTTGTTCCCTTTCGTCAGGAGGTCAACATATGGAAGAAACGCGCTAAAACTCTCCAAAAGTTTGACCGAAGCGAAGACCATACAGTGACTTGTTTAACCTTTGCTAAAATAAGAAGGGCCAAATAAGAAGCAGAACGTTACATTCCACAAGTACGTTTTTCCTAAGATAACACCTACATTTTTATACTAAGAATTTCCTTCCAATTTTTGTTGTTTGGCTTTATAAAATAAGAATGTACCTTAGGTTTCTGATTCCATCCAATAACTAATCTCATTTCATGCAAAAGTAATCTAACTGTATGAGCCTATGATAGACCTCTGCATACTCTAACCAGTCTTTCTAACTGGTACTTACTTAAGGGTTCTCTAGTCTTTCCACTAGTTAGCAGCAAAGTTCTCATAATGGTTAATCACACATCTAATTATGAGGTTCAGGACTAGCCAAATTATCGTGGTTGGAGTCCATCACAATCCCTTTGTTATAGCTGAGCCACTACAACAATAGATTTATGTAAACGCTTCTTTTATGAATAAATACCCACTTGTGTGGATATATATATATATATATATATATATATATATATATATATATATATATATATATATATATATATTCGTTCCTCGAATTGAATAAAAGTTCCTCGCTTGATTACAACCACATTCAGAAATTCAAATTTACGCGCTTCACTGGTCTAAAATGGCAGACTTTAGACCTACGCATTAGAAATCCGCTTATGAGTTTGACCTGATGTCGCAATCCAGAAATCCAGACACGTATATTTTCTAAAATATCTTGAAAACGGTTGGGAAATCGTAGTAAGTGGAATGTGGCCATTCGAAAGCTTACAAAATTCCCTACAAAAAAGGTTCAGGCTTAGAATACTATCAGTTTCCTGTTGTGGCGCCTTAAACCTTCCTTCTCTTTGAATTGTCATTTTATACTTTGCTCGAAAGATCAAAACCTACCAATAACTGCTTCTACTCCTTTGCTTATGACACTAGTGATATGAACGGAACGGCGCTAATATGACGCAGTTCCTGTGAGTCGGACTTTTTTAGCATTGGAAGATAGGCCACACTCCCTCCACTAGCTAATCACTCATTGCACTGAAGTTCACTTTTGGTGAAAATAATTACCCATTTCTAAACCCTCGATAAGTGTTCACTATTTCCATGTTTATCCGAAGACAGCAATGCAGGGAGCTAATCTGGAGAAACTTGACAAACCGGGTCAAATCCTTGGACTGTTTTTTCTTTCACCTTCACCTGGCTGTTTTTGTTGCTAATATTGGTGTTTTTCTTATCACATTATCCGCTAATGTGTTACAGGCATTCAGCGTGTCCGCGTACAACAAAGGTGTCGCGGCGCTCTCTCTCCCAAATCCTTTGTCCTTCTATCTTCTAAGGAAATTGCATTTATTAAAAATATGGGTCGTATCTTTGGACACATGAGCCGGTCTTGTCATAATTTTATTTTCTTAAGAGGTGATTGAATCAAAATCAATAGCTACTATTAGGTTAATAAAAGTATTTGTGAATTTAAAAAAAAGTGAAAGTCAACGGTTCAAAGTGAAAATATGAATAAATACATATAAAAAATGACAAAAAATACAAAAAAATAAGAAGGAAACGAACAACTGTAACAATGAAAAGGAAAACATAGAATAGAAAATATAAATATAAATATAAGGTAGGGATTGTCGGGGTTCGGTCACTGCTACTTAATAAAACTACATTTTATCATAAAAATGGTTTTATTGTGCCGACGTTTCGGCTTGAACTTCAAGCCTTCATCAGGGCTGTAAAAAACAACTAGGACGGATGTAGTACTGAGATATACATATATATATATATATATATATATATATATATATATATATACATATGCCTACAAACATAAATACACATACATATATACATACATACATATGTGGAAAAAGACAAAAACATAAAATACTAGAACATAATATATAGAAGTGAACATAATATATAGTGTTTGGAAGAACATAATATATAGTGTTTGGATTATTAGGAAAACAGATATAAGAATAATCCAAACACTATATATTATGTTCTTCCAAACACTATATATTATGTTCACTTCTATATATTATGTTCTAGTATTTTATGTTTTTGTCTTTTTCCACATATGTATGTATGTATATATGTATGTGTATTTATGTTTGTAGGCATATGTATATATATATATATGAAGGGATTAAAATCAACATCAGAATATGCGTTTTGTTTGACTTTTCACCTGTGCGTTTTGTTCAAATGTTAGAGATAAAATTGAAAGTAGACGGATCATGGACTTATATAGGAAATAATTTCTGTGGGGGGCTGGAAAATTTCGGGTTGGGGGCTGGGATCATTTCCGGGGTATGGGATACTAACAATTTAGAACTTGAAATATTTTTAGCCAGCTATTACACCTAATATAAAATATTTTTTATGAACTATGTGATCTTATTTAATTTATTTTTAAAGGTTTTATGACACATTTTTACCGATAAAATCAAAATTTCGGGGAGGGGGCTGCAGCCCTCTAAATCCCCCCTCTTATATACGCGCATGAGATTTATACAGATTTAAAAAATAAAATATGCCTAGCATAAAAACAGATACTAACTAGATGATTGTAAATATATTTCATATATATATATATATATATATATATATATATATATATATATATATATATATATGTATATACATACACACATATACATTCATCAAATTTTAAAGAAAAGAAAACAATTAACTTAGGCTTGATAATTCCCCAAAATAGGTTAAATTCTTTTAAAAAAGTATGAACGAAATTTGAAAAAACAAAAAAAAAAGTTTATTTCTTTTATGTATTTTAGTTTAAAATTATTTATTACCATATCAATGACATGTGAAATAATTACTGTGCTATATAAAAACAATTACATGGTAAATTTTTATGAAATACATGTTACTTATACTGTTTATGGGATATGTCGCTCAAAATGAATGGCGTTTTTCCTGGATTACTGCACGGAGGAAACTAGGAAAAAAAAATACACACATACACATGCATACTCGTTGGTGAATAATCTTTCTATTCTGTTGTGAGTAAATAGTTGATACGAATCTCTGACGACATACTTTGTCTTTAGTATTCCACAGCTAGGCTTTTCCCTTGTTGAAGATTCAATATGCATGGCGATCCATTGAGTCACACAACCCTCTCACCAAATTATTTAAACTCATTGATAAATATAATGGTTTTAAATCGGCCTTTTTGGCTTTGTCTCTTGACAATAAATATATCTAAAATCCTGTGATGAGTTAATTAAAAAAAAATTAAAGACTTAATATTTACTTTATTGCCCATTCAAATTAGATAAGAAAGTGTGTTGCTGAACAAAAATCTGTAGAAGTCTGGAAACGTTTTTATTTATTTAAATAGGTATCAAATATCAATAATATTTTCTTGGCCCCCAATTTCTTAGTTTAGTAAAGCCTTTTTAGCACTTTCCTCCGAAGGAAAGTAGCTATTGAGGTTGGACTCATGACGGAATTTTTGAAAAATTTCTTCGAATCTTTATCGATCCTACCTAGTAGACACCGAAAATGACCCCCGTTAAAATTTATATATATATATATATATATATATATATATATATATATATATATATATATATATATATATATGTGTGTGTCTGTTAACACGATAGCGGCCAGAGTTTTTGTTTTTTCTTCATGAAACGTGGTATATAGCGTTCAAATAGCAAACGATTGAACGAGTTCGTTAACCACCAAAATCGGTCCACTGGGAGGGGGGGTTTACGCCAGACCCAAAACACTAATTTGACCATACCAGCCGTAGTTTTTGTTATATTTCAACGAAACTCGGTATTCGTTATTTTGATCAAAAGAGAGAATTCCGTTGTAAAAAGAAACTAAATCGGTTCATTAGAAGGGGGGGGGGGGGGTTACTCCGGACCCACAATACCAATTTGCCACTGCCAGCCGTAATTTTTGTTACATTTCAACGAAACTTGGTATTCGTGGTGGTAATCAACAGAGAAAAATGGGTTGTAAAAATAAACTAAATCGGTTATTTGGAGGGGTGGGGGTTTACTCCGGACCTAAAGTACTAATATACTCATAACGGTCGTAATTTCTGCTGTATTGTAACGAAATGCGGTATGCGTCGTGGGTATCTCATGAGAAAGAAGTGTTGTAAAAATGAAGTAAATCGGTCTATTGGAAAGGAGGGTTTACTTTAAAGTCTGTTTCATTACAATTAGCCAGCCAGACGTAGGTTCGCAAAGGCGCTACAAGGAGCGCTATCCCCACTATGGGGACTGTATCCTGTTCCTGCGTCAGATCAAAAGACGGAATGTGAAGTTTTTGTGTATTTATTAAGTAGTACAGTATCATGTATTAACATAACTCTGGAAGCAAATTATTTACAAAATTAATAATTGAACAGGCCTCATAAGAAATGTAAATGAGCAGAACTATTCACGTTTTTATTTTATTTATATAGGTTATTTACAGCAAATTATTCAGTAATGTAGTCTACACTAAAACAATTCTGAGGAAAGTGCTTAGTTATGCAGCTCCTGCGTGACGGACTTTTCTATAGGGTTTTCTAAACTAAGAACTAGGGGTTATAACAGACATTTAGCTCATGAATTCTGCGTCGATTCAATACCAAAACCATTTCATTCGACCCAGTGGTTTTGAAGAAAAGTTGCGAGGTAACTCCAATTTTTTCGCTTTAGCGTAAATTCAGATTTTTTGCTTTGTTTTTGCAATGTCATTGTAATTCACACGTAAAAGTGAAGATCGTCATAATGTTCGTCAGATGTTGATATCGTAGGTAAAAAAACTAATTCGTCACCTCTGTTCACATGGAACTAATACACAAACGAATAAATAAAGTATTTCATTGTCCACAGAGGTAACGTCGCAATTCTGATCAACCTTTTTTCCGTTCCTTTTCGTCTAAATCACTCAAAATTTCATTATCTTGTTGTTTGACAATTTTAAAGTCATTTTTTTCAGATGTTTTGTTTGAAAGGGATTTTAGAAGATCCTTGAATGTCGAAGTTTTTCCCCAAATTATGGCTCATATTAGAGATATTTGAATAAATAAAACCGTTCCCAGACTTTCGTCGATTTCTTTTCTTCAAATATATAATTTATTTGGGCTATTAATGTTGTTTTTATTTTAGAATAAGAAATTCTATATTTAAAAAATAAATAAATAAAGTTTGCTGCCAAATGTTTTGGGGCACTATAAACACAGCATACTTATCAATATTTCGAAAATTCATTTCAGTTGGTTGAAAAGGTTTTTGTATTAATTTGGAAAAATAAATTTTGAAGATGAGTTTTAAATAATTTTAATATTAAATGAATTTTGATGATAATTTAAATGCAAAAAATTATAATGATAAGTTTAACCAAATTTAGTGAAATGATTTTCGAAAGCAGCTGACTAGCTCCCGTATATGTGATTGTGGAGTATCCCCAGGGAATCTATTAAAATTGATTCCGCGAGGATAGGAAGTTCCTTGGGGTCCAAGCTTAGATCTTGCAGGAAGTCTTGCGTCTCTTTCGGAATGGTCCCTCTTGCTCCAAACCATAGGCCTTGGACTATATATTTTTTTCGCCCGAATTTTCCTTAATAGAATTCAGGAACATCCGTCATCATCAACGCCATAAACCTCTTCAAGGCATATAAATTATTATTCTTGGAGAAAAATAAGTTTGTGCTGTAATTTATTGTCGTTATTATTATTTACTTAAGTCTTTGTTTTGTGGTTTAAAGACTTCATAAGAAATTTGACCTTCAAATACTTTTAAACCTGACGTGATGGGGCGAAACCGACTCCGGATTCGGAATGAGCGTGTCGAAATACATAAGAATATATTTATGTTGTCTTTGGAAATCACCACTTTTTGTGTGTGTGTGTGTGTGTGCCTGTGTAATTATTGTTATCAATCATAATTAATGAGGAGATAATCAGTGGATGATATGCGTACACTGAAGTTGGAAAATTAAAGAATCTCATTTCCAAGGAGAATTTTCTTATTTCATTCTATCATTAATAAAATGATATATTTATTAATGATGATTAATAAATAAAACTCCTATTACTGCTAAGTGTTCCCTAACCATAAATGAAATATGGAAACTTGTTGATCACATCGTTGTATAGCGTTATCGTGGGATAGGATTGACCTAAAATCGTTTTTCCCTCGATCGTGTTGTATGATATTACATGAGATTAACCTTGGATTGTCTATTAATTGTATGGATACAGGTATAATACATTTGCTTTCAGAAAACTGGATTCACTAAGGATCTGTGAATGTTGTAACATGTTAATTCCTTAGAGATAGTTGTCTATTGAGACGATAGTCGGTGTTTGGTAAAAATAGTTTATGTCAACAGATTTAGCATGTTACAAACGGATCATTTTCCCTTTTTTTTTAAGGTGCTTATGAAAATTGGAAAAAATACAAAACATGTTTTATGCAAATTTTATTGTAACCCTACTTTTTGTCAGGCGGAAAATCAAAAAAAAAAAAAAAAAAAAAAAAAAAAAGAAAAAAAGAAGAGAATTAGGCAAGTCAATTAATTTATTTCATTTAACCCTTCATGTTTCATAACTTACTACTTGCATCATCAGAAGCCAAAAACTCGGCGAATCTTCTCTAGCAATGGCCACGCCAAAAGCTGTTTTATCAAAACTGTTTCCATACTGCAGGGGAAGGTTGGCCTTTGTACAATTAGGATGTATTTTGACTGCAGTGAGTTGTTGGCACCTCATGTTTGAAACATGTAGAGCTGAATGGAATAAATGAAAATTATTATTATTCAAATTTTTACGTCCATTATTATTAACTAACTACGAATTTTTGGACGGGTTATCTATAGGTTATCACCCTTTTCCAGCGAGGATAGGGCTGATGCCACCACCCCTTGGGGGGAATCCACGACCTTTGGCACGGAGTGTAAAATGCTCACGCCTTAACACGGCCTCCGGGCCTCCATATTCATGATTAATAATTTATTAGAATAGTAGGTCATTTGATTTATTTACGATTAAATATTTATTTATTTGGATTTAGAGCCCGCGACTGGGTGATTTGCGCCTTAACACTCACGGCCACCGGGCCTAAATGAGAATTAAAAAATTATGTTTTATTCACCTGTCATGACCTAATCACGACTATCTCTGTTTTAATATGAACTGCTAAGTTTTAATTCTACATATTCACTTAAAAGCGTAAATTTCAATCTCAATATTATTTCCAAAAAATATACCCGCCAAGCAGAGATTTTAACCAAGGTCCTCTGGTCTCCGTGCAACTAGCTGCTTTAACTAAATAGACTACAGAGCTTCATATCACAGCATGGCATGTAAATCATCTAATAGAGTTATGGCTATCTTATAAGGCTAAGAGTAGGTGCATATAAGATATTAACACGACTTGGTTTCATATTATAGACAGTTATTAGTCTATCCGAAAAAATCTCTGTTGAAATCCCAGCCTTTCGGGTTAATATTTCTATAACTAACTATTTAAATTATTAACTATATAAACTTTATTAATATAAAAACGTTTTTCCAGGATTGATTGGGAAGTGGTTGAGGGTTGAGTCATCGCCATCGCTCTCGAAAATGTGTGAGGACGCAGGGGAGCAGGACTGAGGCAGAACTTGTCCGAATGTCACTGCTTTGAAGTATCAGGTTAGTTATAGTTTGTGTTTTTACAAGTTTCTTAGACATTTTATTTATTAGGGAAGACTATAGTTTTTGAAAATTTAGGCAAACGATTGATAAGAAAGGAGGGGGAGGAGCTTGCGTCGATTGCATTGTACACCGTCACGTAGTTAGATAAAACGACGGAATACAGTTAAACTTCATTACTATAACCCTTTCAGTTAGATTGAATAGTACTAATACCGCATGCGCGAAATTCTGAGGGAATATTCCTGACAGGTCCGCCACTTGTATTTCCGTTACAATGGACAACACGCTTAACTCAATAAAAACTGATTATGTCTCGTTTAGGACCAGGGAAGGCTTTCAGAGATCAGGTAATGGAGGTGGTGTGTCAATACTTAGCCAAAGCTAAGACTAAAATGAATTTAAGCTAAATCTTCTTCAAATAGATGGTTTAGGTGGAGTGAAAATGGCCTGGCCTATATACCCCATGCAAGAAATTGGCGTTAAAAAATCTCTCTGTTATAACCTTATCACTAGGAGGTTTAAAACGTTCTTAGTCTTAAGGGGCCCTCCTGACACTGGCCAGAAAGTTGCTCAAAATTTCGAAGAAGTCGGTTTTGTAAGAAATATTGCGAGTGTGAGGAGAAATATTGTGCAATATAAGGGGTATTCAATATTGTGTGGGGCGTTCAAAACTTTTCTGAAAGTTCAGAAAATTTTTGCAGACCTGTCAATGTTTGGTAGCATGAGAGTACTGTGTGAGGGGGCTGACATAATATTACGTGATTGTACGTGTGTCATTTAGCATGTGAGTGTTTACAATACATTTAAAGTATTTTATATCCTTTTTTCGTCTTTATTTTATCCAGTATATTAAAAATATATTGATTTGATTAAATATTTTGATTCAAATAACACATTCTTCTGCATTTTTTATGTCAATGCATTTCTAATTGTACATATATTCATAGACAATAATGACCCAAGTGGTTGAACTGCCTTTAAAAATGACGGCCGTTATACAAATATACAAATTTCTGCAATATTTTTGTACAAATTGAGGGGTCCACGACCATTCAATATTTTGTACAAAAATAAGTCTGCTCAAAATTTTGAGAAAGATTTTTGCCTGTGTGAGGGCCCCTTTAGCTTTTGCTAAGTATTGATAAATTGTAGGCAGTATTTCCTTTGTCTGACCTCTCAAAGCCTTCCCTAGTCTTAAACGCGACATAATGAGTTTTTGTACGAGTAATTTTTCACTTATTGTGTTTTTCCTTGAAATGGGTGTTTGCAAATAGTGGAACCGTCGGAAATATTTCCCTCGACATTTCGCGCATGCGGAATTGAACTTCTCCGTCTATCTGAACTGTCAATGCTTTTGCTTTTCTGAACATAAGAGACCCCTCACAAGTCAAATTAGATATTTTAGTACATAGAAAGAGTGCTAAACAGGTAGAAGCCGCGGCAGTCAAAGAGATATGGGGAGACGGCGGAAGAGAGAAAGAAAGATTGGGAGACGGTGGGAGAGAGAGAGATTGGGAGAAAGAGCGAGAGAAGAGAGAGAAAGAGAGAGAGGTATAATTGCATAACCGTTACCTACGTCTGCTGAGCGAGTTACAATAGAATCCAGAGGACAGATGCAGGAATAAGGCACCCTTCCAGGGACACCTTCCCTCCAAGAGCTGGCAAGCACCAATCAATAGCAGTAGTATCCTAAACAACTACCAAAACGCCGGCGCTAATAGCCAAATAGTTGATGCGCCGTTAAATACGAAAAAAAAAAACAACTACCAAAACTATCGATACACAATCCAAATTTACAAAATCTGGAAATGTCACGGTGTAATAGGGGGCAATAGCTAACATTAGTTCAGATTAGGACACGGAACGTGTTTATTTTATTTTATTTTTTTTACGGCGCATCTACAACTTGGCCATTAGCGCCGGCCTATCTATAGGTTGCCACCCTTTTATAATGCCAACAGCACGTGGTCGGTCACCCATTCAGGTACTGACCACGCCCGACGTTGCTTAACTTCGGTGATCTACGGGAACCGGTGTATTCAACGTGGCTATGGCCGTTGGCCGGAACGTGTTGTTAATAAGTAGGATATACACATAAGTTTAGACAAAACAACATTTTCCATGTATTTCGATAGAAAGTATTAAGCGAATTAAATATATCATATATTTTAATAGCAGAAAGACAATGAGTTATCTCGAGGAATCTTGAAGAAACTGGCAGGAGTTGATCCCAAAATTGTTTAAAACATTAGCTTATATTAGCGACGTTTCGAACCTGTTTAGGTTTATCATCAGGTATCTACATAAAACAAAAGTGAAATGACGAATAATAGAAGAATAAAGTGCTGTTTGTGTAGACAGGAACATGTAACATCTAGGATCTAGGAGAAGCTAATGGTAGAAAAGAAGATTAGTTATCAGGAAGCTAAACATATTCGCAAACCTAACCCAGAAATATATCCATCTAAACCTAATGCTGAAGTAGAATTATCTGAAACATCTTCTAAGCTTCTAGAAATAATTAAAACAATTAATAGAAGAATGGAAGCTTTAGAAAATATTATCTTGTGCAAATTAAGCCAACCAAATAGTACAATTGCATCAAAACTGTTCAGATTGAAAATTTTGAAGAATATTATCAAATTAATCAACTGGAAAAAAAAACAAACAACCGAATACCAAGAATGAAGAGGAAGGAAAACAGAAAGCAGAAAAAGAAAAGAAGATTTTTAAGCCAAATGGAAAGAAGAATATCATAGACTCCAGAATTGATTGTACTGAACAAAACAAACTTCTAAATCATGGAAGACTAAATCAGTTATTTTAAATTAATCCTAATGAGAACCTGTTTGTTGTATATTACCACTCACTTTCTCAAAAGTATTTGGTATTATTAATTTGTTTTTTCTTGGATTATTATGCAAGTTGTTTATTTTTTTTTTAATGTTTCATACTTGTCATTCTTGGAATTTTTCTTTTTTAACAACCTTTGTTTTTTACATTTATTGTAATTTTTACATATTCTAGCAATTTAATCTTTGTATTCATGTATTGAGCAAGTCGTCTTAGTTACGAATGCTCTTAAATTAATAAATAAATAAATGACGAATAAGGAGGAAACCTTTTCCTATGTCACTACATACCAATAATACAAATACATTAAATGAGGTATATAATAGTACAGTACATTAGGCACCGTATATTAACCCTTAATTAGTGGCGTGCTTTTTCTTCCATAAGTAATGGTGTCGGGGCCCCAGTGAAACAAACTTTAAATTGATTTCTTTTTGAGTAAAGTAATTTAAATAAATAATAATAAACAATAATATTTATTGAAATACAAACATTTCAAAGGGCAAAGGTCGAATAAACAAATACCTTCGGATCAATATGACCAGACGCCACTAATTAAGGGTTAAGTTGTGTTAAGGTGTTTTATATTTTTCAATTTACGGTCCATAAATTATGAATTTTGAGAGTGAACGTTAAATCCGAGTAAGAATGTTCTGAAAGGGTTTAAGAATTGTATTAGTGACAAGTAAATATGGCGGTGACATTAAAAGCTGATTAATAACGGGTTCGAAACGTCGCAAATGTAAGTTAATGTTTTAAACAGTTTTTGGGGAGCAACCAGTTTCTTCAAAAATCCCCACCCTCACCTTCAACTTAAATATCTCGAGGAATTTCAAGACAGTTGAGTTTATTTGCTTATCTATGGTTCAATAAATCCATAGGGAGTTATCTACCTGTGGACGACAACGTGATGATTAAAAAAAGGGGGTATATCGGAAATAATTATGGGGGGGGGGAGAATGGGAGCACCGGGAGGATTTGGGGGAAATAAAATACTAACATCCTAGAAAAGGAATAGGTATCCAACTAAAACGCTACTACACACAAAAAAAAAAATATTTTCTGAACTAAGTGATCTTACTTAATTTATTTTTGAGTTTTTTATGGCAAATTTTGGCCGATTAAAAAAAATTTTCAAGGGGGAGGGGGCTGCAGCCCTCTATATACGCCCATGACCAATAAACATAACGTAGGAACGCAGGCTGGGTGTTTGGCGGCTACCACAGGAGATGGTGGTCACATTCAAGCTCGAAGTGAAATGAGTAGAAATCTGTAAATTGCTCGTCCCGGTTGACCATGGAAGTCAATACGGCTTTCAAAAAGGTTCATTTGAGAAGCGAGGAATAAGACTATATTATAGAATGTATAGTGACTATATTATAGACATTATTATAGAATGGTTTGGGCCATCTCTTTTGTGAGGGTTGCTTTTCGAAGAACACGATAGTTATTTTATGCTCTCTTATTGCCAGTGAAGCGTAGAATTTCCATTCCGGATACCATTATATTACACTAATATAAAGAGATAAATGAATTGAGCATTAGGTGTAGGCGGATAAAAAGAAAGAGCTGTATTGATTGGCGAGGGAGAAGAAGAGGACGGTAAAAGAGATAAAGATCCGAGTATACAAAACCCCTTTCCAATTCCACCTCTCTCTCCCCTTGTCCTTCTTCCCCCTTCTACAGCCTTTAACAGCAATCTTAGCCACACAGTGGTCCGAGGATATTCTCTATTATAGGCTAGTTTTCATAAAATCTTCAAAGCCATGTTACTAATTATCGATACTCCTCACCTCTGAGAATCAGACATAACCCTAAGGAAGCCAGCAGTATGACTGGCGAAACGTTGGTGAAGAAAATGAAGGTACGGTCGAAATACGAAGACCTTAATGTTTATAATGACTCGGACCGTGGAAGGCTACGACTTAAAAAAAAATGTTTGTTTGGCGAACCTATGTCAAAGCGGACTCCAACTTCATTTTAGTCCAAGCACATCCTGTCCAAGTATTTCGTTGCAGATTGCTTACAGTTGTCCTCAAGAATGATGCTGGATTCATGACGTCAGCACTGTGAAGAAGCAAATTTACTAATAATGGGCCTCAGGCCGGCACTGTCTGCGTTACTACTAGCCGATGTAGTAACCTAGACAGACCAGCACAATTATACAAATGATGAAAACAATACGACTTTACAAACATAACAAGCGAACATGCGTATATTTTGAAATTCAGAGATAACAAACTACGACAAATAAAATCTTATTAGTTTCTTGGGAGGTGTATGTGTTTGTCTGGTTTAAAAACATACACCTCCTAACAAACTGCATAAAGACAGAACATTTTCCCTCCCAACGTATCTATCAATAGCTATGGGCTGAAGGAGGCCTATTTATAGGTGATGATTTAAGGAAAGTTAATCTATTTAAAGAAATAAGATTTTAGAGTTAATTTCTAATCACACTATCTTCTTAGCCTGGCTTATGGCCAAGAATCAAATACATATGCAGTCACTCCCATCTGCGTACTTAGGAAATCTCATAGGCATATGAGGGGTATGAAATACTATCATTCTAGAACTTGCAATAGTTGGCTATTACAGACAAGAAAAATTACTTTTTCTGAACTAGTTCATCTTAATTAATTTGGTTATAAGGTTTTTATCAAACATTTTTACCGATTAAATCAAAATTTTGTGGAGGAGGGCTGCAGGCCCCTTATACCCCCCCCCCCCCCTTTATATACGCCCATGATCGCTGCCCATCTTGGCCTGGTCAGGGGACTGTAATAATTGTAGGGACTGTAATAATAATTGGATCATATGAATCTTTAAAGGCTCGGGCACACAGGACGTGATCTGTATCGCGGCGGGCAGCGATCCAAGGATCGTCTCAGCGGTCTGCAATAAGGGACATCACATGAGACGCGATATCTTTGTGAACAATACAGTTATTAATTTAAAAAAAGAATGAGGGTTAAGGCGTAAGCACTTAACACTCCGTGTCACCCCTATCCTGGCTAGAAAAGGTTGGTAACCTATAGATAACCCTTCCTAAAATTCTTAGTTAATAATAAATGGACGTCAAAATTAAAATTAAATTAAAAAAAGAATGTACATTCGACAAGCAAGATAGAATGTTTTTGTTTTTTTTATTAAAAGAACATAACCTCAAAACATGTGATTTTCAATGAATAATTCAGTTTCTTCACTCATTATATAGGGCGATAAACCTATTTGTTACATCTGTATCGCCCTGCAAAGCGATAAAGACTAGCTCGCTGCGACAGATCGTCTCTGTTTGACGGGGTTAATGCTATAACTGTATAATGCAAGTAGATCGCCCGCCACTCTCTGTTTCTGTTTGTTTTTTTACTTCTATGAAATACTGTTCAATACATGCTGAATGACATGGGATGAGTGGTTGTGCGTCGCAATAACATAGTAGGGCGCTGACGACCGTGAGGTTTTTCGCCCCATATTATCTAAACAAACAAACATCTATGAAATACGTCAATTATAGGATTGAAACCACATAAAATTACAACCCCATAACTCGGTTACTCGTTGACCTATTAATTTTTAATCTACATTCAATAATCTGAACACCTTTAATAACCCAACAAACGTTTCCTGTTTAATTTAAAAATTCTTTAATTAGTTTATCCACGAAGTGACTTCTTTCCAATTAAATATGTCTAGTCTCCTCCTGAAGACTAGAACGTAGCTCGGTTAGTTAATTGGTTTAAGTGTTGTATTGAGGATATTTCATTATAGAATGTTGTGTTGGGATGGAAGTAAGGAGGGAGCAGATGGGGTATGGTGTGGTTTCGCTCCAGTTGGCAGCCCCCCCAGCTTCCGATTCCATTTATCTCCATGGTAGGGTCGATATTTAAGATGCATTAACACTAAATCTAACCTCAACCGCCTTCTCCTTTATAGGAATCTAGTGGAAATCGATCCTCAAATTATACGCTCTTAAAATAGTCGTAATTCTTCTTATGTATCTTAGCATAATAATAAGATCTGTATAATTACTTATTTTTAGCACTTTCCTCCGAAGGAAAGTAGCTATTGAGGTTGCACTCATGACGGAATTTTCGAAAAATTTCTTCGAATCTTAATCCATCCTACCTAGTGGACACCGAAAATGACCCCCGTTAAAATTTTATATATATATATATATATATATATATGTATATATATATATCTGTGTGTGTGTGTGTGTGTGTTTGTTAACACGATAGCGGCCAGATTTTTTGTTTTTTGTTCACGAAACGTGGTATATAGCGTTCAATTAGCAAACGATTGAACGAGTTCGTTAACCACCAAAATAGGTCCACCGGTAGGGGGGGGGGGTTGTTATATTTCAACGAAACTCGGTATTCGTTATGTTGATCCAGAGAGGAAAATACGTTGTAAAAATAAACTAAATCGGTTCATTAGGAGGGGGGGGGGGGGTTTACTCCGGACCAACATTATCAGTTCGCTACTACCAGCCGTAATTTTTGTTATATTTCGACGAAACTCGGTATTCGTAGTGGTAATCTACAGAGGAAAATGGGCTGTAAGAATAAACTAACCAGGGTTTACTTTAAACTCTGATTCATTAGAATTAGCCCGCCAGACGTAGGTTCCCAAAGCCACCGCTATCTCCCACTAGGGGGACTGTATTCTGCTCCTACGTCAGATCAAAAGACGGAAAATGAAGTTTTTGTGTATTTATTAAGTAGTACAGTATCATGTATTAACATAAGTCTGGAAGCAAATTATTTACAAAATTTATAATTGAACAGTTCTCATAAGAAATGTAAATGAGCAGAGCTATTCACGTTTTTATTTTATTTATATAGGTTATTTATAGCAAATTATTCAGTAATGTAGTCTACACTACAAAAATTCTGAGGAAAGTGAGTTAGGCAGCTCCTGCGTGACGGACTTTTTTAATTTTATTCTCAAAAATTCTCATAATTCGTTTTGTTTTTTGTATATACTCTCTATTACATTATAACAACATTCAAGATAATGAGATGAAGATTGTTAACCGTTGAAGCAACAAGAACCGTTGAGTTAGTGATGGGCGATTCTCGAATATGAATAGGTCTTTTGAATCGATTCGAATCGAAGTGAAAAGATCGATCCACAAAAATGATCGGCGAGTTCAGATCGGTTCAAGAAAATCGATCTCCTAGGATGAGGATATATGGATCGATTTCACGATTACTTACAATTACCTACGAAATTCGTATTTCATTTAGATTCGAATCGATTCTCATTCGAGAACATGGGCGTATATAAGGGGGGGGGGCTGAGGGGGCTGCAGCCCTCCCCCCGAAATTTTGATTTGATCGGTAAAAATTTCATAAAACACTTAAAAATAAATTAAATAAGATCATTTAGTTAATAAAACATATCCTATTTTGGGTGTAATAGCGTTTTAGTTGGCTAAAACTATACCCCAAGATCTAAATTTTTAGTATTCCATACCCCGGAAATGGTCTCAGCCCCCCCCCCCCGAAATTTTCCCAGCCCCCTCCGAAATTATTTTCTATATACGCCCATGTTCGAGAATCGCCCATCATTAGTATGAATCTAGCTAAATAAGTCGATTTGAATACTGGATAATGTGAAAAATATAACTGTAACCAAAAAGACTATATACTTCAGCCTCTTTTTCATGAAAAATAATATATACTGAAACTATATTAGTATATATTATGTAGGTATGTTCATCAAATGAGAAGAAAGTAGTATAAAATAATAATAATCGAGATCTTTTTTCAAGGGCGATAGTTTGCATGCGGCAATTTTTAATTCAGAACTAAATCGAAAAACTATTTCGAAAGAAGTAGGTTAAATCTAGTGAAGTACGTAGGATTTTTAAGAAATATTAATTTTTTCGAAAAAGATGAACAATTATTCATTTTCCGTCGAAAATTGGTCATGAAATCGTTATAATTCAATTAATCGAAAATCCCTTAGGTACTTAACTGGAAAAAGTCATTTCGCAGCCGCAGATAAAATTTGAAGTTCATCGGGCAAAAATTGAAGACGCCAGAGAACCGTCCAATTTGAAAAACATAGATTCGAGAAAACTACTTTAAAGTTCTGAAATGTTTATTTTTTTCCTATTTAATTTTTTTTTTTATACTTTTAGCACTTTCCTCCGAAGGAAAGTAGCTATCGAGGTTGGACTCATGACGGAATTTTTGAAAAATGTCTTCAAATCTTTATCGATCCTACCTAGTAGACACCGAAAATGACCCCCGTTAAAATTTATATATATCTATATATATATATATATATATATATATATATATATATATATATATGCATATACATATATATATATATGTGTCTGTTAACACGATAGCGGCCAGAGTTTTTGTTTTTTCGTCACGAAACTTGGTATATAGCATTCAATTAGCAATCGATTGAACGAGTTCGTTAACCACCAAAGTCGGTCCACCGGAAGGGGGGGTTTACCCCGAACCCAAAACACTTATTTGACGTAGGTTCACAAAGCCGCCGCAAGGAGCGCTTTCTACCACTAGAGTGACTATATCCTGTTCCTGCGTTAGATCAAAATACGATAATATGAGGATTTTTGTATTTATTACGTAGTGTAGTAGGTACCATGTGTAAACATAACTCTGGAAGCAGATTAATAATTGATCAGTTACTCATTACAAAATGAGAACTATTCACGTTTTTATTTTATTTATGTAGGATATTTTAAGCAAATTGGTCTGGAAAGCAGTCTACACTACCCAAATTCTGAGGAAAGTGCTTAGTTATGCAGCTCCTGCGTGACGGACTTTCTTGTAATAAAGACAAATAATTTTAGACAAATAATAAAGACAAGGTTTTATTTTTGAAATGTATTGAAGGAGGACAAAAAAACCAAACAAAAACTTAACGAATAAAAAGGGACCATTCGAAGCTCGCTCATAAAATTATCTTCAAATCAGCACCGCGTTCACTGGGTTCAGGACTTCACTCGGAAAATCGTATTTTTTGCCCATTTAAAAAATGTTTCCTCACATAAACGTTTTTCGTTTCATAAAATTTCTTTCTTTATCTATGCTCTTTATATTTACTAAGTCAAACGTATGCCTCATTTGTAGAGCATGGTTAGGAAGAGCCGTTTTATTATCTTCTTTCTGTTTTCTCTTTGGTTCTGACCGATCGAACATAGAGGTATGATTGATCCTCTTTGGTCTGCAGCAGCCAAGTGGAAAGAGAGAGAAGAGGAACATGGCAACGTCGCCGAGATAAGCAGAGCTAGGTTACGAAACTACTGGCCCCCGCCCGGATCTTCCCTTATCCAGCCATCTTTCTGTCCGGCGAGCCAACATACACTCTACTCCCTTGATACCTTCACTTACAGGAAAATTAAATACCAACGAGAATTGTATAATTTCCTCTCTCATTCTGTCATATTTATCATTCCAATATAAATACGAGTTGTATATATACAACAATACCCTGATTAAACAAAGAAGAATTTAATTTATTTAAGAATATAAGAACCTAAGGGTGCGTTTAAACTAGGATAGTTATTGCAGGATATTTATATCAGAGAGAAATTCTGACTAATGTAAACCATGAACAATTTATGTCTGATATATATATTTCTATCGGAGGCGAGGTTAGCTCAGTGGTAGAGCACTCGACTAATGAACTGGAGGACCAGGTTCCAAAACTCGAGCGCGCATAAAGATTTTTTCTTCTAGTGCTGCCGTTCGAGGGTTGGATTTGGGGTCCCAGATCGTCCCTAGGCTCACCCAGCCTTTAATTAATTATAATTAATAAGGGGTACCTTGGGTGCAAATGACTCCAGCAGTTGTAGCAGCCAAGGGGAAAATCAGGCGGCCGGAGCATAGTATTGACCATACTATCTCCCTAGTGTGCCGTATGGTCAAGAATCAGATACCTCTATAGTATCTGCCCCTCTGGGCCCTTGTGGTCTGTTACGGGACTGATTTTTTTGTTCTTTTTTTTTTTTTTTTTTTTTTTTTTTTTTTAAATATATTTCTATCACGAGCTATAGAATGTTGACACTTCTATACCGTCTGGTGAAATCACTGATTATAAAGAGAAGAATTGAATGTCAGAGAGAAATATCTTGGCTACTAGCTGTGTGTCGACACTTCTATACCAACAGATGTAAACACTGATTATTTGCTAGTTGCAACAGAACTATTTGATTTATCGCTGGAGTTTTAACAGTTCGTCTACTTTTCTCTTGCAATATGGGAGATAAAAAAGACTGGTTAAAAGTTGAAGTTACAGAACTTATCACGGTACCAAAGTAAACCGGAGCTGTGGGGCGTTAAGCGCATTACTTATAAAGATAGAATAAAAAGACATCATGCTTTAACGGAAATGGCCGAAGCATTCAGTACAACTACCGAAGACAATTAAAACAAAACAATTCAATTGTGAAATATATCAAGTGTTCAGTTTCAAAACATAGTTTATATTAATAAAATATCATAATATAAAATATTATTTCATCAAGTAAATACCTACTCATCAGATGCTAAAAATCCTAAAGCTGGAGCTATTCATTCTCTTATACTAATAGCCTTCTGAATTTTGTATCTTGCTTTGATATAAGAGGACCTATTTTACAAGCAACCTTTTTGAAATCTGTTCGTTTCATTCCTAAAAAATTCGAAAACTACGCTAGATCCTCGATACTAACTCAGACATTAATTGACTGAAGAAACCTAATTCTTTCCGTCTCAAAATCCATTCTCGGACCATGAAGAACGTGTTTTTGTTTTTATTTCCAAAAGCTTTATAATAATTACACAGGCCGAGATTTCGTATTTCGACTTTCTTCTTTGCAAGCAGAATGGCCTATACAGGACACATATGTATGCGTGTAAACGGGCCGTACATTTATCTCAAATTTCAAGAAATCCAAAACTGTCGTACACATATCCATGATATAAATGTCTTGCTATTTCTCTCAGTATTTAAACTTGCACGAGAATATCTTTCCGATACATATATATTCTGACATATATATCCTGCGAGAAGTGTCAAGTGTAAACGCACCCTGAGGGTGGGGGTTGGGCCTTTAGTAATCCGCTATTCCTGATAAACCTATTTTTTCGTAAACAATTGCAAGCAAATATGCGTGACTCCTCTGGAATATGTTATTCCGCATTTATAGTGAGAACTAGATTGTATATTCCAAAATCCTTTTCGTTGGACACATGCAGCGTTTGTGTTTATATTCGCGTCATTCTAGGCTATATCTAATGAAAGGTTTGAAAAAAGAAACAAAAACAATTTTATCAATTGAAAGAGAGTTGCACTTTCCTCCGAAGGAAAGTAGCTATTGAGGTTGCACTCATGACGGAATTTTTGAAAAATTTCTTCGAATTTATATCGATCCTACCTTGTAGACTCCAAAAATGACCCCAGTTAAAATTGATCTCTCTCTCTCTCTCTCTCTCTCTCTCTCTTTATATATATATATATATATATATATATATATATATATATATATATGTGTGTGTGTGTGTGCCCGTTAACACGATACAGGCCAGAGTTTTTGTTTTTTTTTGCCACGAAACTTGGTCTTCCCCCATCAAACGATTGATCGAGTTCGTTAACCAACAAAATTTGTCCATCTGGAGAGGGGGTTTACTCCGGAGCCAAAGTAGTTATTTGCCAATGACAGTCGTAATTTTTGTTATATTTCAACGAAACTCGGTATTTGTTGTGGCCAACTGAAGAGAAAAATATGTTGTAAAACTAAACTAAATTGGTTCATTAGGAGGAGGGGGGGGGGTTACCCTGGAGACAAAGTAGTTATTTGCCAATACCAGTCGTAATTTTTATTATAATTTATTCATCAAGATCAGTAGACGAAAATTTGAAGCTTTGTGTATTTATTACTTAGTGTAGTACCTCACATACACAAAACTCTGGAAGGAAATTAATTGCAAAATTAATAATTGAAACATGTGCTCATAATAAATTCAAAAGAGCAGAACTATTTATGTTTTTATTTTATTTATCTATCTAGGTTATTTTAAAAATTATTCAGGAATCCATACGTCATTACCCAATTCTGAGGAAAGTGCTTAGTTATGCAGCTCCTACGTGACGGACTTTTGTTATTGGGATCATTACGATTGGAATTTAATTTGGCATATTAAAAGTGAAATCGAAAACAATGACTTTTCTTCCACTTCCATGCCATATTCACACTGTAAATGATGAACCCTTGACAAAAGTACAGAACATGTACTGAGCTAAGACTTTAACAAAAAAACAATATGAATACATTCATATTCACAGGTGGGATTTTGGATGTATTCATACTCATATTAAAAAAAAATAATAATAAAAAACCAAAATAACTAAATATGTTTGATTTCTGTTCCGTGGAAAGCCTTTGCGTGGATAGTCGTTCGGAAGTTCATGCAAGAAACTAGGTGCTAAGATATTGTAAATAAAAGTAGATTAAACCTTCTAATAAGAAATAGGGAGGTTATTAGTTAATTTGTTTTCTGTTTATAAATATAGGAAGGTTAGGGAGGGATTGACCTCCATAAGGTTATGTTACCTAATGGAAATGACATTTCCTCTTTAGTTTAGAAGTGCATGCGGAGTTTGTTGTGGTTTCCTGGCTGTTGAGATTTTCTTTTCCGCCTTTCTAATAGTCAAATCCTAGTTCAGTATTGCTGCGGAAGTGTTTTTGTATTCTATATTGACTTCTTTGGATCTACAGTAAAGCCTCGTTTACCCGGATCAACTGGGATCCGTTCCGAGTTATCGAAAATCCGGGTTATCCGGAGAGTGACGGAAAAACGTAAGAAAAACATATAAATCGACGTTATTTTTTTCATGGAGTTTAGAAATTATTTTTCACCTAAAAAAAACAACAAATACGCTGTATGTACTGTAATAGCCTATGTATTTGCACTGTATTCAATATAGCTACAAAATAGTCTGTAGTAAAAAAGACAATGAGCTTATGATATCTCAGTTAAGTGTATCGCTTACAATACGCTTAAGCAGCGCGATCTCTCACCTTCTTTAACATTAGAAGTTCATTTAGCAATGTTTCGTCTTGACTGTCGAAATACACCATCAATTTCTCAATGTATGCCACTACTTCTGCGTGGGTCATAACCTCCGTATACTGTCCTTAAAAACAGAACAGAAGTCTTCAATGCGTTTTCTGTTCCTTTTCCAATCAGATACGGTCGATGTTCCTACTCCAAACTCTGCAGCAATGTTAATTAACGATTCTCCCTTATAAATTCTTTTCAATGCTTCCATGCTTTTTTCCATATTCACAACAATGTATTTACGTATCTTCTAAATCGCGAACATTGAGCAACCGAAACAGCAAACGATACTGTACCACGGCCGAGACGCTGGGAACTCTCGCGTACATCGATCTAGCAAAACTTCCATAATTTGCCTACTGAGAATATAAATTTATCGTCTCTAAAACGAGTTTTCATTTACAACACTGAACAACATAATTTCGTTTTCAAAACTGGTCCGGGCTAACGGGGTTTTACTGTATTTGGAATTAGACCTAAGATAAAAAATAAGATCTTTGGAAGATTTTTTGCGAAGATCACATCCAGTTACTCTTGAAGTAGCAGTAGTGATTTTAACAGTGATTCAGCGCATGCGCATAACTCCTTTGCCTTCCTATTGGAGGATTCCAATGAGCAATTGTATTGGTTCTTGCTTGGAGTAAAGTAACCTGCAACAGTGAATTAGCGTTTGTTTGTGAAAAAGCTTTGTTTATGTTAGTGAGAAAAATGGGTCTTTACAATTAGTTCGCGATGTTCCTGACAAAGAAAAAGCGATTAGTTTCTTACTCGCCAAAAATAATAAAATTCTATGAACTTTAGCGAGTTGGATTGACTAGAGTTTTGATATCTTCTTGAGCGAGAGAAGCGAGCGGAAACGCATAGCACGTATGCCTATAGTGCTAAATACATGTAAAATATCCAAAAAGAGTGAGAGAGAAAAGAGGAATAAAATATGTGTGTTTACAAATATCATTGTTTATGTTATCCTTCATAACCTGCAAAACAGTTAACTTTAGTGCTTAATAACCTTTTTTGAGTAGATAGAGAATTGATTTTGATCATATTAAGCTTTTAATTAATAAATATTGCTTGCCATTATCTAATATGGATTATAACCGGAGTCAAGTAGTAAAAGCAAAGAATCTATTAGCTAATCAGTAAGCTTATCAGCGAGTACGAGTAACTGTACGTAAATCACTACTGCTACTTGAAAAGTAACTGGATGTGGTCTTCGCAAAAAGACCCTTCCTTCCTTACCAAGCTGACTATTTCTAAATATTCCCTGAAGAAGAGAAAGGTTTTTGGACAGCCTGTGTAGAATATTCTCCCCCGTCCCGAGATAATGGCTGGTCCTCTGCTTCCTTTGAAGGCCTGCTGTTTATAATGGCATGTCAGACATTTCCTCCTCCTACCTGGCCTCCTCTTTCTCTAGGTGAAACTACCTCCAGCAACCTACAACCTAGAATATTCTCTGCGAATTCTATCTTCAAAAGTGCTTGTCACATGAAGCGAGTTTCCACCCACGAAATCCTTGAAATTACGCACAACTATACTTTGTCTACAACGAAAGGTTAAGTACCCGGATCTGAGAGATCTGGATCATCACCGGGTCAGAGATCTGGATCATCAGCGAAGGCGTAAATTGGCGAAGGGATTATCAACGATTTGGGTTGACTAGAGTTTCGATATAACCTTGAGGAAACTCGTAGTATTTATGTTAATGGCATAATTGCTATGCGTTTCCGCTCGCTCAAGGTTATATCGAAACTCTAGTCAATCCAACTCGTTGATAATGTAGATCACTGGTTTTTCGGTGGGAAATGGGCCTATATGCAATTTAGCACCTGTTTCAGTTGTAGGTTAATACCAAAGACGCACTTTTGTTAGCCGAAACAAGTACAGCACTAAGGACTCAAACAACTGTAAGAACTCAAACAACAAACAATGAAAATAAATCGCTTAAAAAACACAAATCTACAAGTGAATTGCGGTGAATACAGAAAGTAAACAAGACGGTTACTACAAACAAACAATAGAATTGCCCATAGGAATAGGCCAACAGAAATGCTAATGAGTTATGCACCCCCAGATCTCTAACCTGCGTTGAAGCTAGTACATAAGTACCAAGTTCTGTAATCAGCTCACCGGTTTTTGCGCGAAATTCACGTGAATAACAGATTTCCAAAGACATGTATTAACAATTTCCATAAATACTTAGACGTGGGGTTTGATGCGATGCCGTAAAATGGAGTCAGTATGGTGAAATTGGTACAAACTTATACTGCTATGATATTTTCATTTAACTCATACCTAAGGGTCAAACTTTGCCTAAAGAGTGCGACTTTATAGGCAGAGATGGGCATAATTTTATTTATAAATAAAAATACGAATTTATTCGTACTTTATACATTTGTGAATACGAATATAAATAAATTCGTACTTCATATATTTGTGAATACGAATATAAATAAATTCGTATTCATAAGTGTGAATACGAATTTATTTTTATTCACATATATTAAATATAAAAATAGAAATAAAATTTTATTCGCAAATTTTTCTGCGAATAAAAATAAATTCACAGAAAAAATTGTAAATAATCACAAAAAATGTGAATATTTACAAAAAATCAAGCGATTAGAAAAAAATCACATTAAAATATACGAATAAAAATTTATTCACATTATAATTTGCGAATAAAAATTTATTCACAATAAAATTCGCAAATAAATCATGAATTTATTCGTATTAAGATGATATTACGAAAGTTACTGAAGGTGATTTTTTTTTTCTTTTTTAAGGCATTTAACGTCTAGGTTATTAGCGCCTAGATTTTTTGTTCACCCCGAGTTCGCCGCGGGACCACCAGCCATGCTGCAGGGACACAGTTTGTCATCTGTACCTCCATCAAAAAAAAAAAAAAAAAAAAAATCACCTTCAATAACTTTTGTAATATCATCTTAATACGAGGAAATTCATAATTTATTTGCGAATTTTATTGTGAATAAATTTTTATTCACAAATTATAATGTGAATAAATTTTTATTCGTATATTTTAATGTGATTTTTTTTGTAATCACTTGATTTTTTGTAAATATTCACATTTTTTGTGATTATTTACAATTTTTTCTGTGAATTTATTTTTATTCGCAGAAAAATTTGCGAATAAAATTTTATTTGTATTTTTATATTTAATATATGTGAATAAAAATAAATTCGTATTCACACTTATGAATACGAATTTATTTATATTCGTATTCACAAATATATGAAGTACGAATTTATTTATATTCGTATTCACAAATGTATAAAGTACGAATAAATTCGTATTTTTATTTATAAATAAAATTATGCCCATCTCTGTTTATAGGTATATTTGCACTCTTTGGTGCACTCTCCTAGTATTATAAGTTTGTACCAATTTGTACTAATGTGATCCCATTTTACAGTACCTAAAACTTGATGATGACGATTAGATAGTTAGCCGTCGAGGTGATAAGCAATCAGGGAATAGTTGGGAGTCGGCTAAGAAAACATCAATACGATTTTGTAAAAATCTGTATCAAGGACGTTTTGGCTACTCTTTGGTAGTCTTCGTCAGCAATGAAAGTGCCGGGAGGCTGAGAAAGACCAGGGTATATGTCCACATATACCTTGGAAGATTCCAGTTTCCTTGTATATTTTCACGATGGTTACTTAAGTGTTAACTTTGGTCTTTCTCTGCCTCCCGGTACTTTCATTGCTGGCGAAGGCTACCAAAGAGTAGCCGAAACGTCCTTAATACAGTTTTTTTTTTACAAAAATCGTATTGATGTTTTCTTAGGCGAATCCCAACTAATCTCTGATTGCCTAAAACTTTAAGAGTCTACGATTTTGTGTATATCTGCTATTTTGATCATCTATTGAAATACCCTCACTCACGAGCTACGAACGGAAAATATGGAATTTTCTTCCGTTTACAATTTACATTCTTAATTAAGGATGAACCTAATAACTTTGCTAACGTATCAAAGGGGGGGGGGGGGTTGGTCCCTTGGAGAAATAACCGAATATATTTGATAATGGTTTGCCTGATAAGGATAAATAATGTCAAGAATAATTAATGGAGTTTAACTAGAGATAACATTTTCATTATACGGTTGTATTGGAGTATTTGTTTGTTGAAGATACATTTTCTTTGTAAATGGTTCTGATTCAGTAAGCCCTAAATTGCTATCCGAGCCAGTGGGTTCTGCCTTTGTTGCCGTTGATGTATGATTTCCCCCGTCGCCCTGGCTTACAGTAGCATAGAATTATTTCTATCGATCCTACGAACAGGCTGAAAGAGAGAGTGTGTGAGAGACAGCGAGAGAGAGAGAGGGGGGGGGGGTGCAGAGAGGTTGTAAAAGTTCTCCGAGCACCGAGGTCGAAACGGTGTATAGCTAATGCATAATGAAGTGACGGCTGCCTACACGTCTGCACGAACATCGATTCACTCTATTCCATATACATTGACGTTTTATCAATGCCCTGGCTCTCTGTCTGTACCGTATACGCAGGTAAAACACGGAGCTTTCAATCCGAATCAATCGTTCCATCGTTTTAGCTATGGGGGTTTTAGTGCTGTCCTGTGTTACGCGTCCTACCCCGGCCGTATATGCACATTTGACATCTTTTAGCACTTTATATACGAAATAATTTTCATAGAGCTTAATTTAATTAAAGTCCTCACCACAACTATTATTGCTGGACAACACAATTAGTCCTGACACAATTATTGCTGGAATTTGCTCTAATTACCAACACAGGATAACCCAACTAAAACTTCATAAAGCCCATCTCGCAAGAACTGACTAGAAAAAGGCCAAGATGACTTATTTCTATGTAGTATTTATACCTGATTTGAAAAGCTTAAATTTATTACAAGAAATGGATTGTAAGGATTCACCTAATAAACAAATGGTTGGCTGAGTGGTCACGTTTAACACTAGATTTACCAGACCAGTCATTTTGACTGATCGTGCAATTTCAATTTAAAATACCTACTACATATAACATTTGCTTTCCTAAATGATGTTATGACTTTTGTAGCTATAAGTAGAGAATAGATTTAATGAACCTAATGTTACTTTATATATATCTGGTAAATCTAGTTTTAAACGACCACAAGCTTCGAGAGATTAGAGCCAGTTATAAAATCATGGAAGTCCAGACATAGAAGCTGTCGTAGAGAATAATTAGTCTTTACAAAACTCCGAATTGGACAAACACTCTTGCCCGTTCAGTTAGATGAAATAGTTCTAATCCCGCACTGCGCGAAATGCCGAGGGAAATATTTCCGTCAGTTTAGCCATTTGCGTTTCCATTACAATGAACACCACGCTACTTTAAATTCAATAAAAACTGATTATGTCTCGTTTAGGACAAGGGAAGGCTTTGAGAGGTCAGACAAGTGATATAGGTAGCGTTTAATATTTATTAATACTTAGCCAAAGCTAGGGTTAAAACAATTTAAAATTTAGCCTATTGTTTAGGGAAAAGGGCGTGGCCTATATTCCCTGTCCAAGAAATTGGCGGTAAAAATTCTCTCTATTATGACCTAATCACTAGGAGGTTAAAAAGTTTTTAGTTTTTGGCTGAGAATTGATAAATATTAGACACTATATCATTTGTCTGACCCCCCCAAAGCCTTCCTTATTCTTAAACGAGACATAATCAGTTTTTATAATGTTTCAAGTATCCTGTTGTTCCTTGCAGTGTGAGTTTGCAAATGGTGGAACCGTCGGAAATATTTCCCTCACAAATATTCCGTCTATCTGAACAGGCTATAGTAACCCACACTCACTTGACGAAACAAGACGTACGTCTGCGTACCTGTGTACCCAATGCAATTCGCCATTATCTTTAACACACTTATTAACGGACTAAAGAAAAAGCGGGCTAAAAGAAACAAAAAAAAAATAATAAGGAAATCGCACCACATAAGTACACTAAATGAAAACATGAAAGATTGGCAGTTCCTTCTTTTCGGAATTTAATTAAATTATAAACCACCCCCGCTTGGTTTTTTTGAGTTGTTTTATTGTGTTATTTTCTGCCATTATTGTAAGTCTTAGAGATTTTTAAGGTGGATATATTACTTTCCATATGATCTTGTAGATTAGATAAGATTCCTGTTTTGGAGGGCATTAAACAGGCAAGGTTATTACGCCCTTATGATATTGTAGATTGGTTTTATTACTTCCTACTGGTAAGGTTTAATTCATACAGGTAACTATTTAATTTTATAAGTATTGTTTAATCCTCCCGTTTTTTCTTTAGGGAAATTAGTTTATATTGATGATGTTTGATATAATAGAAATTCCTATGGTCTCTTCCTTACACCAGTAAAATATTTAGCTTTTGAAAATACATATTAGATTCGTTGTTGGCTTTTGGTTATCGACACTTACTATGTGGAGTTTAAATTTTAGCTATTTTTAATATTTATATAACTCATAAACCGCAACTGTGGTTCGTTGTGCACTGTAAAGTAAATTAAAGATGGAAAAAAAAAAGAAAGAATTTAGGTAAAGGGAAGGCGACCATTCGACATCTTAAATGTCTTTACACACGTAATCTACCTGTAAAAGTGTTGAAAATATTGGTTTTGACCTGTATTATCTTGGGAAAACTTTGCGACCTGAATGATGGTTCGTTTCAAGCTTATTGTAGATTGACTTATTTTCAGCGATGTGCTCTCTCAAGACATTCTCTGATTTGCAACGGATTCTTAGAGAGAGAGAGAGTGAGGGGAGGGGCAACCAGTAGATAATGAACGCGGCAAAAATATCAGGTTTTCCTCATAGGAGTTTCTGAGCTAAGCTATTCAAATCACACAATAGGTACGGATATTAACCCCTTGTGTACATTTGACAACTCATGAGTTACTTGTTTTGTCTGGGATATGGATGATGTCTCAGAAATACTCTTTTTTTCCCCCACTGTTCTGAATGACAAGTCTAAGGCCCGGTGTACACTGAAGAAACTGGTTTCGTGAACCACAATTTTTATGAAACCGATTAATAGAAAACCATAGGTTGGTGCACACAGAGTTTCATGAAACCGATTTCATGAATTTCTTTAAATAGGTTTCATGAAATTCGTTAAATCGGTTTCCTGTTGCTTCAGTTTCACGTTTCATCAGTGGATCTACTAGATCTAATAAGCGATCAAAAACTGGCTTCGACATCCTAAAAAAATCCTTAAAAATTTATCAGGATCTCTGTTTTAGTTCGCGAGCTATAACTAAACTTTTTTTATTTTTTAGCCACTACCACAACACAAGTGCATCGTCGTCTGAATCAATCACGAAACTGATGAAAAACAGTTTATTCTGTGTGCACGCTTTAATGAAATAATTTCATGAAACCAGTTTCTTCAGTGTGCATCGGGCCTAAGTCGTCATCAGTGGATCTACTAGATCTAATAAGCGATCAAAAACTGGCTTCGACATCCTAAAAAAATCCTTAAAAATTTATCAGGATCTCTGTTTTTGTTCGCGAGCTATAACTAAACTTTTTTTATTTTTTATTTTTTAGCCACTACCACAACACAAGTGCATCGTCGTCTGAATCAATCACGAAACTGATGAAAAACAGTTTATTCTGTGTGCACGCTTTAATGAAATAATTTCATGAAACCAGTTTCTTCAGTGTGCATCGGGCCTAAGTCGTCATTCAAACTTAATTATTATTTAACTTGTGCATTATTGTTTTTGTTGTTAATTTACTTGTTTTTGTTAATTTTGGGTTATATTCACAAATTAAAGGAAAACAAAATGATCGCCTTAAAAAATATTAGTAAGTAGTTTTTTTGTGATTCCTTGAATTTTTATATTTTTCTTATACACTTTATTATTCAGGGTTCGAGTCCCGCCTGTAGCAGGTTGAGTTACTTCCTAAGACCTATAATTAGCCCGGCGCTAATGGCCTGGACCCAGTAAGAAAAAAAAAATCAATGGAAAGCTTAATGACAGAGGCCGATAGTGCCATTGTGGACTTCAGACTACCCAAAGGCCGGGGCAGCCTACTTAATCCCCGCTCCCACGCACAGTGGGGCAAATGGCCGTTTTAGGAGAGCAAAATTCCGATCACTCATGGTCAATTTTGTAATCGAATTAAACCCTAAAAAGAGATTAGTAGTAAACATATGGATCCATGAAAGGTTGATTTGGACGTGCAAAGCTTTCAACTTAGCGTTAATTTTTGCAATTTGTTCAAAATCATCTATCTGTTCACCATCCACAGTCAATTTGTTAAAAAAATATTGCAAAACGCCAGCGTTTTTGACTGGCAAATGAATCACGCGTGTACCTAAAAATTGATGTTGTTTAAAAACTTGGTTATAAAATAATTATGCATCAACTTCCATTATTCCTGAGAACATGTTTTGTTTGAATTCTTACTTAATCTAGCGTAATCTTACAAATTATGTACACTTCTAAACTTTTAAATTTGACACGTGCAAGGCATGTACTATTTTCTTATCTTTAAATTACTATTTAAATCGATACTCATGCTTGGAGATTATCTTGTAGCCCTTCACTATCGCACACACAACTGTTTAGAAGCTTATTAATAAACTAGACTTATTTGTTACGAAAAATTTGGATTCTGACCTCTTTGCTTGTCAACAGTGAGCGTACTGTTTTTGAACCCCAAGAAACTTGTGTATACATTGCTAATAGTACTCATATCTAAATGTAACATTTATTTTTTCACTTTTGCTCTCCTAAATCGGCCATTTACCTCACTGTGCGCAGCAGCGCTGCCAAGTTCATTACTGAAAGGGTTAAGGTGGTCACGTTAAGGTGTCGAAATTATTAATTCGATTTTTGAAGACTCATTTAGAGTAATTGTCATTCCTTTATTGAGTCCTTAACTTCTTTTGAAGAGCGGTAGTAATTTATAATTAATTTATATTTTCTCTCGTACATTAGAGCTATTTATTAGATGAGAGAGTATAATTATAGATACTAGTGGGTTATTGACCGAGTAAAGGTCAGGATGAGACGGAGGGTGACCTAGTGAATTTGACCTTGCTTTTATTACTATGAGGGGGGAGGAGGGGAGGGGGGAGAGGAGGCTGCCAGCCTGCTTCGGCCTACCCCCCCCTCCCCCTCCATCTACCTCGTCTTACTCACGAGCCTAATTATAACCTCATATAGTATATTTATTTATAATCCTATTACTCATTTACTCTTCTGTCTCATTCATTTATTGGCAATATCGATTTTTAAGTCAATAATCCAAAGAGGAATATCTCTTACAGGTAGATACTTGGGCAGTGGTAATTTAAACACTTGTGGCAGAATAGGGCATTATTCAATACTTTTTTTCAATAATCATTCTAATAAATTTGTATTGAATAAAAAGTTATTAATTGATTAATTTATTCATCCTCTGATATGTTTTTTTTTTTAGTCTATGAATAACACGGTTGGCTCATGATTCAATAAATTTTTATTAAATAAGAATTTATTTGGGGGGCGAGGTTAGCTCAGTGGTAGAGCACCGGACTAATAAGCTGAAGGCCTGAGTTCAAATCCCGAGCAAGCACTAAAGGTTTTTTCTTCTAGTGTCTTCGTTCATGGGTTGAATTCGGCCTCCCTGACCCTGGGTACCTTGGGTGCTAATGACTCTAGGCAGTCGAAGCAGCCAAGGGGAAAATCAGGCGGCCGGAGCATAGTATTGACCACACTATCTCCCTAGTGTGCCCTATGGTCAGGAATCAGATACCTCGACAGTATCTGCCCCTCTGGGCCTTTGTGGCCTGTTACGGGACAGATTTTTTTTTTTTTTTTTTTTTCAAGAATTTATTTATTTAGTCTATTATTGATTTACTGATTTTATTTTTACTTTTTTTTTTAATAAATAATAAATAATGAATTTTTTTTTCTTCTTCGTTCATTATTTCCATACTTTTAAAATTATGTGGTTCATGGAAAAAAAGTTGGTAAATTTTTCTTTTTTTGACCGGTATTGACGTACTAAGTACATTGTACTGAAATTTAATTTTCATTGAATAACTTATTGTTATTCAATAATGAATAAAAAAAAGTTACGATATTCATTGAATGGCTGAATAATGAATAAAAAATGAAATATCACATTTCTTCATTATTCATTATTCTGAATGATTTTTACCCAACACTAACTTCTGTCTTATCCCACGACAGCCTCAACTTGAAATTGCTATTGCAAGTCTCATTAGAATATGATGGATAATATCTTGACTGATATACATATCGTTCCAATGTTTCTCTGAATAATGCTTATTTAAAGTGAGAACAAAAAAAAAAAAAAAAAAAAAAAAAGAAAGAAAAGATCAGCATACCTGTACAGTGTACATGCAGTAGAAGTAGCTTATATGTAACCTTGGTCGAGCGTTTACCTATTAAAGCTATGCTGTAAGTGCTGTTTCAGATTATAACGTTTACGTTTAGTTGACCACGAATACATGTCTGTCACTAAAGCATTATACTTGGTTTCCTCCATCCCCTAGGCATTTTGCTGAAGAAGGCTGGAAGTGGATGAATCCAATGTCCAAGTTGACAAAAGTCAAATTGCAATTTCCGCAAATTTCAAACTTTTAATTATATTAGCAAAGTGTGCTCTAAAGAGTGCCAACGCAAAAGATAAATCAATTAAAATTTGTAAAACACACAAATGTGATATTCAACACTCAAATAAAAAACAATTTCTTTCAGTTACTTTTTATAGCTTCCGGACTAGACAATGGATTCCCACAGTTTAGCTAATAAAGAATGAGTAATGCATAATTTTTTCATACAAGGTATTTGAAAGTAACTCCATTTTATCAATTTTGAAAAAAGACAGTCGTTCAACAGATCCCTCCATAAACTTCCACTTCATTTGTAGAGATTTAATGCTTACTAAATGTGGACGTTTTCCTGTAAGTAATGAATTTGTAGTCCTTTAGGGGGCTGAGGAAAGAATTCGTGAGAAACTTCTGATTAATTGAGAAAAACAGAAGTGCGTTATTGGACGTCCAGAATGTATTTTCTGTCAATGAGTTTAGTGAATTAAATCATTGTTTTATTAAAGGAAATTTTATGATGGAATAATTAAAATTTAATTACCTTGAACATTTTTTAAGCAATCTTTCCTTTTTCAATAAAAAAATGTTTACGTTAAAAAAAAAAAAACAACAGAAAATTGGACATACCTGCTTTTCTCTTCGGAATCGACCCATACATCAAATGCACTTTTTTGTTGGAAATTATGTCTAAAATCACTTTCTAGAGTTTGGCTACTTAGACCTGACACACCCTGTATACATAAATTTATATATAAATTATATTTGCAAATTTCAACGATCAGGTTATTCTTGACCTATCAAGTTATGAAGCGGTGACACTTCTCGTCAGTTCTTCCGGATCGCGTTACCATCCAGTTTCTTCTCCCTATAGGGAGGAAGCATTTACTGTATTTATCTGCAGATATCTGAACAAATGGTTGCCTCGCTGTGCTGGGAAGATTGGCGAGGGAAGGGCCTCGTGGAGGCGGGACCTGGCTATCGAGCGAGTCTGCTATTCCTTCTATTGTTATAAAGGCGAATTGCGTTCCCACACCAACTCCGTTATACCATCCTCTCTCTCCCAGCTCCTAGTCTAATACGCAAGTATACTTCTGTGTGGCCTAGTCTAAGTCTTGTCAGGTATTTACTAGTATTACAACTTTCGCTGCGGCTGTCATTGTTTGGGAATACCAAAGGATCGGATGCATTTTTTGTTTGAATTTTTCATGTAGACAATTCAACAACAAAAAATTCATAAATATTCTTCTCGTCACTGTTGGAAAGCCCAAACCTTTACCTGTAGCAGTAAAAGTGAATCCCCTCCATTTACGAGCCTTTTGAATCTAAAGGGAAAAGTAATGGAGGACTGTCCTTCCGAAGGGACCCTCGGAAGCGGGTAGGATCGCTAGTGTCCTTCCGTAATGACACCCGCAGCGAAAGTGTTAAGGTAGGCACTTTACAATCATAATATAATCAGTCGGAATAATTGAAGATAATATTCACTCGAATATTCATTGGTATTATAGTTTATGGAAGCGAGGTGTTACAACACTCGACTAATGTACTGGCGGGCCTGTTTTCAAAAGTCGCGCCTGCACTGAAGAGTTTTTATTCTATTGTCGTCGTTTGAGGCTTGGAATCGGGTTCCGAGACAATCCCTAGGCTATCCAGCCTTTTAATTAATATATTAATGGTTACCTGCAAATTTTGCGGCTGTGAGCATCATAGTGCTCACCACACTATCTCGCTAGTGTGCCATCTGATCAAGAATGAGAAAACTCGACAGTGTCTGCCCCTCTGGGCCCTTGTGAACTGTTACGGTGCTAGAAAAAAAAATAGTTAATTTGTTATTTATTTAATTTTCCTAAATTAATCGGTTTATAGGATTAAACGTATACAGATGAGTAGGAACAGACAAATGACCATAAAATATAATTAATTAAAATTATAATAATACATTTTAAAATAATCATAGAAAGTAATGATAATTTATCTTTTTTTTTTTAATAATTTTATACATTGATAAGAAGTAATCTAAATATACTGATGTGTTTACAACATAAGGAATTTATATATTGAAAATTCTTTATTTCTTTCAATTTTTAAACTCTTTAAAATAAAAAAAAATAAAAAAAAAAAATCGTGTAATATTTTTGATCTATGTTTGGAGTTTGCGGAGCCATGACGCAGTATATCCAGAATATATATGTATATATTCTGCTAAATATCACTTCGCCAGGGAATATTATTTTTATGGATGCTGCTATCTGAAGCGGTCGGTTTCAACGTAATATTCCACAGGAATCAAATCCTTCTTCGTCAAAGTGTTGTCCTTTTTTAATAACTTTTTCAAAATTTTAAATAATTCATTATTTTAAATTTATAAATTTAAAAAAATAGTCAGTAGTCTGATGAAGCAGGATGCGATTCCTCCGAAATATTTCGTTGAAAACCGACCGCATCAAACAGAATAATACTCCCCAAACGTTCTTTCATCCTGACTAGGTACATTCCTTCGTACAATCAAATGTTAGATTAAATAGCTCAGATTTATTTTTTTCTTTTTTTTTTTTTAATGAACCAATCGTGAGGCAATTCTACCATTTCTTCATCTTGTTCATTTTAATTTTCATCGTAATCCTATTTCAGCACATCCTTTCAATTTCCTCATGCGAGCACATGCAACACAAGACATGCCTGGTTAACAGGAAGGCCCTGCATTTTAATTGCTGTCTTCATCGCATTAATGGTCTCCATGTATTCCTCCATTGGATATTTGAGCATTTACATGGTTTACAGAAAGGACTCTACTTAGGACTTAAGGATTTTTGTATGTTTGTCTCGAGTGCCTTATTGTAAAGCATTTTGTTTTTATTTTGCAACAATTTGACAACTGTTAATTTTTACGCCAGAAGCCCAATTGCGAAATTATTATGCAAAAACTATCAAACTGATAGGTCATTTCCAAAGCAGAATGAACTGTAAACTTTACTTAAAACTTTACATAAAACACTATAAAAACTGATTATGTCTCTTTTAGGACCAGGGAAGACTTTAATATACACAAGCACTTTAATAAAACCTCGTGTACAGTCTTTTTAATTACTTCCTTCATTCCCCACTGTAACCTTCCTGATCAAAACAGTTTTGCCCCAGTCATGTCGAAACAAAATATTTATTAAATATTTGTGGGCGATTTTATTCCTAGAATATGAAGGACCTAAATGCATTTTAAGCTGACGGAGAAAAATGATATTAAAATGTCTATTTTTGCCCTATTTTTCATTCTTTTTGCTTAGCTGCAAATCAATTATAACATTTTTGAAAACTGATACATTATAGAAAATTGTGTTTATTTTTATTTATTCTATTTTGTTTAAAGCTTTGGGAAGGTCTCTGTCATGAATACTGTGGGATTCATAACTGACAGACGTACAAAAACCTTGATTTTTTTTACATTAAAAAAATATTTTTGATTGACATATGCCTCAATTATTTTCATTTCAGATCTTACTCAGGTGTTCCCGTGAAAATTAGCTTGCTCCTCCTCAACACCCAACTGTATTTAATAAACGATGGAGAGACTTAAAAATCTGACAGAATTACTTTCTGATGGCAGCCAGTACATTGAAAAAGTGATGACATACCTAATAGACACACCTTTATACAATAATATTTAAATAAAGAAAAGATAACCAAAGCCACTTCGTGATGTTGATTCGGCATCATTGACCTGACAATTTCAACGGGACAAAGAACATACAAATAATTATATCAAACACAACATGACTACATTATTACCTCTACAGAAACTAACCTAATAATGTAATATATTATTATTGCCTAAGTAGGATCATCAACATGATGTTAAACTATAATAAAATAAAAAATAAAAGGAGACTTAAAAATGTTCCCTATTAATCCAAACTTACAATTAGGTGTATCCGTTTTAGTGTATATCATATCTGTACCCCGGATGTAAAGGACAACATGTCACATATTTGTAATTGTTCAGGAGAGCCAATTTTCCATAACTTTGAACTATTAAAATTTGTTGAGAGGAGATCGTTGACCGTAGATGATGCAAGGTAGGGATTGTCGGGGTTCGGTCACTGCTACTTAATAAAACTGCATTTTATCGTAAAAATGGTTTTATTGTGCCGACGTTTCGGCTTGAACTTCAAGCCTTCATCAGGGCTGTAAAAACAAGTAGGACATATAACACTAATATATACACATATCTATCTAAGTATACCTAACATATATATATATATATATATATATATATATATATATATATATATATATATATATATATATAAACATATCCCACATTGGTGAGGTATAGCTCTCAACCTTCCCATCGGTAAGCCCATATTATTGTATTCTTTTATCTGTTTAATTTCTATAGCACATTGTTGTTCTACCTGTACATTACGTTTATATGTTTTTTTCCCATATGTGTATGAATGTGGGCGTATATATATATATATATATGTATGTTAGGTATACTTAGATAGATATGTGTATATATTAGTGTTAAATATGTCCTACTTGTTTTAAATTTGTTTCTTCGTTACTTATAGAAACAGTTTAAAAACAATTTTTCACATTGTTATTGGCGTTGATAGGCAATTGGAAGTATTGATCATAGTTAAACAAAATTATTAATTTTTTTAATTAAAAAAATGAGTAAGTAAATAAATCGGTTCGTTGGAACTTGGGGTATACACCAGCCCAAAATTATTTAATTGCTTCAGCTGTCTATTAAAAATACTAAGGAACAAAGCTATTGATGATTACTTTCTGAAGAGAGATATTGTGAATCCCAATGATTAAGGATTTCCTCTCATTGTTTACTTCATATTTCTACAGGTTATATTAAGCAGATTCTTGAGGAAAGTGGCATAACCTGACTACATTCCTGATAAATGTGCTTAGTTATGCTGCTCCTGCGTGACGGATTACTATTATTTTTAGAATCTATCGATTTGAAGGAGTGTGCATGTAATGTAAGATAAATAAATGATTGAATACGCCCTGTTCGGCTATGGATCAGGCACATGAATCCGTTCCATCTCCAATACATGCATTTATAATATCTTTCAGCCGTGCTGGGCGCGAGCAATTCTCCAACCTTTGTCAATTATTTCCACCTGAAACGCATCATAAAACATATGTTTCAGTACTCGTTGTACGTTTCATATAATACGGGGCGTTTTAGGGAATTCCGAAGATGTAGTACCTATTGTGGTTGATTTTTTACAAAGAAAATTATTTTGAAAAATATTCTTCATTGATCATACCAGAGAACACCAGAAACCACTATACATGCGTGTGCTAATTCTATATTGAAAGTAATTTTTATTCTTCCATTTCTCTGTAATAACTTTTCCTCAAAGAAGAAAAAGGAAGAGTTTAATTAACTCTACGAGAAAAATAATTTATTATTGTTATTCATTATTAGATGCCTTTTAAGAGAATTTTTAATGTCTTCGAAAATTATCTATTAATGTAATTTCATGAAAGAAATAGTGATTAATCTAATATGTCTTATTTTTGTTTCAGGTAATTTGAAATCCCGTTTGTCCGTTAACAGAGGTGTCTTCTCTTTATTGTGAGTTATATTATACACTCTCTTTTTGTACAGATTTAAATAATTAAGAATAATTTGTGACTTAAACAGATTACAAGTAAGATACATTGCTTTAAAGTGTACGTTCCCCACAGATACGAGTCCAAAGGAAATTGAATTATGATAGTCATGGAAGCGACCGCGCAGTACCTATCGAATTAAAAGTTTACTATAATAAAATAATTTGGTAGTCTATAAACGCGAAGCTATGCTTTAAATTGTTTCTTAAGGAACAAAATAATAAACGGGATATATTGTTAAATGATTAATGCGATGGAAACAGATTCGGTGATTTAAAAATAATTATTAGCACTTTCCTCCGAAGGAAAGTAGCTATTGAGGTTGGACTCATGACGGAATTTTTGAAAAATTTCTTCAAATCTTTATCGATCCTCCCTAGTAGACACCGAAAATGACCCCAGTTAAAATTTATATATATCTATATATCTATATATATATATATATATATATATATATATATATATAATGCATATATATATATATATATATATATATATATATATATATATATGTGTGTCTGTTAACACGATAGTGGCCAGAGTTTTTGTTTTTTCGTCACGAAACTTGGTATATAGCATTCAATTAGCAAACGATTGAACGAGTTCGTTAACCACCAAAGTCGGTCCACCGGAAGGGGGGGTTTACCCCGAACCCAAAACACTAATTTGACTATGTCAGCCGTAATATTTGTTATATTTCAACGAAACTTGGTATTCGTAGTGGTAATATAGAGAGAAAAGTGAGATATAAAAATTAACTAAATCGGTTCATTAGAAGGGGGGGGGGTTACTCCGGACCCACAAAACCAATTCGCCACTACCAGCCGTGATTTTTGGTATATTTCGACGGAACTCGGTATTCGTAGTGGTAATCCACAGGTAAATAACTGTTGTAAAAATAAACTAAATCGGTTCATTAGGAGGGGGGGGGGGTTACTCCGGACCCACAATACCAATTCGCCACTACCAGCCGTGATTTTTGGTATATTTCGACGAAACTCGGTATTCGTAGTGGTAATCTACAGGTAAATATGTGTTGTAAAAATAAACTAAATCGGTTCATTAGAAGGGGGGGTTTACTCCGGACCCAAATTCTTAATATACTCATACCGGTCGTAATTTCTGCTGTATTGTAACGAAACGCGGTATACGTCGTGGGTAACTCATGAGAAAGAAGTGTTGTAAAAATGAGCTGAATCGGTCAATCGGAAAGCGGGGGTTTAATTTGTAATATATTTCAATAGAAAAGCCCGTCAGACGTAGGTTCACAAAGCCGCCGCAAGGAGCGCTTTCTACCACTAGAGTGACTGTATCCTGTTCCTGCGTTAGATCAAAATACGATAATGTGAGGTTTTTTGTATTTATTACGTAGTGTAATAGGTACCATGTGTAAACATAACTCTGGAAGCAAATTATTAATTGATCAGTTACTCATTAAAAATTTAAAAGAGAACTATTCATGTTTTTATTTTATTTATGTAGGATATTTTAAGCAAATTGTTCTGGAAAGCAATCTACACTACCCAAATTCTGAGGAAAGTGCTTAGTTATGCAGCTCCTGCGTGACGGACTTTTGTTATCTTTGAGTCTGAGGAATTTGGTTCTTGGAGCACCTAAGTCGCTTTAATCTCCCTCTCCAAAAAAAAAAAAGTTAGGAATTTCTGTTCGTGTTAGGAAATTGAGTAAAACATTTCCCGAACTTACACAAATTTACACGTCAGGAAAAAACCTTCCATTACAGCGACTTTGGCTCTCCGAGAACAAAATCACTCCGTTCCAAAGATAATAATAATTATTTTTAAATTACTAGCATTGTTCCAATCAACAGTCTAGATTTTGCGGCGCTAATAGCCAAATAGTTGATGTGCCGTTAAAAAAAAAAAAATAATAAATAATAAAACAGTCTCGATTATAAATTCGTTAGTAAATTTACTTTCGAATATCTATATTTAGTAAAATAACGAACTTCTGTTCGAGGAACGGCCATAAGTAAAATATTTATCGAATTAGAGCAACATTATACAATAGGAATAATTTTCGAAGACAACAAAAGTCATTTATTCAAGATAAAGTGACCTGTTATGTGTCTTCTCTTTTTATGGTAAATAGTGCTATTTTTAAAGAGACTTCTCTTATTTTATGGCTTTCTGCACTGCTGACTTAAACAATATTATATTTCCATCGCTACTGAACTCTTTACATGTAAAGTTAATTAACTACACACACTTATATATGTACAGATCAGAATGACAGTGGCGTAACTCACTCTGAATAATAATGCCTGAATTGATGATTTATGAATATGAGATATAGTAAACAATCGGTTTTTAAAACAACTCAAAATACAACAAAACCTATTACAAGATATCTAACCCAGATTTATTGACTGGTTATTTTACTAGAATGTTAATTCCTCAGAACTTACATGCTGATTTGCTAGAATAAGTTGGAAGGTTGCTATTTCTTGTGTAATCTCTATTCAAGCGGAACAATCCTGCAATAAATAAATTAAGAGAATTTTAAGAAGTTAAGGAATGGTTGGGATTTGACCTTGAAATTAATTTGAATCTGGTGTGATGAAGGGGGCGAGGTTAGCTCAGTGGTAGAGCACTGGACTAATAAGTTGGAGGCCTGAGTTCAAATCCCGAGCAAGCACTAAAGATTTTTTCTTCTAGTGTCTTCGTTCACCGGTTGAATTCGGCCTCCCTGACCGTCCCTAGGCCAACCCAGCCTTTAATTAATTTAATAATGGGTACCTTGGTTGGTGCTAATGACTCTAGCAGTCGAAGCAGCCAAGGGGGAAATCAGGCGGCCGGAGCATAGTACTGACCACACTATCCCCTAGTGTGCCTTATGGTCATGAATCAGATACCTCTATAGTATCTGCCCCTCAGGGCCCTCGTGGCCTGTTACGGGACTGATTTTTTTTTTTTTTTTTTTTTTTTTAAGAATTTATTTATTTAGTCTATTATTGATTTAATGATTTTATTTTTACTTTTTTTTTTAAATAATAAATAATTAATTATTTTTTCTTCTTCATTCATTATTTCCATACTTTTAAAATTATTATTATTTTTTTTTGTTTGTTTGGTGTGATGAAGGTTAACCAACCCGCTCGTCGTAATCAGCGACCCCCAAAACCCCGGAATACATTTTTATGGAATTTGTTTTTGTTGCCTACCGTAATTAATTAAAAATAAACCCACTTTTTTTTATTATCGTAGCTCACGATTAAATGAGTGATGAGTGAATTACTCATTGCTTAAAAATAAAAAAAAATGATCACTCATCACTCATGACCATGAGAGTAATGAGTAGTTTAATCATTCTTTTTCATTTACTCGTGTAATTTCCCAACACTGTCTAAAAGCTATCGTGGTCTTCATACCTAAGCTAGACATTTGTTGCTGAAGAAGGCTGACAAAGAGATCTGACATTTTCTATTACAAGGGAACATCCCCAAGGGTCAAATAAAATAATACTTTTTTCCTCTCCGTAGGAGACAAGTAGTCTCTAGTCTCTCTCGGTATTGGAGGAAATAAATTATTATTTTTTTTTAATGATATTTACCTCATTAGAGTTTCTTAGGATGCTGATTTTAAATCTGCTATTATTTTTGGAGTAAAAAAAAAAATTGTATAATGCTAGTTTACTTCTAACGTAAGTATATTATTGAATTTATTTATATAAATTATTTGTTCTTTAATCTACAACAAATGAATTAGTGAAAGAATCATGTCGATATCATTTTCTAAACTCGATATATAAAATAAAGAATTTTCAACCTGTTTTATTTTATTTCTCAGCTCCTAAGGCGCATTGGACGGAACGCTGGGACACATGTCGACTATTTTTCGATGTAGAATCACCAGGAACAAAAATTGGACCAAATCGGTGACCCCACCACTGTATACTCCCCTTGTTGGAATATATGTAGTGTACTCTGGAAGGAGGGGAGGTCCCCTTAAACGTGCGATTAGGCCGATATAAAAACAAAATAAGTATCGATTATTTTCACGTGTTTAATAAATATACAAAGTTTCATAAAAATCGGCTCCGGAAACTTGGGGTTGTTCCCTTGTTAGCCGAATTCTAGCGATTCCTTGACTTCTTATCACCTCAACGGCAAACTATCTTCATCTCATTGAAGAGAATTTCATTTCGATTCGAAATGTTTGGTGTGAATTCTTGAATTATGAATATTACGACCTCCAGTACTGCCCAGAACCCCTTGAAGACATTGTGTTGGCGAGTACACCGGACACCAAACAGAGAGGACAGGTCGTTGTCCTATGACCAGATCGATATGTATATACCAGCCCTTATCATCATGTGTTATATAATCCCTTCCTCTACCTCTACAATCAATACACCATTCCTACTCTATAGGCCTTCTAGATTAGGTATCTACCTAGTCAATAGCGATAGTCTAGGGCGCATGCGTTATTTCCATGTTGTCAAGTTATACACTAATTGGTGCAGAAAACCATTCTGAACAATTCAAATAACAATAATCAGTTGACCATAGCAGTCGATGCACCCAAATAAAAAAAAATAAAAAAATAAAAAACAACAACACTAATAATCAGAAATAATAATAAAAATTACCAGAACTTTTTTAAAATTTTAAATATAAATAAAATCGAAAAAATCGCGGGGTTTTATCCTTTATGGCTCATAAGTCCGAACTTATACAAGTTATCCGAACTTATACAGAATTTCCAAATAAATTATAATATAATTGATTCAGCAGTTTGAAAAAAAGTAGTATAAAAAAATAGACGTTTTTTATATCATTTTTCTTGGCGGCGGAAAATGCATTTAAGTAAGACTTATATAGTAGGAATAAAATGTTAATAATAAAACAACTCACAAAATTTCGTTAAAATCGTTTTGATTGTTTTGCATAATAATAATGCAATTGGACTAATGACCTTAGATGAACCCCCCCCCCCCAAAAAAAAAAAAAATTATGCAATTGAGGCATCAACGAAAAATCTAACATTTTTTTAAATTTTTGAAAACTACAAACGAAATGCTTTATATATTTGAAACCTTTTTTTTAAAAGAAAAAATAAATAATAATAAGACATTCAAGCTTTCAAAAACAGGTTAGGATTAAAAATTGTTCGATTTGGACGGCTTCCGAAATATTTTAAATTTATTAAAAAATGACATATCTTCGTGAATTTTCAACCTGATTGAAATCAGTTAGAAAGTACTAAAAAGGCGCCTAATTTTACGCATAACGCAGGGTACTGTATACTGAACAGACCAATTTGAACGATTTTAAATCTGCAAAATATTTTTGAAAGCTTAAGTGCCTTAGTTTTTTTAAAAACGTATTTCAAATATATAATGTTTTTTTTTTTGTGGGTTTGTAACAAGTTAAAAAAAGTTAACTTTTTTGCTGATGCCTCAATTGCATAATTATTATGCAAAAATTATCTAACCGATTTAAATTAACCGATTATCTAACACAAAAAATTTTGTGTGGTTGTTTTATTATATAATCAAGATGTTCTTCCTGGTATATGAAGGGCCTAAACTCATTTTAAGCTGCAAAAAGAATCCCGTGCACTCATTTATTATTATTTCTAAAATGTTTTGCTTAAATTCATACTTAACTCATTATTTTACAATTTAGTTCCTTGTTCTCATTGTTTTTGTCTAATATCCTTTCAAATTTCCATATTGATGGATGATTGTAATTGAATCATATATGAGTATGTATAAATCAAATGCTCATAAATAGATAATATTACATACGGTCAAATGAATAGTTGTTTTATTAGAATCTACTGTAATTACACTGGAGTAAATTACAATCTCCACTAACTCCTCTATGTTTATTATTTCTCTGCCATTTTGTAATATAATGTCCGGATTATTAAGAGGGTTAAAAACTTTTATATCCTTTTTCATGGACGTCCATTTTCTTGGATGTCTTTATCACTGCCTGGGCAGTTGTAACAACTTATTTCATTTCTCTTTTTTATATTAAAATATTGTTTTTCCGCGTTCTTCGAGTCGTTAGATTCTTCATTTAATTTTAAAAAAATAATAAAAAAAGAAAATCATGGAAAAATACAAAACCTATTGAAGAATTTCTAGGGCAAAACTTGCCTTTTATTACTTTACTACGTCGGTTTATTTGATTGTCTGGAATTCATTTATTTTAATTTCATGGATACGTGCCACTTCTGCAGAGTTTTATATTCATTCAGCTTACTTTGAATTTTTTATTTGTTTTATTATTATTTACATATGTGTCTACTATGACCACGGGAAGTAAAATTTAGACTGTAATGAGCTCTTTTTCTGTCATTAAGTCTTTTTCTAGTTTTCTTTTCTTATTATTATTATTTTTTTTTTTTTGGAATCTATTCGAATAAAACCTCATTGTGCCTATAATTGACCTAGCCACTTTGTAGTGGCATTTTGACGCGGAATGTCAATTGAGACCACTTTGCGACATCTTTGTCCGTTTTCGTGAAACTTGGGAGTTAATGGATTTTATATTTCAGACACTCAAAAACGACGATCTGACTTGAAAATTTTTTTGCATGTCCCTCATTCATCGAAACTAAGATATATTAATTTTGGTTACCTTTGAAATAGATAAAATATTATAAGGAAAAAATTACCGACTCTTTTTAACTATAAAAATATTAATTTTTTTTATCAATAAAAGGCTGTTAATCTAATGAATGAAATTTTCTGCGATTTTTCTAGTTTTTTTTTTTTTTTTGTTTTTTTTTTTAAATTATAAACCTCTTTTTTTTATATATATATTTTTTTTTCATGAAGTAATGGCCTGAGTCTGGTAATCGCATGAATTGACCGTTAATTATATTTCTAAGAAGAGTTGTTTTCTTGGAATTACAGATTATATATTATATTTTAATTGCTGGCAGGATAATTATACAATACATGTATAATTATGCTACACGCTAAGATATTCTTCGAAGTTTATATATTTTCATTTTATTTCTGGTCCACAAGGTGGGTTTGGTGACGTGATTTCATTTTCAAAGTAATATGCTAAATCTCGTTTTTCAGATTTGAGCCTTTGCTCTTGGATAGTGGACGCTACGACTTGTCGCAACTCTATCCCCTTTAGAATAGTCTTTAATGCCTTAAATAAAGTATCGAATAAGACCATTTTTCAATATATTACTTCGTCAATGTATCGAATATGTTAGTTCCCTAGTTTGCTCCGATCTGCATATTCGACAGCTTGACATGATAGGGACGATATTGTTGGTCTAACTTCCTTTGCTAACTAGTGGAGATGGAGATAGTTAGCCGTTACAGTGATACGAATACAAGGTATGGTTGGGATTCGACTAGGAGAAAAAAAACGTCAGAGCTTCAGGAAGAAATCTGTATTGGACGTTTCGGCTGCACTTTGACAGCCTTCTTCAGCACTAGAGAATGCCTAGGGGGGGAGGGAGGAAGACCAAGAAGACATTTAGGTAACCATGGTTGAATGTATACATGTAAACACCTGCCAATGTGCAGCCGAAACGTCCAACACAGTTTTCTTCCTGAAGGTCTGACTTTTTTTCTCCTAGCCGAATCCCAAACATACCTTGTCTTCGTTCGTTAGCGTATTTCCTACAGGGAGGGAAACTTGCTTAGGAGGTTTCCTTGATGGCCCAACGTGTTGTCGCCGAGAAATGTTAACCCATAGGTCGAAAAACTGCCGTTCGAATCTGCATGCATATATAGATAACACAGTTCCGGTGAATTTAATTTTGTTCAAATATATTTTGAGAGGCTTTTGGTCTTTTAGGTTGAAGCAATAATCAGGAATGACATTTTTCATACTTACTGTTGCTCGCGAAATAAATTTTAGATGAAATAAATCAAATGCCTTTCTCAAATCATAAACATAACTCTGAAGGATCTAAAATGGAATCTATTTTACGAGATTTCCTTAACCATAAACCTTTCTGTAAAATCACCAAATACGGTAGATATTTCTTAGGTTTTCTGTAGATAATATTGAGTTGTCCGGAAAGTTCTTAGCGAAAATTAGGAAAAAAAAAATTAAGATTCGTTACAATTTAGTTACGCAAATTATATATGCACATTTTGCAGTTGGGCTTCACTTTTCCAAAATAAAAACATAATATGGGTAGAATTAAAAGATGGATAGTGAACCTTCAATATTATTTTTTATTGTACAATTTAATGCAACCTTTTTGGCTGCATTGTCCTTCTTCAGGCGTAATAATTCAAGGATCTTGCTCTATGTACAGATCAACGACAGGTACATCATTTAGTAATTAGTAGGGAACGGATGTTATTGTATTTATTTATCTCTTTATGATTCGTAAATCGTAAGTGTTGAAGTAATTATGCAAGTTTTAAGTGATTTTAATGCATTTAAACAGTCGTTTATTTTACATATTTTGTTAAAACTCCATATTTTTACATATTCTGGCTTAAATACATATTTTGATATTTTTATTTATTTTATAATTGAAGAAACAAAATGGAAGCCGAGAAAGGAAATAATACTTTACCCATTTAGTGAAGATCACTGTGTCTTTTCTAATTGCAAGGAGCAAAGGTCACTGTATATATACTGTATCAAGACTAAAGGCATGGTGTTAGTTGATAGCATTGCAATCATACAAAGAGTAATAGAGAAAATCCAGGTTTTAGAAGGGCATACTGTATCATGACTAAAGCATATACTGTATCAAGACTAAAGGATTTTGCATATACTGTATCAAGACTAAAGGCATGGTGTTAGTTGATAGCATTGCAATCATACATAGAGTAATAGAGATAATCCAGGTTTTTGAAGGGCATACTGTATCAACACTAAAGCATATACTGTATCAAGACTAAAGGATTTTGCATATACTGTATCAAGACTAAAGGCATGGTGTTAGTTGATAGCATTGCAATCATACAAAGAGTAATAGAGAAAATCCAGGTTTTTGAAGGGCATACTGTATCAACACTAAAGCATATACTGTATCAAGACTAAAGGATTTTGCATATACTGTATCAAGACTAAAGGCATGGTGTTAGTTGATACCATTGCAATCATACAAAGAGTTATAGAGAAAATCCAGGTTTTAGAAGGGCATACTAAATTTAAAAGAAAGTTAAGAACTGCCTAGGAAAAACATCTGGAAAGATATCCAGATTATTGGGGACATCCACAGTGGCAAAACAGCAAGTAGATGTTTAACAGTTGAGTTGAATCCCATGGAGATTGCAGCCTTCAAATACACACCAATGATTTCAGTAGATGTTGAAAGATCATTTCATTGCTTCTAAAATAACTGAGATCAGATCGGCGTCATTCCACGTTTGACAATTTAAAAATGCATATTGTTGCAAAAAAAAAAAAAAAAATCATAATGTTCATTCTTAAAAATCGTTAACTTCTTTTTTTACCCTTTTATAGAATTACTTCATAATTTTTATTTATGCTTTATTTTTCAATATGTTCTAGAGTTTTAGTAATTTTGTTCTATATATTTTCAAATCTTTATAATAACCGAGTTTCTACTTATTATTTGTGGCTGTTGTTCAATATTTTATAGTGTTTTAGGAAATTTGCTAGTAAATATTTCTAATTTTTTATTACATATATCATTATAAATAGTAATATATGTATGTACATATTTTTAATTTTATTTTACATGACCATCCGTTCCCTAGTAATTACTACTACCCTGCAATTACTGGGAATGGAGTATAAAGTATAAGAGAATAAAGAAATGAATTATAACAAAATATTAAAATTATACACGGTTATAGGCAACACTAAAAAAGCAATCTACTAAAATTATATCACTGATACAAACCATTTGCATTCATCAACCAGTTATCAATTCTTTATTTTTGGTCAATTCTTTTCCTCGAATGGTTATTTTTTATTCAAATAAAAACATGAGGCGAACACACACAAAAACCAGTAAATTTAATGTTTGAGAAGGAAAGAGCTGTAGGAGGTAGGGAAGGCGGTTTCCTTTATTGCATTTTTTATCTGTTGCCCGCACGCGGGGACTGGTCGATTGATAACAGAGGGGACCTGGCGATAACGATTTTCTGTCGTGTGTCTCTCCTCCCTCTCGGTGGGATATTTGTTCATCCCCGTACCTTTCCTTTTCCATGGTCAGGCTACTCCCAAAGCTTCTTTTTTTCTTTTTTTTTTTTTTTTTTTTTTTTTTTTTTTTTTTTTTTTTTTTTTTTTTTTTTTTTTTTATCTTGTACCATTTGAATATAAAATAACCTTTCTACCCTCGGCTGTAGCCTTTCTTTATACAGCCTTTGAGTGTATTAAAGTTTTTTTTTTATTCCGTCCAATCGGTATTTGACTGTGGGGGGAAGCTTTATTTTGCTCTGCATGAAAAAAAAAAAAAAAAAAAAAAAAAAAAAAGCATCAAATGTAAAAATAATTAATTAATATACTTCGCTTTCAACATTTTTTCAACCCAGATTGTCTTCATGTTATCACCATTTGTAGCCAGATCTTTTCTTGTTTTAACGTGGCGACCATTGCTATGACAATTGCCAACCACGCATTACATTAGACGCCCATAATTTTTTTTTCGCCACGAAGTTTGGCGAATGCATTCCCATAACAAAGATTGGACGAGTTCGTTGAAATTAGTCCATCCGAAATCGGGGTTTACTCCTGTCACATATTATTAATATTCTTCTAACGATGGAAATTGTTATTTTCAAACGAAACTAGGCATATATCGTCATACATAAAAAGAGAAAATTCAGACTCTGCGTCATCTTAGCGCGGCTCCGATCGTATCCCTAGGGCCATTAGTAAAGTAATAGAAGCAGTTATTGGTAGGGTTTAGTCTTTCGTAAAAATATAAAATCAAATCTCAATGATAAGACGTTTAAGGCGACACAACAGGAAACTGACAGTATCCTAAGCGGAAATGACTCCCCGCCTTCTCAACGTTCGCTCTAGGAAAGCACTATTACCTATAAGTTTCTCATTTTCATACCTTATTTTATTAAAATACTAATTTTACTATTAAATGCAATTAAAAAAAAAGACAATAACCTATTAAAACGTTAGGTAAACAGTGACTAAACCCCGTTGAAAAGAACAAAACTAACACTTTCGAAGCTTCCAGCCCTTATTTCTCCCATTGACATCGCCCCTTGAAAGTTGCTTCTGAACCTTTTTTGTAGAGAATTTAGTAAGCTTTCGACTGGCCAGCTTCTACTTACCACGATTTCCGAACTGCCATCGAAATATGTAGGAAAATATACGATCAAATCCTTTAATGACTATTAATACAATATTTTTTTTCAATACTTCCTTGACTCCAAAAGTAACCAACATTTAAACATCTTAGTTACAAAAAGATGTCTTCTACTTTTCTGAAAAACGGTTACAGATATCGCCTTAAAAATAGTTAATAGGAACCTATTAAACGAGTATCTGCAAGCATATAAACTGGAAAAAATTAGTATTCCGTTTTTTTTTTTTTTTTTTTTTTTTTTTTTTTTTTTTTTTTTTTTTTTTTTTTTTTTTTTATCCCGCGAATGTCGCTAAAACTTACTAAAAAGGGGAGTTTATTCCGGAACTAAATCATCAATTTGCTTGTACCGGTCATTATTTTTATTTCCTTTAATAATTAATACGGCTGTTCATTATAAATATAAAAGAGCAATACTATATAATAACTATAATAAAACTGGCATTTTACTCACAATCTTACTAAATATCAGAATCAAAAAAAATAAAGAGACAGTCAACGTGTTAATTGTATTCGTGATACAAGGCGCGAAGGAACACATGGACAACCTGGGGTGAAATGGACTAGAATATTTTGTGATTGAAACCGTTGTATTTTGCTTTCATTTTTCTGATGTATTTTCCTTTAACTGAAGTCTTTCTGCGAAATGGCCACTATTTTGCGCAATACGTTTATGATGATCAAATAAAGGTCACGATTAATGTAAAAAGGTGCTGGTTTTAATGAGATGGCGCATATTTCTATTGAATTTGCCCGGGACCGTTGGACAAGGGAGCAGAGGGAAACGAGAGCCCCTTCATAAAAACCCGCCGATTTGAAGGGTAGGGAGACTCAGGAAGGCCATCAAGACTACCATCTCGCGCAGGCTTAGGCTTAGGGAACACCATACCCTGTGTCTGTAAGAAGATTTATAGATAGCAAGGTCCTGATTAAAACAATAATTGTCCTTTTAGCGCGCTTTCTCTCTCCCTCCGTAGAGAGGAAACCCGCTTATGAGGTTGTCCATTATTATTCTGATATTAGGCCTAATTTTATGGGAATATCCTTAAAACAGATACGGGGAAAAATCATACTGTTCTTAGATCCTGTAGCTAATATAGTAGGAGAATCACAAACAAGACAATCGAAATCAGCGCTTTCGGTAATCGATTTTTCTCCGCTCTGGCCACCCAACCCAATGTTGCCGGTGTCAAAAATATATTGACTATTATTTATTTATTACCCACAGCCGTAGAATACTTTGGTGAGTAACAACACTGACTGGGAATAGCAATCGTTCTTAATATTCCGCTTTGTTGAGAGTGATGATAGTTATGCCAAATCCTAGGTTGATTGCGGAAATTAAAAAATAAATAAATGAATGAATTGATTTAACTCTTTATAAAAAAAAAAATCACCTACTAGTGGGGTGTGGACAAGCTTCAGCCCCTATAACACGACGCATGGGGCTTGAGTGCCGCCTTATTCCCAGACAGTGCGTCACACAGGGGAACAGCTGTGCTATTCAGCGCAGACCTAGGATAGTTTACGTCAGGGGTCTCCAAACTTTCCAGCCTTAGGGCCATACTGATTACTCCAGTAGGTTCCGAGGGCCAAAACCATATTATCATTGTTGCCGGTGGTAAAAAGTGAAATAGTCCACTGATGAAAAAAAAAGTCCGAAAAAGTACGCAACGTTTAAAAAAGGCTGCAAATCGGACTAAAGTCCGCAAAACGGCAACACTGCATATTATTAATTTTCCTGTATGTGTGTTATCTGTAATTTCTAGATTAGTCGTAGAGTACGAGCCATGAAGACCTTCTCCAAAATGAAGTACACAAAAAATGTTTACAGATCTAAATAAACTGATAAGCATCTGAAAATCTCAATTACATAAATCTCATTAGTATTTCATATGTCATTATGCTTGTTATAAGTTATGTTTTTATTTAAAATGTATGAAATGTTAGTTGGATTCATTTCAATAATTTGTTAGTTATTATATACTGAAGTTAAATTTTCTGCATATTATACATGTCTTTACTCATTACAATTCTGTGTTTCTTTATCCAACTTATCACAAAAACAATAACAATAAGCCTACAACAATGTTATGAGTAGTTAGCCCATGACCATATCAATGTAGATTTCATATTAATAATTATTCAACATAAAATTAGAATACTTCAGTAAACTAAATTTAATTTGCTATAATAAATATGTTCTCTAAAAGGAGTTTTCAAGTATGCGGGCCGGACAAAATCTGTCCGCGGGCCGGATGTGGCCCTCGGGCCGTAGTTTGGAGACCCCTGGTTTACGTTAGTAACCGCGCTCCTGATTTTACTAGTCGCTTTTATTTCATTAGCAGTCATTGATCTAGAGGAAAGCCGTGTTTGAGAGAACGTGCTTAAATTTGATTTGATCAAAGGTTATTAATTAAATATATTTTGATTGAAGAGGTAATAAAAGTCAACCGATTTTCTCTCTTATTTTTGTTGGACGTTGATATCTACTAAGAGTCCGTGTCAGAAAATGGAAGATCCATCATTCATGTTGTTTTCTTACTACAAATAACGAGTAATCAATAAGTACGATTGTCATTAATGGGAGCGATTTAAAGCTAACAACTCCCAATGGAAATACAACGAAATAGTTTCTCATCGGTTATCGTTTCTAGAACAATCAAGGCGATAGTCGCACCGTGGGAAACGCTTGTAAAGTCTAGAGTCAACATGCCCTCTTGTTTCATTTTCTTCACACCTCGTGCTTGAATAGGTTTTAACATATGAGACGTTCAATTGTCTTGTATTGTGATGGATATGCATGCCTCTCCATATGAATGATTTTGTTTAATACCATATAGCTCGTTTGGCTACCAGATCGTAAGAGTTTCTTAATTCAATGAAAGTATACTAGATGTTAAAAGGTGTTTTATTATGTTTCAATCTATGTTCACTGATATAATTTATGTAATAGGTATCTTTGGTTACATCAAAACTATTAACACCAATCATATCAATTTATTTAACGGTTAAACCACTCGGTTAGCAGCAAAGTATTTAATTTTCCATTCCGTGAATTTTTCAATGCCAAACAACATTTGGTGATTTAATTAGTAGCTAGTTGCTGACAGTTTTAAGATGCCCCTCACGTTAAGTTACTAAGAAAGTCCTATCATTTTCACAAAAAATTTAGTTAATCTGAATGTCAACTGATCCCTTAGATTAGATTAGATAGTGACTCAGGCCTTTTGTCCTATTGTGCGAATCCTAAAATGGTTAACATTACATTAAACTCAAGATGAACTTCAGATATTGTCTGACCTCAATCGATCTCCTAATTCGAGGCTTCCAAAATGTAGTAATCGTATTTTTTCAAGTGCTACTCACTCAAATTGTAAAATATTTGGGTGTTTCATCCATGTCCTCAGACCATCTGCAAAGTGGTGATGACCTGATCTTCATCTGATGGTTATTTATGGCACAATGCCCAGACCCAGTCTCCACAATCTCCCTCAAATACTTTCTTGCCTCACCCTAGACCATAGATGTCCCTCTTGTCTAAATTCCTAAGATCTATGAAGGATTTTGTGTGGGTAATTTTGTGTCCTCCTTAAAGTTTACCAAATTTTTCGTTGGCTCTTGTTACAGTTGCGTCTTTAGCACAGACTACTGACAATAAAATGGCATTGGGCCTACAGTTGCTACTTCCGAGCCCAATCCTGCTATGTCGTTACACAGGATACCTCAACGTCCCGGTACCCCACTATTCCTTGCCAGTTCGTTTGGTCTCATCTGGCATACTTCCACACTTCTTGATTTGACCTCAAGAACCTCTGACTGATCCCTTAGTATTTTATGATATAGAGTGAAGTAATTTAGCTTAAACGTATAAGTGACCTCTTTTTTCCCTAAGAGTATATTCTGCCCGTTAGGGTTCTAATGTATATTGGTGAGAGGGTGTAGCGTTCTGTTTGGAAAGCTCTGAAGGAGTGATGAGTTGAGAGGTGGTTAGGTAAGAGGCCTGCTCTCCCTTATGCTCTCCCTTCTCTCCTTATGGTAGCATTTTCATATTTAATATATAAACCAGGAGGGATCTCTCAAGGACTGGCTTAGAGTCGGCGTCTCATTAATAAGGAACTTTCGTTTTTATCTCTCTTTTTTAGTCCTTCTTTTTCTTTCATTGTACTCTCGGGCAGCCCTATATTTGACTTTCTTCCAATTTATCATTATTGCAATTCTGAATGAGCTATTAGGATATCAATATCATTATAGACTCATAAGCTTTTATGACGCTATAGAATCGCTACGTGAAGGCTATATGTTAATCTAATACACTTTCCAAATCCAAGTACATTATCCAAGTGAAATCCCAGTAATTGCCTAATGTAGCACATATGCCATTGTAAAACGTTTCTTGTCTTCTCTTTCTACCTCGCTTATTTTCCTTCTCTGCTGTATCTTGAAGCTGGATAGTGACAAATGTTCTTATTTATTATTATTTAAATTCTGATAGTGCTTTTCAGGTGTTAACGCCAGTAAAACCCACAAGTGAGCTGTAACCAACCCTCCAGACGCCCTCGTTCAAAGCTTTCTGTTCAGCCAGTTTTCAATAAATACCTAACCTCGCATACCTGAGATATTGGAAACTCTAATAATAATTTGTGGCCAATGGTTCGAAGGTCGCCCGTGTACTAAATATTTTATGTGTCCGTCTCTCCTTTTCGCGTTTGGAATAGAGTTTCCAAATCGTCCTTTATTGGCTACTTACAGACTTGAAAACCAAGGCGGCCGGAACAGAGGTGTCTCTGGGGTGCTGTACGGTTAAGAATCTACGTCCTTGCGGCCTATTATGGGATTGATGTCTCTTTAATGGTCATTTATATAAAGCTGTTAATATCTAATTATTTTACTTACGATGGTCCTTCTCTTCCATAATTTATTAACGATACTATAATATAGAAACATTATACTTTGATTACTTATAATTGACGAATAACTTATAGTATGACGGGAACCGTGCTATAATAAACTGCAGAAAATTATATTATAATATGTGTTCATTGGCCAAGAAGTGTTATGACGGGGGATGCTGATGGATGAGGATCCTGTGCAAGGGTTCAGGATATTATTACCTCGGATGGGCCATCATCAGGTATAGCGTAAACTCTATGAGGGACAAAATCACAGTTTATTTCTAGTAATTCAAGATCTGCCATCATAGTTGAAATGAAGCTCAAATAGAAATAATATTAAGAAATAAATACAGTACGGTAACAGCTGACCTGTTATCGTCCTAGCAACGCAAGCGTTGGCAAGCTGCCTTGGCATGCCAGGTCTCTAACTAACTAAAAATTCAAACCCCCCTAAATATACTTAAAAATTTGAATAAAAAAAAAAATCCTTTCTTAGCGAGTGTTTACATTCTAAAAGGAGTGTCCATGCAAAATTTCAAATTGTTCTGTCAAGTGGGTTGGGCTGGGCGATGATAGGGCAGTGAGTGAGTGGTATTTGACAAATATATAGTAGATTTATAATTTTATTTTGCTATGCTCTTTGTTGTGAGCAAGCGATTTTTTCAGTCATTTCAAAATTCTTAAATGCTCAACTGTGTTTATCTCTATTTTTTCTCTCTAGCCCCGTCTCCCTCTTCCTCTCCGTTTATTTGTTATATAAACAGCGAAATTATATAATTTCGCTGGGCTTTGCATCTTAAGCAATGAATTTTCAGTTCAGTAAAATGTTATAGTTAATATCTCCTTTTTTTATTCTGAAAAAACTTGCGCTTTCATGCTGTAAATTGTTAAATTCCTGAACTGCTTACATACCCTTGAGGCATAGTTCTGCTTCTTCTTATCGTCTTGATAAAGGCTCGATTTTCAAGCAAAAAGTTGAGAAAAACTAAATACATTTTGTTATAAAATATGTAGTTTTATTAAGATACCACACTACCGAATTCCGACAATACCTACCTTCTCAATCTCAATGTTCAACCAGCGCCTCTCAAGAACGTATAATTCCATATTAGAATAATTCTTTCACATGATTTTTTATGTTTCTTGATTATCCGCCTTAAATCGGGTTATATCATCCAAGCCGATATAACCTTGGGGTGGTGAGAAAAGTTACTCGCCCTAAAACCCGATCCTAATCCTAATCCGTGGGGTGGTGGTTATTGTGTCATCGCCAGTGCTGGTGACACTAGCCGATTTTATAAATAACTCATTCTATAAGAAAATAACAATGGGGCCGATCAACAGATTGTAAATAGACACGAATATTGTTTTTTGCACAATATTTTGTCTATTACTCCTTAGCTTCACGAATAATTCTCATGTTGGTAAGAAGAAGAAATTGCAATGAATAATGCATGGAAGTTCAATTGATTAATACTAAAATCTATGTTTAAATAATTAATTAAAAATTGTGTGTTAGTTTATTCATACAAGTCGTCACTTGACATCATTATTTACACAATTATCTATAATTGTTTGTAAATTATGTATTTATCCTTTCTATTGGGCACAGGTAAGGGATCCATCTTCCCTGAATCAATATAAACTCCCTGAGGAACAAAATGCTTTTGTCTCAGCTAAAACCTTGATTAGCAAACTTCTAGTGAAGAATATATGGAAGATAAAATACAATTAGTATTCCTAATGAGAGCTTGTAGAACCTTCTTGTTCCCACTACTTGAGAAGTTTCCTTATTTTAGTTTACTTTCTCGCTAACTAATCCATCCAAGTCATTGACTAATAAGACAAAGTCTTAATATATACAAAAAAAAAAAAAAAAAAAATTGTCTGTTTATTGCATAGGATCAGTCAGTTTCGTGAATTGTTTCTATTTTCTACACCAAGGACACCGGAATTTGGCAAGCTATATGATCACCCGTGGAAATGATTTTTTTTTATGACTTTTGAAATTAGTATTCAAGTGTCCAGTCCGGTCCATCTACTAAAGGCATTGATAACATCTACTTGACCTTCCTACAAACACTGCCTAGCCTCAAGTGTCCAGTCCGGTCCATCTACTAAAGGCATTGATAACATCTACTTGACCTTCCTACAAACACTGCCTAGCCTCAACTGTCCAGTCCGGTCCATCTACTAAAGGCATTGATAACATCTACTTGAATTTCCTACAAACACTGCCTAGCCTCAAGTGTCCAGTCCGGTCCATCTACTAAAGGCATTGATAACATCTACTTGACCTTCCTACAAACACTGCCTAGCCTCAAGTGTCCAGTCCGGTCCATCTACTAAAGGCATTGATAACATCTACTTGACCTTCCTACAAACACTGCCTAGCCTCAAGTGTCCAGTCCGGTCCATCTACTAAAGGCATTGATAACATCTACTTGACCTTCCTACAAACACTGCCTAGCCTCAAGTGTCCAGTCCGGTCCATCTACTAAAGGCATTGATAACATCTACTTGACCTTCCTACAAACACTGCCTAGCCTCAAGTGTCCAGTCCGGTCCATCTACTAAAGGCATTGATAACATCTACTTGACCTTCCTACAAACACTGCCTAGCCTCAAGTGTCCAGTCCGGTCCATCTACTAAAGGCATTGATAACATCTACTTGACCTTCCTACAAACACTGCCTAGCCTCAAGTGTCCAGTCCGGTCCATCTACTAAAGGCATTGATAACATCTACTTGACCTTCCTACAAACACTGCCTAGCCTCAAGTGTCCAGTCCGGTCCATCTACTAAAGGCATTGATAACATCTACTTGACCTTCCTACAAACACTGCCTAGCCTCAAGTGTCCAGTCCGGTCCATCTACTAAAGGCATTGATAACATCTACTTGACCTTCCTACAAACACTGCCTAGCCTCAAGTGTCCAGTCCGGTCCATCTACTAAAGGCATTGATAACATCTACTTGACCTTCCTACAAACACTGCCTAGCCTCAAGAGTCCAGTCCGGTCCATCTACTAAAGGCATTGATAACATCTACTTGACCTTCCTACAAACACTGCCTAGCCTCAAGTGTCCAGTCCGGTCCATCTACTAAAGGCATTGATAACATCTACTTGACCTTCCTACAAACACTGCCTAGCCTCAAGTGTCCAGTCCGGTCCATCTACTAAAGGCATTGATAACATCTACTTGACCTTCCTACAAACACTGCCTAGCCTCAAGTGTCCAGTCCGGTCCATCTACTAAAGGCATTGATAACATCTACTTGACCTTCCTACAAACACTGCCTAGCCTCAAGTGTCCAGTCCGGTCCATCTACTAAAGGCATTGATAACATCTACTTGACCTTCCTACAAACACTGCCTAGCCTCAAGTGTCCAGTCCGGTCCATCTACTAAAGGCATTGATAACATCTACTTGACCTTCCTACAAACACTGCCTAGCCTCAAGTGTCCAGTCCGGTCCATCTACTAAAGGCATTGATAACATCTACTTGACCTTCCTACAAACACTGCCTAGCCTCAAGTGTCCAGTCCGGTCCATCTATTAAAGGCATTGATAACATCTACTTGACCTTCCTACAAACACTGCCTAGCCTCAAGTGTCCAGTCCGGTCCATCTACTAAAGGCATTGATAACATCTACTTGACCTTCCTACAAACACTGCCTAGCCTCAAGTGTCCAGTCCGGTCCATCTATTAAAGGCATTGATAACATCTACTTGACCTTCCTACAAACACTGCCTAGCCTCAAGTGTCCAGTCCGGTCCATCTATTAAAGGCATTGATAACATCTACTTGACCTTCCTACAAACATTATTGATGGATGTTTATGGAAGACAAGAAACGGAGGCGGCGAATTATTTATGTTTTTTGATAAATTAATAAGCTGGCCAGGGAGAATAATTTTCCTGTATGTACAGATTTTCACCGTCAATGATGGATACATTAGCTAGTTTGTTCAACAAACTTTGTTGTATTATCAGTGGTATATTGCAAGGACATTAGGGATTTACAAAGATCTTATCTTTACGTAATAATTAAATTAAAATATATGTTTAAATGAATGACGGATGAATCTGACTACGTGGTAGTGGTAGTGACGTAAGAGCAAATCGTGTCTCAACATCTTCTGGGGTAGCAAATCGTGTCTTGGGTAGCTTCCGTTGTCGATGAGATTACATGATTTCATCTAAGCCAAAAAAAAAAAAAGAAGTATTTTTATTATGCTCTATTTCGTCTCTTTATTCTATTATATGGCTCCCATTGGTGAATTCATTATCGTTATCTACAGATCTTATTATTTGTAGTCTCTTAAATATCTATGAAACTAAAATGGGAGAGGAGGCCCGGAGGTCGTGAGTGTTAGGGCGTGAGTTCGATTCCCACCAGGGGGCGGTGGCTTTTCTTTAGAAAAAAGAAAAGGCATAAGTCCTATCATGGCTAGAAAAAGGTGGTGACCTACAGATAACCCTTTCTAAAATTCTGAGAATTATAATAAATCATATTTACTACTTCCCGTGTTTTTTTTTTGTTGACCTTCCGTCTGATATAAAATTAATATAAAATGATATGACATTCGCTGTCTTGCTGTAGAATGAGCACAATTTACACAGCTCTTGCTGGACGGACTTGCTTGATAAGTGGGATGGAACATAGAGTAAAAAATAGACAATGTCTAAAATGAAGGAAAACGCATTTCAAGCAACATTCCATTAGATGCACATACGAGTTAGGTTATATGCAGACATTGATTTAGAAGAAACATATTTTGGTTTTAAGTGGAAATGCTCAATATTTATGACCTTTCCTGGATGATTAATTGACTTTGAATGCTGCGAGCATGGAGTGGGCGTATTTTCAGGTTCTCCGCCGGCTTAGGAATGTTCCTGCAAGCTTTGCAGGCAAGGCTCCAACTAGTTCAATGCAGTCCAATAGAAAGTCATGTCGGCCTCATTCTTTTAGCTGCTAACTAAATTTTTGTATGGATATGTGAGTGGGTTTTTACAATTGATATAAACCTTAGTAATCAATAAGGCATTATGGCCGTGAGTGCTAAGGCATGAGCACTCTGTGCTTAAAGGGCGTGGGTTCGATTCCCACTAGGGATAAGGGCTATTCCTTGGAAAAAATAATGGCAGTACCCCTATCTTGACTAGAAAAGATGGTAACCTGTAGAAAACCCGCTCCAGAAAGCTTAGATTTGTATAAGTGGACGTTAATATTTAAATGACTAAACATTAGTAAACACGTGTTTTAGAGTAAATATAGCTGTCTTTGTAATTCATACTAAGCTAACCCTTTACTTAAATCTGGAGGTCCGGTGGCCGTGAGCACTTAACACTCCGTGCCAAGGGTCGTGGGTTCCATTCCCACTAGGGGCAGTGGCTTTTCTTTGGGAAAAGAAAAGGCACCAGCCTTATCCTGGCTAGAAAAGGGCGATGACCTGTAGATGACCCGTCCTAAAATTATGAGTTATTTATAATGGACGTTAAAATTTAAATTTTACTTAAATCTTCCAATTGTAATCGGCGGAAGATCAACAAATAAAAACTAGTTATAAATAGTTGCATTTTCACTTGAACAAGTTACAAAAAAAAACACTTGCATCCTCAACTTGTGGATGAGAACCTTCCGCTAATATGGCCACGTCCAGATTTTTGTCCTGGAATAAATTCTCATTAGGTTCAAATCTTGAGCTATTCAACTTTTTCCGACCAAGATGTTTGGTTTGATTTGTTTAGATTTTTAGAGCAAACAACTTCGAGGTTATAATTGCCGATTTTTTTGGTGTCGCTTTTGTTTTGTTAGCAGTCTTAATGTATTAGTGTTGTTTGTGCATTTGGTATGAATGTTTTTCTCTTCTTTTTCCACTCATTATTTCTGGATTAATTTGTTCTTAAATTATTTATGTAGTACAAACCAGTAGTAATTTGTATCCAATGATGTATATACTACTACTCTAATTTTTTATTTTATTTTGTGTTTAGTTATTTACTTTTCCCAAATCTGACTTATTTATATTTTCATTAAGTAGGTATTATGCTTCTTTTATTTTTTTTTGTTTTAAGAAAAACTATTATTTTATCTATTATTTTGCTGTCGCAACCCAACGAAATGCTGGTATTTGAAGAGATTTTCAATTCGTCTTAATTCCTTCTTTTAGTGGCGGTACTGGATTAAAATGTGTTTTATAGACAAAGTATCATCACTTCTTGGACATTATGGTGGCTCTTCTTTCGACATAAGGAATCCACGCGAAAGTTTTGTGTGATTCTCATTCGTGCTATATTTTTACCAAGATTCCTGCCCTTCTTGTGGACTGTCTCTTAGCCAGTCTTGTTGAGTCTTCGGCAAAGCACCTGGCCCTTCTCAAAGAAATCAAACCTCGCATCGTTCGGTATCCATGTATTCTACTAATTTGGGCTAGTCTTTGTATGCTTGCAATTTGGCTTGTAATTTTGTATTTTGAGATTATTTGTACTGGAGTGCTTGCCACAACTGATCCTTCGACCAAAAAGTTAAGAAATCTTACTTGCTTGGGCTAGTAGTCTTATCCGATCAATATATTTTGAGTAACCTTGCTGTAGCTGTTCCGAGCGATTTCTAATTCCCGACATAACGGATACCGTAAAGAAGAGCGATATTAAAAGACACGAAGAAAGAAGCTGTAGTTTATCGACGAGGGGCGTGTCTCCTTCTCCCACTAATTATAACCTCTCTTCAGCCAGTACCTCTCTCTTTTCAGTTATAACCTCTCTCTCTACCTTCTACCAGGCCTATCTCTTGTCTTGTCTGCTTTATATAGCTCATTCTTCATTTCATCTACAGAACAAAGATATTAAGTCATTTACAACATTTTATTCTCCAAATTTCACAACTCTTACAAGATATTTACTCCAACTGAATCGATCCATGCAAAAAGGGCTTCTGTCCATTTTTCTCCCAATATGAGTGAGTGATGGATTCATTGTCTCTGAAGGTAACTACACATTTCTATGTTAAATGTTCTAGGATTTCAGGCCAATAAATAGTTGCCATAGAAACATCGTCCTAAGTTTATTATTGCTTGCAGAAAGGGCTTCAATCTAGTTTTCTCAAAACTACTGATTTTGGACCGAAGCCCATTTTGCACGGATCGATTCAACTATTGTCGGTGCTTAAAATTCATTATAGGGTGTCTTTCTAAAGACCACAACAATATTAATAATAATTGTAGTATTTTTACAACTGAATTCCACGGCATCCTCGTAGATCTGCGTGACAACAGGTCATAATATTTTTTTTCAGTCCTGTAACAGAACACAGTGGCCTAGAGGGACAGACACTGTATAGGTATCTGATGCTTGATTATACGGTATACAGAGTTATTTTATTCACTACTATGCTCCGGGCGTCTCAATTTTTCCTTTCAAGGTACCCATTCGACTGCTCTATTTCTGAGCTAAACTCGGCCTCTGGTTGTATTATTTAAGAGCCTAAAGGAAAAAGGAAAGATAATACGATAGTGGTTGCATTAGAACTACTAGTCAAACAGGGAAAAACAACTATTTTTCGATGATTTTAAGTAATATTTTCTAAATTTTCACTCTCGAAATTCAATATTTATGGACATAAAATGAAATTAAAAATCACAATAGACCTTAACACAACTTAATACAAGATGCCTGATGATGAACCTGAATAGGTTCGAATCTTCGTCAATGTAAGCTAATATTTTAAACAATTTTGGGAAACAACTAACTCCTGCCACTTTCTTCAAGGAATATATTCCTTTTACCCTTTTCCTATAACTTGAAGTAACTGTTCTTTGGTAAGCGTCAAAACAGCGGAACACACATTAGATAATTGTTAATGATGAAAATCAATAAATCCGTTATAAGTATCCTTTCGTAGAATACCTGCCCCCGCCAAATGCCATTGTTTCTTTTTCGGTCTGTATTATTTTTTGAATTTCGTCCAAATAAAATAGGTTTTTGAGTTGGTACGGTTTGCATTCCGAGATATTACCACCAGGGAACCCGTTTCTACTAACTCCAGCCCTTAAATCCGTTAGTAATGATGTAGTCTCGTCGAGTATGCAGGTGTTTTCAATTCAACCAGCCAGCTGAAAACTAAGGGGTTGAGTTTTATTTTTAATTAGTCGCTTTATTTTTCTTTTATTGGAGAAAATCTCAAGGTGTACTTCTCAGGGCCAACAAGTTCTATGGTCTGGTCAGAATTTAAAAGTTTTCAGACAAATATTTCTACTACGTCCATAGGACCCTAAAGCCAATATAGACGAATAGTTTTAATTGTTCAATACCAGACACTAGATTGGTAGTATTGTCATTACTGATGTAATGAAACAATAGCTAGATTTCACCGTGGTTCAGTGGCTAACGCTTTCAATTCTCTTGCGGGAGATGGGGGTATGAGTCTCGCCTTCAGAGGTTGACTTCTTTTTTCTATGGACTAGCTGAAAGAATTCTCTGCTCCCCAATGGATGTTTAGGTAGGGTGATAACCTATAGACAGTCCAGCGCTAATGAAACAAAAGTCTACCAGGTATTTAATAACAATTTTAATAATTTAAGTGGACAAACTTTGTAGTATAATTACAAATACATGGATATCGGGTATATGGAGTCAATTGCACACCAATCAGTTTGTGGTTCAGAAGATTAGGTTAGCTATTGGAATTATTTCTTATTATATTATTTGAATTGATCTTTAGATACAATTGAAGGGGTTGGGGCAAAATAGTGCCATTTTCAACAAAACGAAACTGTAGCTGCTTTATGTTGGATATTATGTGGGACCATCAGTTGAAATGGTTAGGGGCAACAAGCTTAAGTAGCATACAGAGCTTGTAGTCATATTTTAGTAGCATTTGCATCATAGACTTACAGTCCCTCATAATATCCAACATATAGCACCTACAGGTAAGGTTTGTTAAAAATGTTGCTTGGCACTGTTTTGCCCCGACCCCTTCAACTATAGTATTTTTGTTATTTATTTGTTGTTGTTTTTTTTCTTTTCCCGATATATATTTAAAAAAGAAATTAAAAGGTTCCATTGTATTTATTGCCTATTATTCAATATAAACCTTCAAATAGAACCGTGTTTCTTGAACTGCGATCCGAGATTGAAAGTATTAAGTTTTGAATTATTTTAAGAGAAATGGTCTCTATAAATGTGCAAGACTATTTTTTAGTGACATATATTTGCAAATATTCGTTACATCGTAAATCCTATGAGATTGTAAGCGAGAAATTAACTCTCATAATGACTGGATGCGGTCCGCATAAAAGAAGTATGTTCAGGACTCCAGACTTCAGGAGTTTAACAACCCCTCAAGTAGAAGATTATGAAATTAATCACTTCATTTCTTTTTCTTTTACTAACAAAACTAGTACAGGTTTTTCTGACGACCAACGCTTGCGATAATTACTTTTATATTGAAAGCAATAAAAACATCTATTTATCTATAACTCGTTCTCATAAACTGCGGGCTACAGGAATGTCGTTTTTTCGGCATTAATAAACAGCAATATTAATGTTTCTACTTATGGGTGTTAGGTAACCTATAGATAACCCGTCCTAAAATTCTGAATTAATTATAAATGTATATTAAATTTTAAATAAAAATAATATTTCTTGGGAGAATTTTTGAATATTTTACTAATATTTTTAGTGAATTTTTGAATGTAAGTAGTAAGCATGAACAAAGTTCATTTATCTATAACTCCTTCTCATAAGCTGCGAGCTGCAGGTACAATGTTTTTCGGCATTAATAAACAAAGATTGAGAAGCATGAACAAAGTTCATTTATCTATAACTCCTTCTCATAAGCTGCGAGCTACAGGTTCGTCGTTTTTTCGGCATTAATAAACAGAAATATTATAATTAATCATTAAATGACCCTTTGCACAAATTTAAAGAATTATCAATAAGGCGGAAGGTCTATAAAAGTACGCCACCCGCTTTCACACTTTTTATTTTGACTTCCCTGCATGTTTCGCACGGTGGCCCTGCTAGTGGAAGGTTCTCCTCTTCAAGTTGAGGCTGAAGTTATGTTTAAGTATATTCCCCTGAAGAGGCGCCAAAATGGTGCGAAACATGTAGAGAAGTCAAAATAAGAAGTGTTGCTTACTAAGTGTGTGGTTTTTTATATTGAGTTAAATAAGATATGATCAAAATTAACGCTACTACATAATTTCGTTCAGCTTATTATTGCACGGAATTTAAAGTTACCCAGGAAACACCATGTGGAGGTAACCGTGCTTGTTTCCGTTGGAGAGTAAAACAAACAAAAAAACAAACAAAAAAAAAAAAATACACGTTGACGTCGCCCCACCGAACAGTACAACAGAAATCTTATTGTAGAGAATTTAGTAACCTTTCGAATAGCCGCCTTCCGCTTACTACGATTTCCCAACCGTTTTCAAGATATTTTAGAAAATATACTGGGATCCGAAAACTTTGTATCACCATTCTTACAATTTTTTTCCTTATACTTCGTTTCTGAATACCCAAACAGAAAATTAGTTTTGAAAAATATTTCTATCAATTTTTCTGGTAAATGGCTACAGAATTCGCTTAAAAAATGGTTTCAGTCGTTTTCCTACGTTAAGGAATCTTTCGCACCAATTTCGCTCCAAAACCCATGTCCAAGTAAACGGACACAACTGGTTAATGAACTTGACCTCTTAAATGAGAAGAAACATTTTTGTACCAAATGTTATCAAAATCGAACCATTTTTGAGCCGACGAGGAACTTCTTAATAATTCAAACCCCCCTAAAAGTACTTAAACATTTGAATATCAAAAAAACCTTTCTTAGCGAGTGTTTACACTCTAAACGTATTGTCCGTGCAAAATTTCAAATTTTTGTGTCAAGTAGTTCGGGATATTATTACCTCGGATGGCCCATCACCAGGGCGTAAACTTTTGGAGGGACAAAATCACTGTTTATTTCTAGTAATTCAAGGCCTGACATCATATTGGAAATTAACCTCAATTAAAAATAATACTATGAAATAGATAATGTACGGTAACAGCTGTTCTTTATCGTCCTAGCAACGCTTTCTACCTAGGCTTGCCAGCTCTAACCAACTCAAACTTTAAACCCCTCTAAAAATACTTAAAAATTCGAATATCAAAAAATCCTTTCTTAGCGAGCGCCTACGTTCTATAGGGACTGTCCAAGCAGGTCATATGGTAACACCCAATATATTTACGAGTATTACCAAGGTTATAGGCGAGGAGGCTGTGCAAGGGTTCCGGATATTATTACCTCGCCTGGAAAACCTAAGGATATGCCATACATCACGGTTTGACCGGGACTGTCCCGGTATATTGCAATTGTTTCGGTGTCCCGCCCAGTTTTATCAATGTCCCGGGAAAGGCTGTAAGATGTAAAAAGTAATGAACTCTTGTTTATAAGAATCTTTTTTAAATCGGTTACTTTTCTACAATCAACATTTTTACTACTGCTCAAAGTGTCAAAGAAATGAGAAGTAATCTAACTGTAAAACGCTGGAACTACCTGCACAGCGCTGCCAGACTCTACTATTTGGCTGAGAGATTGTTTTAAGAAAGTCAAGTAGCAAAAAAAGTTCCGTTCTTATTTTTAAGGTTTGGGTAGACTAACAGTTTAGGATTCCCCCTTCCCGTTAGTTGCTAGGCTTAAAACTCACCAACTATTTTGCTTATAATTTGTACTCTTTTTATTCCCTCCCCCCTCTGGTATGCCCATCCTATATTAATGTGTCGCGGTTTAACTCTCCAAAAATATGGCAAGCCTATCTCTGACGGGGACAGGCAGAAATGAAACGCAATTAAAACTCTATGAGGGATAGTTAATTTCTAGTAATTCAAGGTCTGCCATCATAGTTGAAATTAACCTCAATTAGAAATAAAACTATGAGATAGATAATGTAAGGAAACAGCTGTTCTTTATCGTCCTAGCAACGCAGGCTGCCTAGGCTTGCCTTCTCTAACCAACTCAAACTTTAAACCCCCCTAAAAATGCTTAAAAATACGAATATCAAAAAATCCTTTCTTAGCGAGCGCCTACGTTATATAGGGAGTGTCCATGCAAAATTTCAAAATTTTCTGTCGAGCGGTTTGGGCTGGGCGTTGATAGATGAGTGAGTGAGTGAGTGAGTGGTATTTGACAAATATATAGTTGATTCTTTAGCAATATTATAGTTTCTTCAGGGAATTCTTTTACTGAATGTTTGAATATTATCGTCAAATCGGTTAGTTAGCATGAACAAAGTTGATTTAGTCTGTTGCATTACAATACGTTGGTAAGACTCTAATGAAATATATTATTTCTATTCATACTATGAATAGAAACGTTACAGTCACGGCTCTAAATTTCTCCGTCCATGTTTGTTCTGTTCTGGTTTTTAGAGGATATTGTGAGTTTGGTCGAAGTAGAGAAGGAGCAGGAGGCTAAGTCCGGTGTGGGGTGACCAGTCTCCCACTCCCCTTCCAACATGCAAATTAGGAATAAATGTAAATAAGAACACATCTGGATCGGGCGTTCACCCTCCTTCTCGGCTATTAAAGATCAGCTTTCAGCCTCATTCCTTCAAACTATGTCTGGGGGGCCGCTGCTTCTCTAGAGGCCTGTTGCTGCTAGACTTCAAAGTGGATATAAGTAGGTTTGTGGAAAAAAAGAGTGATTAGCTTACAATAATTCTTGCATTAATATTGTTGACCCTAAATCAACTCAATTTTTTTCACAGTGTAGTCAGGAGGCCATTAAATAAAAGATAGAATTTAGCGAATTACTGAAATAGGCGGAGGTCAATAAAACGTCCTTATAAGCAATCACACTATTTATTTCACTGCTCTACATGTTTCGCACACATTTCGTGCCTCTTCTGGGAATATGTATTAAATACAACAGCTTATGCCTCGACTTGAGGAGGAGAATCTTCCACTAGTAGGGCCACATTTTAACCCTTTCCTTACTAAAGACTTCTGTAGAAGTCGAAGTTTGACGTGCCCCTGGAACGAAGGACTTGTACAGCAGTCCGACCCTTCTCTCTTGCTTACCAGCTCCCTACGGCTAACTTTTCCAGGAGTTTGACCTTGGGGCTATTAAGCAAGGATTTAGAGAAGCTTTAGCTATTTCTTTTACCACTGGTCGCCGGAAAAATTAACTATTTGTGTCGAGAGAGAGCTACGGATTATGGATACATGGGTCGGGATCGTAAAAATTAACATCGCCAATGTTAGATCCAACTCGATTCCAATCGAAAAGGATGATGTATTTTTCTTGTTTTTAATAAAAAAAGAGGCTATTTATTTATTTAGCTTCTTTGGTTAATACCTATATCATAAAAAAATAATATTTATCGTACTAAAAAGTATAGACTATAAAAAATATTAATTGGAGCATCTAATTATATAATTCAACCTAAATATTTAGAGCTAAAATTAAACCTAAATGAATAATAAAATGTAGTTTTCCTACGATTAGAAATGTTAAGGGAGGAAATTATACGAACGTTTTTACACACGTCGAGAGGAGGGCGAGAATAGCTTCGTAACTAGGGCCCGGCCAGGTAGAGAGATCGCCGTACTACAGGGTCGGTCAGCTCGCACTACCCGTCGTAAGCAAAAGGTTAATAGGTTATTGACTGAACGAAATCAATATGGTGGGAAGTAGTCAGCTAGTGAATATGTCATATATATATAAAATTAATTCTAATTTACAGATGAAATATAGTCATAAAACCTTTCAAAAAGAAAATTATTTTTTTTGAAAAAGGAACCCCATTTTCCTTCTTTTTTTTTTGTCACATGAATTAATGAAAATATTATTCAGGTGCTGTATTTCAGTTTTTTTATTTAGCACTTTCTTTCTATTTTTAATGATGTGAGTGTTTTGCCTAATATTTCTTTTCATTCTATTCCGTTCTCTTCCTAATATTCTAATTGTTTAAAATTTAAATTATTATCATATTTTATTGCATGATAAGCCATTTTATTTTCTCCTTTATCAATATTTGAACATACTGTTTAATCTGTTTACGAAGTAGCTTGTTCGGATTCTCCTATTTATAATCTCTCGCAGCTATTACAGTCATTTCTGTATGTATTGTATTTTGTTTCCTATAAAATTTAAATTTTGTTAATCTTCAATTTATTGAAATGGCTTTACTTGTCTCTCGATCCTAAGGAGCTGTCTAAAATATGGTCAGAAAATATGGTTTTACTTTCATATTTTGACCTTATCCATACAGAGAAAAAATCATTGATGACTGAAATTAGTTCATTGGGGGGGGGGGGGGGTCCCCATTCCAGACTTGAATACCTGAATATTTCTTTATCCAAAACTAATAAAAAACAAGTAGTAGTTTGAAAACTATTTTTTGTGTAAAAGCTTCTCTTTGAATTTTTAAAAAAATACTTAATACTGAATTTGATAGTCTGGTCACTCTTATTTAAAAACCATACACACAAAGACGTACGCTCTTATATATATATATATATATATATATATATATATATATATATATATATATATATGTATATATATATATATATATATATATATATATGTATATATATATATATATATATATATATATATATATATATATATATACACATTCATACATACATACACACATAAATGTATTATAAGTACAATATATTATACCAAATACATATATTATATGTATTTGGTTTATTTCAATCCTGATAATGAATTTTTAATTATTAAACCTGATCTGTTGTCAGGTGTTTATCATTCATATTAACTCGGACTCTAATAATCGCTCAAAGTATTAACATTTTTTTATCTTCCGTTTTATTTATGTTTACTTAAATTTTCATTTATTCGTGTTTCTCATTTTATAGCAAAGTTTAATTATGGCTTTTAATTTAGCTTATACTTCCATATATTATTTTAGTGTACATCATTTTTCGTTGTTTTTTTTATGCCCTTTTCGTATTAATTTTGTTCAACATTTAGGTACTTGAGCCCCTTTCTATATGCGATTTTATTATTAAATGTTTCCTAAAGTCAAACAAATATTTTATTTACCTTTATAAATAATTTGAGGGCGGAAAATTGTAATTATTATTAGTTTCATTTACACTACTGGTGCATTCTTTGGTCGGTTGTTCAAGGTTGATAGTGTTTTCAATGAGGGTTTCCCACATTTGTAGGCCGATACATGAGATCAGATGTCAACTGATAATGAAATATTGACTGATTTTGAGATCTCTTGTTCTGAGAATAACACCCTAGAATGCCTGAGATTCCTGTCATGAATTTAGGAAGGCCGTTCTAATTATTTTGAACTCTTGGCAAATGGTCCATCAATGCGAGCATAACTTCTTTTTGCGGCGGTAAAAAACTTAACTTATTCCTTGATTGCAATTCTGCTCTCTCGTTTCTCACACGTGCAGAGAATGACATCTTTATCCGATAACCATGTTTTGAAACGAATATAATTATGAGCCAGACTTTCTGCTACCGTTATTAGATCTACTTCTTAGTTGGTTGTATTTTTCTGTCACAAATCTTGACTGCTACAATTTTTATCATTGTGAATATGTCGAAGCGGCAAGGAGCTGTTCTATTCGATGTAATTATTAGGTAAGTTAAAACGTTCTGCGAAATTATTAAATGATGCCAATGAAACACTGATATATTTTTCTTCGCTCTCTACAGTTTTTGCCGTCTTACTGGTATATAGCACTTGAAACACTCTGGTTTTGATGCAAACAAATTTGTAAGTTCATTTAATAGATTCTGTTTAGAATTTAACTTTTCACCTAGTAAAACATTATGTAATAAGCAAGAATATCTTGGGGCAATGTCTGGGAAGTAAGCAGGAATCGGCAAAAGCTCTGAAATAAATTCAAAAAATTTTTGTTCCGTTTTTCGACCCGTAAGTGGTCAAGCATTACCATAATAAAACAACAAAGCTGTAATATTCACCATTCGCGAGCGTTTTTTAATTAATTAAATCAATCCATCCTTTCTACCATATGTTCCACTGTTAATTATCGCTCTGACTCCACAAGACTCTTAAGAATGTCATTATTAAAATGAACTGGACGTCCTGACCGGGGCTCATCATAAATGACGCTTTCTCTAACTTAGAATTGTCTTAACAATTTACGGCCAGTCCTGATAGTATGTTCACCTTGTAAAATATTAAGTTTCATCGCTGCAGATTACGCTCATTCGTCACACAAAAATAAAATAATTTTTTTAAGGGTACTAATAATATGAGTCCGATGTTTGCGAAAATTGGTGCTAGACTGACTCCTTAAATTATTGAAGCGAAGATAATTGTCGAAAGGTTCGAAATATTATTCGCATACTTGCCTCTAATGAGCAAGAAATAATTGACTGACCTAATACAAATGCCCTTAAATGCCCTAATACAAAATTACCTTTGAATGAAATAATATCGTGGGCTGCGGAACTTTATTGGGTTGCTGGGTCCATAGCTGATCATACCCCATGGCCTTTATCATCGTCTATTTGGTTTTGTTTTCAATGTTTGCTGTTTGATTCTTGGACATCTGGAAGTGCAAAAAAATAGTTCTTTTAAAAGCACAACTATTAGGGAACGACTTTCGTTGGATTAAAAATTAGCCAATTGTAGATTCCGTCTTATTATATAAAATCGCAGGAATGGTTTCCTTTAATGTGCATAGATATGTTGACTTATTTATGCACAGCGAGTAAATTATTACACAGGCACACACAGACAAAAGTGGTCTTTTCCAAAGATGCCATACATATATTCTTATCCGGAGTCCGTTACACCCCATCACGTCAGGTTTAATTTCGAAGGTCAAATTTCGTATGAAGTCGTTAAAGCATAAATAACTAGAGCTTCCATGGTTTTGAGAGTCGCAGCATCTGCGGCCTGTTTTAGCACATCGGTGCAAAATCAAGGTCATTTCAAGGACAAATATGTTTATTTTTCAAGAAATGAATCTGCACTCAAAATTCAAAAAAGACATATTTTTCCTTGAAATGGACGTGTTTTTGTGCCGATGGGGCGAAACAGACCCCGGATTCCAATTCAGCGACCCCCAAAATTACAGAAGCTCTATTTATTTCTTGTTAAACGATTTTGATACGAAATTTTACGTTCAAATGCTCTTAAACCTGACATGCTGGGGTAAAACGGACTCCGGTTTCGGATTCAGCGTGTAGAAATAGATAAGAATATATATAGGGTAAGTGACCCAATAGTTGACACTTTAAGGAAGGGTTATTTTACTTAAAATAATTCTTCGCTTAGTTTTTGAAAATAATAAACTTTGAATATATCAAATTATTCGTCAGCTCATTCTCTATGAAATTCACATAAACCAATTTAAGATACATTAAGTATTTCAAGTAAAATAAATCATTAAATGCTGCCTTACTCTGGTCCTAATGTTGACACGTCTGCAGTAGGTCGGTGACTAAGTTTGACTTTTCTGTTCCTAAGGATGACAGTGAGGGAAAATGAAAATAATACAACTTCATTCTTGAAACAAACAACCAAATTGGATTGAAATCGTGCTGTTTTTCCTTCAACTTGAACTATACACTAATCACCTACTCTAATAACGTTAACTTTGTTTATAACTTGCTTATTACAGCCATTTTCATCATTCATCCCTTGGTCATTTTTGAACAATCGCTCTTCTACTTCAACTTTTTGTGTAACTCATTGATGATGGTTTACTTACACCTGTTGATTCTACACAGTTCATGCAAGTGATGTCCTTCCTTCTTCAGGCTGAATGGAGGAGTCACCATCTTCCTCAGTCATGGAGTTTCTCACCTTATTTTTCCGACGATAAGAATTTAAAAGTTATTTCTTGTAAGGGATTTTTCTTCTTTTTTGTTCAATCTAGCCTTCGCTCTTTTTTCTTGGCGATTTCAGCTGTGTTTTTTTTTAATGCAGGAAATTTTTGCTTCCAACCTTCTTTAAACGTTCGGAAACATGATACATCCAGGTTGGTTAATGTGAGAAGCATTTGGAGGTACCGCCAGTTATAACCATTGTACCACAAATTGATTAAGCAGTTGTGGGACATTTCAAATTGCAGAAAACTATTATAAAAAATTGCCTGTCAACATTAGGAACAGAGTGTCGAAATTAGGAAAACATGTTGTCAACTTAAGGTTCCAGTCATAAGAAATTAATAAAATCAGGATACATGAATTTCTAATGAAAATCTCAACTAAATGTTTTAGTATTCATCACTTACAACCGATTTCCTAAAGTTGACATTAGTGTCAAGAAAAGGAGCCCTGGTTGTTTATTGGGTTCCCAATGTTGACACTACCATAATCTCAAGATTTTTTTTATTTAACTTGAGTCAAACCTTTTACAGTCCATAATTTAAGTATCATAGAGTTCATAGAAATCACAAAAATACAATTTAATGCACGCATTACAAAAAAAAATTCTTAAGAAATATTCTTAATCTCTTATCAAATTCACTAAGTGAAGAGAGCAGCAGGAGTTGACTCGAGGATTTTTCATACTAAAATGGCTGCAGATGTTATTAACGGAGTTGCATAGTTGATCGAGTCAGTCGACATTATTCTTCAACACCTGTTCTTTCAATTGGATGAAAACATATTGAATTCTCTTGAATATAATTGTTATTTTTCAAATTTAAATTTGAAGTGTCAACTTAAGGAGCAGTGTCAACGATCGGGTCGTTTACCCTATGGTGTCTTTGGAAAATACCAGTTTCTTCTTTGTGCCTGTGTTATCAACTCTGCTTAATTACAAGGAGGTTATTTATTACTAATAGTGTAGGAATGAAACGGAAAATAGGCCTATGGTTGCCTAGATTGAGTTTTGACGTGGATAGGTTTGGTGGATAGCACTATTTGCTGTATTGCTGCATTACTGGCAGGCCCCTTTGCCCCTAGCTTCCATCATCCGTGAGTATATAGAATTACTGGTTAGTGATCCTGAGGCCTGGAATGAGGGAGAGAAGGAGGCAGCTTTTTACCGGTAGGGCTGGCCCCACTCCAGCTGTATGGCTAGCTAGTCTTCAGTCTCATTCCAACCTGGACATCTCCAGCCTCAAGGTGAGTTCATTTTTTCTTTTTTTTTTGTATTCTCTCTCCTCCGCGCTCTGCAGGCCTGCAGCCCGTCTTCTGGCTTTGTCTTAGAATTGTCGGTGAAATATTGCGTGTCTTCCGAAAAGTTTGGAGACACGGATTGTGCGTGCATCCGCCAATATACAAATTGCAACATGCGTAAGAGGAAAAGGTGCACACGTGTGGAGAGGGCAGGTGGGGAAGTTGGAGGGGGCTACGCCTCTTCTATTGTAGAGGGGGCCGACGCCTTCCCGTTCTATTCAACTATTTAAAGCACATTCTTTAAATGGGACTCACCATTTTCAGGGGCTCTCTCGTTCTGCTCTCGGGAATCTAACGTATTGCTATGACGACATACCTAGTCATAAAACAAGTACCATTACATGTTTTATGAACACGTCAAAACATAATTAAAGAAAACCTAGAGAAATTGGGAATATATAATTCATCATAAGGTCTGTTTGCGAAGACCACATCCAGTTACTTGTGAAGTATCTGCAGTGATTATAACAGTGATTCAGCGCACGCGCATAACTCATTAGTTTTTCTATTGGCTATTCGTATAGGCAATTCTATTGGTTGTTGCTGGTAGTAAAGTAACCTTTAAAACTCAAATCAATCCAACTCGCGAAAATTAATAGAATTCTTTTAATTTTAGCGAGTTGGATTGATTAGAGCTTTGATATGTTCTTGAGCGAGCGTAGCGAGCTGATACGCATAGCATGTATGCCCATAATGCGAAATAAATATAAAATATAAATATGTTATAGAACCACCGGACCAAAACATTTTTGTGAGGAGGCCCCTAAACTTCACAATTACCATTGAATTTTATAATATTAACCTTTTTATTAATAAATATTACTTACTGAAATATATTCTTCTTATTTTCATTTATGCTTTACAAGCCTAAAAGTATTACTTACAAATATAAGTTATACAATGATTAGAAACCATATTTTATAAATACAGTAGTAAAAAAAAAGTTACTTTTAGTTGTGATTTTAAATACTTTTTATTACTATATTAACTTTTGATTACTATATTTATATAATATGGTTTCTAACCTTAGATAACGTGCAATAACCTGCAAAGAACCTGTAATCTAATCAGTAAGTACCAAAATCACTGTTTAAAATCACGACAGATACTTCAAAGTAACTGGATGTGGTCTTGGCAAACAGACCCCATCATAGTTATGTATCAACTAAAAGAACGTTTGGAGGCATCCTTGAAATAGTCTTAATCCAGGACGTTAGACTTCAATATTAACGCTTTATTAACTGTTCGAAGTGAAAACATGTTTTTGAAAAGCGTCCTTGTGTACCTAGGTTGTGCGTTTCCACGATTGTTTGGAAACAGAGAAACGCAGATGAAAACTAGACAGTTCGGAAACGAAAGTATTTGTAAAATACAAATACCAGTCGAGTGGACCTATTCAGCTGATGAAACATACCCATCTTAGAATCCCGTTTATTAAGATTATTCACTGGCGATTCAAATCTTTCGGAAATCGCATAAGTCAAATGTTTCGTGGTAATTTTTGCATTTACTTTGCTTCGCTGTCCTAGTAAACTTGAGATGCTTACAGAATTTGATGTGACAGAATATGTTTTTGTAATATACAAGCGCACGCATCTTCTAGCGTGATACATTTTTTATTACTTACTTTGAAATAATATCGTTCTTTTGGCGCTAATGATCCTAGAAATGATAGAGGATAAAGAAAAAAAAAAATGTTCGTTCTTTTAATTAAAAGAGGACATCTGCTCGTGATCCCGTTCCAACTATTTTACATCCATGTGTATAATAAATATACTTAGGCGTTGTTTTCTTGGACAATACTTCAGAAGAGAACAAGACAGTGAATTGTAGTTAAAAATAAAAATGTTTGTTTTTCGTATAATTGATTGCAATTGCTTGAACTATTACTATACTTGATAAATTTGAAATTAAAAAAAAAAAAATTAATCGTCCAGGGTGGGCTTTGGGATTTCACGCTAGGATGCGTTCCCAATTTCGATTCCATTGACATCACAGTGCAATAGAAGAACTTAGCAAACGTTAGCATTACATAATGAAGCAAAACGTTCAACATGGTTAAGTTACGTGCGCAACAATTTTTGTCTTCTGCCGTGACATTCGGTATACAGACTTCCCATAACGTGTTTACTCTCCACCCAAATTATTATGAGTAATATTTATTGTATTAAAAGGGAATTCCTTTTATATATAATGATTGGGCATCAGAAATTGATAACAGAAATGTATTTTATTCATAAGGAAAAAAAAAACAATCATGAGCACTGAGAAAAGAGTGCCCATTTTTTTAGTTTTAATGTTGGAATACTCTTAGTGACTATAGTTTCAAAATGAAAGCACAGGGTCCCTTCATACTGTTATTGAACTTTCATTGTTGTCATCGCCAGGTACACAGATACTCATATTGCTGGGCTATGTTGGGATAAGAAAATTTTGTTTTTTTATCTCACTTTTGTACGTTATATACGGGAAATTTTATTATTTTCCTATAATATACTAACCTACAATTTCCTATAATTATGGAATTTTCCTATAATTATTCTTTGTACGTCATGGTTCCTAAATCCCATAGGTGCCCTATAATTGTTTGCACAAACATCATTGCTATTGTTTTCGGTATGAATAATAATTGCATATGGCCATTTCTTAAGGATCAATTTGGACCACTGTTTTTTTCTTGATCTATGAGTTCTAAAACATGAAATTTTGTAGTCGGCACTTCCGGATTGCGTCATGAGGAACCGCGCTAAAACGAGTGGCAAGATAATATAAATTTTAAAATGAGTTCCTTTTATATTAACCTAAAAATATGTCAAAATTTATATTATGCTTTCTAAATCACGTTCACTGTAAAAAATGAAAGCATTTAATGTGGAAGTTATTTTTTACGTTTCCTATCCAAGATTGGGGTGCGCCTCTATTTTATTCAAAAGAATAGCCGCTACCTCTAGTGTATTCCTTGTGAAAATCAGGCAGCTGCTCTCGTTGAAATGATAATGACATTTGGAGCGCGCGAATTTGACACAATTCCGAAGAGTCGTTATGGTTTGGTTCATTTGAATAGCCTTGTATTATCAAAGTTTCGTTATCACGTCGGTCTCACCACTTGCAGGGTTATATATAAGTTTCGGGTTGATGATAAGGTATGACGAATCGGAAGGTCCCAACAGTTAAATATTATACAATCTTTCAAAAGGTACCTACATTAAATTTTTGTCTTAGTTAGGGAAAAAGAGTTTATGCCTTAATCTTTAACATGGTCATTCTTCGAGATTAATTCGATTTCAAAGAAAAAATATGAAAACAAAAAAATATTAGTAATTATATTTTCTTGATATGTTTTGTGAAGTTTTCATATCGCTGTAAATGCAAAAACTTCAATTTTACAGGAGAGTAAAAGAACGATTTGCAGTTGTATAAATCGTACAATTGAAAAGGTTTTAAGTGACAGAAAATAATTGTATATTGAGAGTATATAGAATATGCACTTTACTTTAATTTACCAGGGATTACGATCATCCTAATTTCAACCCTTAAATGCAGTTACGTCATTGTTTTTTTAAAAATTGTTCGTTGTTCTAGAAGACAAATTTACTGTCTGTCGAATTTTCTCTGTTGTTCTTGACTGGAAATATATGTATAGGATCTGATTCTGATATTGTCTATGGACTTATTTGCATTCGATACATTTTTGCAGTTACATCATTGTTCTTCCGGAACGGCGATATGGTCATTAAAATAAATAATAATAGAATGTAAAATAATACATAATGCTAATGACCTAGGTAGTAGAAGCACCTTAATAATAAAAAAAAAAAAAAAAATACTGATTGAATCATAAAATGGCGATAAAAATGATATTAATGAGGTTCAGATTATAGTTAGTTATCGAGGCGATAAGTAGTCGAGTAAGAGTCAGCTAAGAAAAAAAAAAGGAAGATTTTCGGAAAACTCAGTATTTTGAAGGTTTGAAGCTTTCTTCCTTAGCAATAAATCGCCTTGGGGAATCCTGAATTTACACATGGTATAACATATATACAATATACACATGGTATTTAACCGCTATATGAAGTCCATAGATATCACCTAGGCATACATTGCTGAAGCAGGATTCTAAAGAGCATGCCGTTACTTCCAAAATGTAGCTTTTTCCGAAATTCTATTTCCTTGACTTCGCGATTATTATTGTTATTATAACGATAATAACGTTGCCGAGCAATACAATGCATTACAAAGGTAGTATTCAGTCCATGCTGAACCGAGCCAGACTAAATATTTCCCTTCTCTCACGGTACACTGCTGAAAAACCGGGTACACCAAGTATTTCAGGCTAACCTGGGGTTAATGACCTCAAAGGTTGACACGGCATAAGAGCAATCAGGACTAAATGAACATATCGTCCATGTTAAACTATTGAATATGCAAATCGGAGCAAATTAGCGAACGAACATATTCTATCCATTGATGAAGTAATATATTGAAACATGGTTTTATTCGACACTTTATTTAAGGCATTAAAGGTTATTCTATAAAGGGGCTAGAGTTGCAAAAATTTGCAACAAGCCGTATCGTCCAAAATCCAAGAAAGTCTCGAATCTGAAAACGAGGTTTTGCATATTCGATAGTTTAACATGACAGGGACGATATCGTCCTTACGATGTCAAACTATGGAATATGAAAATCGGAGCGAATTAGCGAACGAACATATTCGATACATTGACGAAATAATATATTGAAATATGGCCTAATACGATTCTTTATTTCAGGCATTTACGGCTGTTCTAAAGTGGTTATAGTTGCGGCAAGCCGTATCGCCCACAATCCCCTGAGCAATGTATCGAATCTGAAAAAAGAGATTTTTATATTCGACAGTTTGACATGGCAGACACTATATGTCCTGAATTAAAGTTCTTACAATTTGACTATTTCTAGGTTTGCGCACGCCTAGGATTAGAGTTCGGCGAGCCCATGGAATGCCGGCGTCCTCTGTTCCCCTCAGCCAGATGCGGGCCTGTTTTTTCCTTCTCGTCCCACACGCCCCCCTTGTTTTTTTATGCTCAGGCTACTGTCCCTTCTCTTTCCTCCTTTCCTTCCAACCAATACATCTCTAGTTGTTGGGTGCAAGTTTTAATTGCACTCTTTGTTAATTTCCGGTTGCTAGGCGTGGGAGTTTCAAGGATTTCAGAAGTGTTGTTCTAAAAGCCAATAAAGCTGCTAAATCTCTGAATACATATATTTTCGTACAACATTTAATGATCTCATTAGAAATCCTCTTCTAATTAACCATTTTTATTTATGTTTGCATTGTTTGGATGACTAGAGGCACACATTTTTGTATCTGTTATTGCATATTAGTTTTGGATCTAAACTTTGCTAAATATATACGTGCGGAAGGCATAAGAGGCAATACGGCAAGAATGTCCGACCTTGAGAAACTAAAGAACATTTAGTCAGGAGAAATATCTGGGACCTTTGTAGGTCTCAGCATCGATAAGAGTATGAAGTATTCCATGATGCTAGGTCAATGTACGCAACTATACAACGGCCGCATACAACATAGACGACTAGCGGAGGCTGCTATTGCAAGGCCTGTCCCAATAGTGTGTTTTAGCGCATAGATAGTAAAAGTAATTCGTCCCAATATCTCCCTTAAGATAAAGAATCACACACTTCTATTGTATCTTCCACTTTGGGCCCTTGCGGTGTGTTCTGGGTCAGGTGAGTATAATTCGGACATATTAAGTGAAGTATTACTGGCACTATTTAAGTTTATAGACCTTAGCCCCTAAACTACCAGACTTACAAGAAAACAAGACAAATAAATAATAAGTTTCTTTATATAATTTTGATTTTGCATAAAACGTCATTAGATAACCCGCTGCATTGTTACTTCATTGAGTTGATAAGTGCTGCCACTTATTAGAGACCTTCACTAAGTTATTTAGGTTTCATAAAATAAAGAAAAGGCTAATCAGGTTTCCCAGTTCAAAAATTTATATTTCATTCATTAAAATCATTTCGGCATTATGCCACCATCATTATTTGAAATTTGAAATGAAGAACATGAAAATGTGATAAATCATTTAAAATATGATGAACTGTGAAATTACTCAGTGAGTGAAATATCGTGTGATACAGGTATTGCAAATTTATTAATTTATTTAAATTATTCTGCCTCTACCCGTGAGGATCATTGGCAGTACATTATTACAAATTTAATTTTATGTTGATGTACACTATTTTGTAAATTTTTTTTCCTCGATCTTTCTTCAATGATCCTAAAGGATAGAGGCAAATGAACAAATAAATAAAGGATATCAACATTTTTTAGCTCAGAAGGCTTCCAAAGAGTATGCAGAATCCTCCAAATTTTATTTTTTCTTCTTCTAAAGATCTGACTTCTTTCAGAATCTTTTAAGATTAAAACGTTTATTATTGTAACAATTCGTTTTATGTTGTTGCAATAAATCTTGTTTTTTACATTGGAAAGCTGCGTTTTGGGATTCCTGATTAATACTATTGTTATATGCATTGAGAGGTTATAACCTATTTGGTAAACCTATTTTGTAATATTATTACTTTTTTCTGTCCATAACTCGATTATTACTGAATTCTATGTTATATTGATGCATAAGGAAAGAGCATGTGGTTGCCTAGGTGTTACCTCCATCTTTCCCCAGCCTTACCTGTCTCCTGACCTCCTTTCAACCTAAACGCCGTCATGGGCCTTCTATTCCAGCTGTTTGAATATCCACTTTAAACTATTGATTTACTTAAGATTTTTTGTCGCGTCGGTCTCCAATATACGGCCAAATCAAGCCCACCAACGATTGTTTTCCGGATAAACTTTACACGTGCCGCTTTTTAACAAAGGTCAACATTTGATCTAAAAAAAAACAAAACATTCTCTATTTGACTTTCAAATGACCTTGAATCTCATGTCCGGTTTTCGTAATCAGCGATCCCAAAAATCCCATATGGACCATACCGCTCCAAGTGTTTTTTTTTAGACCAAATGATGACCTGTGTTATTTTTTCATACAAAAATTACATATGAGCACTCGAAATTATGGAATGTAGATTTAATTCAGTTTTTTTTTTATATACCAATAAAAATCAACCAATTTCAAGCTCATTTAGTTTCAATTTATTTCTGAAACTTATAATATTTTTAAAACGTCTTGTAAGTATGTCCAACATTCAGAATATTTTTACAGAGGACAACATTTATAAACCTGCGTAGTAGTTGTAAGCACTTCATATGACAGGGTGTCTACTACACGAAAAAGGCACGAAAATCATGAAAATGTTACGAAATTGAAATTAAGGCACGAAAGTCATGAATTTTGAAACCATGTCACGAAATTTCAGTTTTACCGGAGTCTATCATAATCTCAGGGTTTCTGCACGTTCGTAATTGTAACAGTGACTCAATTCTATCTGCCTCCTCGGCCTCTCCTCTGTTAGATTCCTTTGGTGTAGGATTTACACATCAATTATCAATTATTTACATATATTTGTATTTCTATTTATTCATATTCAGACTTTTAAAAATTATGCACACTTTAATTTACTTAATTATGTATATTAACAAGAAATATTTAGTTAGTAATATTTTTCTACTACTATTGTTCGAAATTTTTGAGGCTTCTAATTCCAGATTCATTCTAAAAATTTTATTATCATCGTTTATTCACTTTTATAATTAATCTTACTATCCTCTTTAACATATGATGCACATTTTATACAGATTTCAATTGTAATTTTATAGATTTCATGGTAATCGTTGTAAGAATACAATGAATTTTCAACTAAAAGTTAAGGCTTTTTCTTTTTCAGTGAAATTCTTTTCTTTTTAATGGGAATTTCACAAAAGTAGTAGACACCCTGTATGATTAGTACATTTATTGGAGCATCGCAACAAGGTCCATTTTCTCTTACATTTCTCAAGAACTGCCATTACCAGATAAAAATAAAATGTACAATGAAAGAAAAGTTACAAACTAGTTAGATGCCCTTGGAAGTCATACAAAAATTAGTGTGTTTTTAAAATGGACGATTATAAAGTAAACGGTTAAAATTAAAGGTTAATTTAAAGTTAGTAATTTAATCTTTGAAATAAGAAAATTAGAATCTACGTTACAATACCAATACAATATTTAAAGGGGAAATCTGAATTTTCTCAAAAATATATTAGAATAACTTTCATCATTCATAGGGGACTTAATCAATTATTTAATCAAGGTTAATTGGACATTTCCTCGGCCAACCTCACCGTTCTTAAGTTGGCAATATTCTTAGTTTATGAGAAAAGTTCTCATCGTCTACCGAATCCAATAATGTCCTAAAATAATAAAATTATTACTGACGTACAGCCTATTTTACTAACTTTGCGAGGAGGACGACCTAGCCCGCTTCTCTTAGCCGAATACCAACCATTTCTTGAATTCTTAAAGTCAAAATTAATTGAAATACATTTTGCCGTTCTCGCTATCTCTTTTGCCTTGTTGTGGCGATTTTCGAACGAATTATGATCTAAGTCTTTCGCTAGACAAATACATTTCCTAGTAACTGGAGTCTTATCGTCTATAATGCCATGGCTTTATCATCAATCTCTTGTGAACTTTGTATAGTTTATACTGAAGGCAAGGTAGCCAGCGACTTATACCTTTAGTTTCTCACACAACTTCTGGGAGTTAGCTCAATCCGGCTTATTATACAATCTACTGGTAAATAACAATTTTTCTTTTATTCTTTTTTTGCGTGTTTATATTGCTTCATCAGCTTATCAGTGAGATGCATCTTTTACAGGGCGGAGTTCAAAATTGTATTAATATTTAAAAATGTTATATGCATATATTGTGATTAGATAACTTTTTTGGAGTCACCATTCAATCATTTGATATATAATTTAAAGTAATTCTGCTTTCTCTCTTTCAAAAGAGATTTAGTTTCTTCAAAATTCGCCCAGGAAAGGCGATAGAATGATTTGGCTTCTAAGTTGGTGAAAATCATGCCATTCCCTTACCCGAATTGTATTAAATTGTTTTATTTTATTTATTATTTCCAGAATGAAATAAGGAAAATAAATAATATAAATTCTCCCTAATTAAATGTCATTTATTGTACTGCCATGGAACCTGTTGCGAATCTCTTAGCTATGCCTTAGATTTCTTAACTACGATTTTATTACAGTTTATTATCTGGTGTTTACATATTTATATACTTTTAATATTTTAAAAGAAAACTACATTTTTTTATTTTATTTTTTTGTACTTCGACTACTGAGGTCATTAACACCATTCTGGTTACTCTAGCTTTTTTATGGGAACACGATGTGGCAGCTTATAACTGCTTAGAAACACAATTATTATTCTAACTATTTACATAGGTTTTTCCTTTTAAACATATACCAGAAGGACCGTTAAACTTAAACCTATAATTAAGCCGAAATATACAATACTATTTACATATTAACGCTCACCTAAACGCACTCACAAATTTTTATTATCACATAAAAAGTTATGTTAATATATTCCCGTTTCATTTAATTGAGGTTTGCGGAATCTTAAAAAATGTTTGTTAAGTCATTATATTAAAGGAATGTTGTAATGAATACTCAACCGGCATTGTTCGAAGAGCTACAGACAACTATTTTTCATATTTAGAAGAAAGTTTTGTGCTCAATTATGTTGTTGTTTTTTTTAGTTAGTTATTTAAATTACTATTTTACATGTACTAAAACGTCCGTCCTAATTAAACCGGGAGCTGCATAACTAAACCATTTTTTTTTTCATATATCACATGTTTCTTATTCGTTAGGCATGATTCCTACCGAGTTTCGTTGCAATGAAATACATATAGTGGTTATTCAATTTGATTTTCCAATTCTAATGGACAGATATCGTTTATTTGCACAACACATCGTTATCTATAGATGGGCTCCACTTACGCTGTATAACATTTATATCGTAAGCATATTTTCCTGGTCAACGAACTCGTCAAATAGGTTGTTTTGGAAATGCTACTTACAAACTTCCGTATAGAAAAAAAAACAAAAACATTGGGTAGTATCGTGATAATACGCACACAGACACATACAGACATTTTGACGGGTGCCATTTTTGATATCTAGTTGGTGGGATCGATGAAGTTTTGAAGATATGTTTCAATAATTGATTCACGAGCGCCTCAATAGCTGCATTCCTTGAAGGGCTCAGTGCTAAAGGTGACCAACCCACAAGCTGAGAAAATTGAAGTTAAAGTTAAGAAAAATCTGAGAAAAATTAGTGTTGGTGATAGAATTTAAATTAGACCAATTTTTTGTTACTGATCCCGTGCTGGTGGCAATTTTAAAGGCTGGCAACCTATAGATAGCCCGCCGTTAATAGCCCAATTGTTGGTACGCCGCTAAACACAAACAAAAAAAGTTGGACCAATTAAAATCATTTCTGTCACCAACACTAATTTTGTTTTAGATTCTTCTTCGCTTTTATTCCAATTTTCTCAATCAGGGTTAGTCACTTTTTGCACTGAGCCCTTCAATTGTAATTCTAAATATTTATTTAAATTTTAAAGTCAATTATTATTAAATAATAATTTTAGGATGAGTTATCTATAGGTCACCACGCATTTCTAGCCAGGATAGGGCTGATGCCTTTTCTTTTTTCTAAAGAAAAGACACCACCCCATAGTGGGGAATCGAACCCACAACCCTTGTCACGGTTTGTTAAGTGCTCACGCCTTAACACTCTTGGCCACAGGTCCTCCTTCTAAATATTTGTATCTATTTATTTTTTTGAAAAAATCAAGGAATCGTTTGGATTCGGATAAGAGAAAACGTCAGATTTTCAGACAAATCTATATTTCGAACGTTTCAACCACACTTATCCATAGTTACCTAAAAGCTATCGGGGTCTTCCTCCCTCGCATAGGCATTTAGTGCTGAAAAAGACCGCCAAATAGAGTGCCAAATCGTTCGAAATATAGATTTTTCTGAAAATATTGTTTTCTCTTATCAGAATCTAAACTATTCCTGCACTGCTTACCACCTCCACGGCTAGATATCTTTACCTCATGATTTATTCTGTAATAAGGACCTATTCCTTTCCATGCCATGCAAGTACAGGTTATATAAATTACGAGTGAAGAGGTTCCTGGAAGAGTTAGGTTGTTGCTCATATGGATTTCTCTTTCATTTATAAATTTTACTTTTAAGCTACGATTACTAAATAGTTGATGCCGACAAAATTGCCCATCAAGAGATGAGATGACACCGACAGTGCCTCGTTCCGTTGCGCAGTCTGCAAACTATGTGTAGAGGACTAGCTGGCAATGAACTAGCACGAGCTTAGAAATAGCTTTCAGCGTAATGCAGCCTTTATACATTGGCGCTAGTGATTCGTCTCGCTGCTCGCCGACGTTGCATGTGACGTTGAGAGTGTGTTCTCACAACGATAGTGACCTTTTTACACATCCATCGAGTGTTCAGTTTACTGTGCCCATAGGTTCTGGTGAGGCCGCATTCGATATTCGTTGAATAGGGTTGAACAATTAATCCAATATTCATTCAGAGTTCATCGACCGTTGAGGTATCGAAGGTGGATATTGTGATTCGGTCGTCGTGTACCAGAATAAAGCCACATTTTTTATAAACAACATGAGTTCTATTTTTGCCGACGTTTCGGCTTGAAATTTAATCCTTCACCAAGGACATACGAAGAAGGAGAACTATGCCTCAAGGATGTGCAATAATTTCTTAATTCCGTATTCTCCGTGAAAAAATGGGTAAGAAGACGTCAACCGCAGACGAATGTACATGATGTCATCATTTCAAAATAATCGTGTAAATAGATCATTATTCAAAATATAATTAAAACAAGAACCCAATTTTTATTTTATTTCTTTATATAAGGGTTTCGCGCAAACTAGTGTCACGTTTTAGTGTTTATGGTGGTAGATGCTGAAGTGATTAATTTAGTCAGGTTTTCAACATTTTTTATTGTCTGTATGTTAACATTTACGCTTGTATAATTTTGTCCAGTCGTCTTTGTGTCTATTAAGCCTTGCTGAATGTTGGAAAACGAATCATTTTGTGTAAAACTCTGTTGATCTATGTGGGCATTCTTTCATGGTCCACCGGGGCAGAAAGATAAGTAATGAGTTAAATAAATACAAAAGTAATTTATTTATTTTAAATACACTCTTGACCAACTCCATCCTTCCTTCCCTCCCACCATTAGGACACGAGTAGCTACTGAAATTGTTGGGGTTTTTATTTACATATGTATATTTAAGAATTGAGCACAAAGTATAACTAGAATTGTGTCATGAACCGTATCTCAACCATTCATTGACTTCTTATCACCTAAACGGCTATCCATCTTCATAACATTCACAAAGTATTTGCTGAGAGGTTTCCTCTTTATCAAGGCGCAATGGCGCGCCATTGGCCGGTAGATTTTAGGGTTCCGTATCCTGTGGAGGAGACCCACTATCCTTGTTGGGTCCATCCTAGACTATTGGAGGTTGTGTTCTGCCTTTTCCTTTGACGGACTTTGGCCTCGGGTACGATACGAGCGATGAGCGATGAGCGACAGAACGACAGAGTGTTTAGCAGAAGAGAGGCATTGGCTACGATACAGAGCGGCTGGGCGGTAATTTCCTTTAATCTCTGTCATCGCTTACTCCAATATACCTTTTTTGATTAAAATATTAATTAAAAAAAAAATAGTATTTTCAATGTTTAGTTAATAAAAATATCTTACCTTGCATGTTTAATGCGTTTCCAATCTCTTCTCATAGTTTCTTAGTTAAGATTGTATTTTTAAAGTCACACACACTTCGTGTCTGTCATTACATACTTTGTACTTCCAAAGTTCACATTCACTATCATCCAATTTACTCTTTTATTAGTATTCATATTTTAAAATTTTTTATAAGCAAGGTAGTTAGAAGGTTATAAGCATTGGAAGTTTATAAACACTGGAAGGTTATAAACATTGGATGGTTATAAACTTATTTCCACGTAATTTAATAAACAAAAACCATAAATGTGAATTGACAAAGTTGTTCTAAATTTTATTAGCTTTCATTTAAAAAAAAAAAAAAAAATGCAGTGAAATCGGCTAAGATTTAGAGGCTGTAGCTTTTTTTGTAGCACGCAAAATATAATGTCTGGGGGGAGCGACGAGAAAAATGTTGAAGCCTGGGCTAAGCGATGAGCGACAGGCTTGAACCTGCAAGCGACGTCGCCCGGTCGCTCTAGCCTATTGTAGCCAGTCCTCCCACATTCCTATTGCACTTCAGCTTAAAATGTGAGCCTCGTTGCTCTGAAGCTTTTCGCTTATCGCTCATCGCTCTTCGCTCGTATCGTACCCGAGGCCTAACAAGTAGTTCCGCCTGCTTCATGCCCGGCTGAGCAATCCATCTTGATGTATCTCCTTGTGTTTAAAACTTGTCTTCATTCCTAAGAAATATTTCCTCCGATCTAATTACTCGTTGCTATTAAAAGCCTAACTCCTACCGAGACTATGACACATTAATCCAGGAAGCCCCCCCCCTGGTTGTAATGCAAGGACTTCACTAGAAGCTGTACAATAGATCTCCTCCAGGAAATAACGGTCTAGCGTTGGTTCTGGATTAGCCCACAGTTCAGGTATGCCTCTCCTTTCTACACCTTCTATATACCTAGACCATGAGTTTAGCATTCCTTGGTTTATTCATGATTATTTCAATTTGATCAAGTAACTGATTATATTTATACATTTATTTACTGTTTATCTTCTTTTTTATGTGCTGTCATCCATTTTTATTTAAACTGTGATTTGAAAGAAGAAAATATGTGCTTGATTTAATTTATTTGTTTTTCTGAATAATCGTCATATTTTAACAAAGCATTCTGGGCAAATTCTATTTTTTTTTTTTTTTGTGCAGCGGCTGCTGAGGCCATTAGCACATCTGGTTGTTCTTTAGAATTAAGGTTCTTACTACATTTTGTCTAGTCATTATTTTGATTCCGGAAAACAACAAACATAAGAAATGCATTCGTGAACTATGACATTAACTGGCATATACACGCACATCCGCGATTTCTGATTATATATTCTTAAAGCTGAATACTTCCTTTTAATATTGATATAAAAACAACTGGTTGGAAATGTTTGGAAGTATAACAAAAACCTTCGAATAATGCCAAATTTGACCTTAAAAAGGCCAAAAGATTTTATGTTTTCTTATGTGGTCAAACGAATTAACAAATGGCCTAATTATTGCTAAAAGCAATAAATGTACTCTCGTTTACCTGCTTCAGAGTGATGATAACCAAAATTGCAATAAAAATTCCAAACTCGAGAAAAATTAATTGTTTACATAGATAAATATACGGAGAAAATTTAACAAGTCAGTGTCCTATTAAAAACTGGAGTCATACCTGTTGGTGACGGCGGTCTTCACCAACAGGTATGACAACAGTATATTTACTGGCGGAACTAACCCCTTAGATTATTTAAAATCTGGAGTCTTTGGTGTGGTGCGCCAGGCTTACAGTCAATGCCAGGAAAGGGATCCGCCTTAGGCTGCACTCACATTGGACCCGTATTTCGCCCGATCTGATCCGATCCGATCCGATTTCGTTTGATCGACAACGGCCAACAGCGGCCGACGTGAGTGCTTACATTGGTCTCGACCCGATCCGATCCGATTTAGTCACAGCTCGTCAGTAATGACGTCGTAGTGAAGCGAAAATGAGTGATTAAGTTAAGAAATACCACCTAATAAGCATAGAAACCTTCGATTAGTTTGAATGTTGGAGGTAAGAGAAGTATTGGTATTCATATTTTAAAATTATTTAAAAGAAAGGTATCTAGAAGGTTATAAGCATTGGAAGGTTATAAACATTAGAAGGTTATAAATATTGGAAGGTTATAGACGTTGGATGGTTATAAACATCTTTCCACACAATTTAATAAACAAGGGAAACAAAAAACAAAAATGTGAATTGACAAAGTTGTTCTAAATGTTATTTCCTTTGATATAAAAAAAATGCATTGAAATCGGTTAAGATTTAGAACCTGAGACCTTTTTGAAACACAATATGTAGGTTGGCACCATTTTGCTTTGTCGGTTCGAAATCTGCCAACGGGTCCAGTGTAAGTGCACCCTTACACGTTGTACACAAACTATTCAGCTATTTTTCGTAGTAATTCCTTTTCGTCTTAGATGACTTTTACAAAATGGACTTTTGGTAAGCATTTCAGGGCTAATACCCCACTGTGAGACGTTTAAATCTCCAAGCGGTTTAGTCCAATCTTCATGTTATAGAACTGTGTACTTTCTCTGGTCATAACAAGTATCCAATTTGCCATGATTGAGAGAGTCGAGCTTCAATCACACTCGAGGAATTATAATATGTTGTAACATTTAGTGAAGTATTTTCTTATCCCGCATACTTTCTCGGGGTAACCAAAATTTATCAAACTCGTAGCTATCGGAACTTCACAATCATTTGACCAAATATTTATCCTTTGTGTAGCAATCCTGGGCAATTTTAGGATATGTAAAATTTAACAAACTATTCAATGAATATGATGCTTTACTCCACAGTCTATCTTTAATAAAATAAGGGTTGAAAACAGGGCTACAGATCTGATCACAAAAATATAAATAACAATTAAATCTATAAGGAGAAGTAGATCTAGAAAATAGACTGACGCTCGCGTGTCAGTGAAGGTGTGTGCGCGCGTGCATGTGTGTATGTATGAGTGTTCGTGTGTGTGTCATCCCACGTGTTTACATTTACACCACATTTTTAAGTATTTTTCCCCTTTGTTATCTTAGTTTATTCTGACTATTTAACATTTTTTTTTTTTTTTCCCCCTCTAAAATAAAAATATATTCAACGACTAATTATATGATTGATAAATATCAAGTATATGATTAATCTACATATATGATTCAAATAATCTACTCTTTTACATCTTTACATCAATTAATTTTCAATTGCACGCATATACATAGGCACCCATGACCCTAGTGGTTGAACTGCCTTAAAACACCAAAAAAAAAAAAAAAAAGGGTTGAAAACACAGTAAACCTTATAAATCAAGAGGTGCAAGCCTGATAATAATTCAATTCATCAGTTTTCAGTTGTTTCCGGATAGTTCAGTGATAGTTCTACCAACTACAATTGAAGGGTTGAGTGCCAAAAGTGACTAACCTACAATTAGAACAAACTGAGAAAATTGGTGTTAAAGAATCTGAAAAAGATTAGTGTTGGTGACAAAAATTATTTTAATAGTCCAATTAAAATCATTTCTGTCACAAACACTATTTTTTTTTTTTTTTTCAGATTCTTCGTAACATTGACTCCAATATTCTCCCTTTGTTCTAATTGTGGGTTAGTCATCTTTGGCACTTTGGTTCAATTATGTGTGTGGGACTCCGGGGCTAGATTCCCACGCCGAGGAACCAAAAAGGCTTTCACAAAGTATGCGAGCAAATCACCTTCCTGCTGCGGAGTAACGTAAATAAATGAAAACAATCGTTAAATTTTTGTAAATAGGTAGCGGCGTTTGATAAGGTTTGTTTTACCATTACACCTGGTAGCTGGCACTCAAAATCTTTTGCAAAATAAATTTTATGCACTTTAGTGCATTATAATATACTTCATTCATTATACTATTATATTGCCATTATTATTATTTTGTTTTCTTAAGGTGCATCTGCATCTAAAACATTAGCAGCGCTTATGTTGTTATTATTTTAATTAAGATGTTAAAATAAAGAAGTTGATTCTTAAAAGAGGAAGTCGAAAATATACATATGGTAATTCAATACATACTTTTAGTTAACAATTAAAGTGGTGGATGTCCGTTAGGACCTTGATGATTCATAATGGTTTCAAATGTAGACTTAATATTTTACTAATAATACTTTTGAACTATTGTAAAGGTATAGGAGATTAACTTACCTTGTGTACCTTGTTTGACAACAGAATTCCATGCATATTAAAAATGTGCTATAATAGAATGCTCTATAATAGAATGTACTTATGTCATAGTCCCGCCCTGTTATGCAAAGAACCTACTTCCATCCACACTTGGCTTGTCTAAACGAAAGAAAGAGCATAGTCGCATCAAAAAGTTAGTAATCAGTACAAAATCCATCATAAAAAAACAAAAACAAAACAGTTTTGACAAAGAAAGGGCGTTAAAATAAAAATAAAATAGTAATATTACGAATTCTAGAATTTAAGATCCTATTAATTTTATTTTTTTAATAATGTATCCTTTTTTTTTTTGCAGGTGAGGGAGAGAGCCGTTTCCTCTTTAGTGGAAGATAATGTAAAAGGTTAGTAATGCCATCAACTCCAAAACAGCTCTGTCGCTAATTATTAAGAACAAAAAGTACTACACCACTTATGTTGTAGTAGAATGCTGTTGGCTGGCATTTCTCTAAAAGCTAATTTTATTTTTTATAATAACCACAACAGCGTTGATTGGTATACTATCAAAAGTATGAGATATTTTATTTTAGCTTGAGGTTTTGCTAATTTTGATATTCTGAAATAATCCAGGGACTACGTCACCTTAGTGGGTTTCCGTTATGTCTGCCCGTGTGATTTGATAAGCTCATAATAGAATCCTAAATAATATATTATTTTGAAAGAGCTAAATGTTCGAGATATGTTTACCATATTCATATACTCGTCTTAATGTTAGACAAATATAATAAAGTATGGAATTCTAAAGGAGTAAAATAATAATGATCAAATAGAAATTTAGTAGGAAAATAATAAGTTAGATACCGTGAATACTGGATTCAAGCCGTTGTTCCGACAATGAAAACACACAATGATGTATATTTCTTGTTAATACCTCTTTGTGGCGGTTCGTCATAAGCGGCCCCTACACGCCGCCAGTAATAATGACATTGCCTTATCAAAATGACAGTAATAATGATACTGTAAGGTGGACAAAGTTGGAATGACGAACAGTAATGATGTGAATCCGGATTTTCTGATCTCGGCTTCATCATTACTGAAAGTGGAGGGGATACTGTCATTAGTAATGATGGTGTAGGGAGCGCTACATCATTAATACGTCATTACTCAGTCTATCTTGAGCTGTAACTAGGTGAAAAAGATGTAAAGGTTAAACTAGATTGAGTAGAAAGGGCAAAAAATAAGATGAATTGAAATGTATGACTCTACCTTGGTAACATTATAGTTATAAAAGTAATATATATATCAAAGTAACGAATCCGCATTAAGTGTAATTAAAATTATCATAGAATAAAATATATATAAAGTCATCCATAAGGTACCAACAACTTTTCACATTCGATGATATAAAATAGGTTGAAAGTGCTTTATTTTTTATATCGACTTTAGAAAATAATGTTGACGTGATTCTTTTACCAATTAATTTGTCTTATAGAGTAGATTAGAAGAAAATATAATCGTTAAACTATAATTTATATTTCGTCAAATATATTCAAAAATATGCTTACGTTTTCAAGCAAACTAGTATTATACATTTTTTTACACCAAAAATAATAGCAGATTTAAAATCAGCACCCCAAGAAACCCTAATGTGGTGAATAATATTGAAAACAAAAAATAATGATTTTTCCCAGTCTGGAAGAGAATAAAAATTTGTAAGCGAAAAAGTAATGTGACGTTTTGAAATTCAATATCTCCCCTTGAGATAATCCGATTTTTACGTCATTGAAATCTTTCAAAAGAAGAAAGACTCCTTTTTCTAACCATATAAATAACTATTGTGTTACCTCAAAAGGTACTTGCGAAAAATGGTTATCCAAATAAAAATAAAATGTAAACTTTTTTGCACATAACCTCGGTCCCAGAACACTTGGAAACGCCCCGATTGGAAGGATATGTGTCATATTAAGGCCTTTACGAACGTTTCACATTTTTTTTTGTGGCTTGTGTCGCAATTATAGCTACACAGGCGACTTTGCGAGGATCCATTATTAACAAAACGCTTCTGTCACGGAGATCACAATGCATACTGAAGAAAAGTAATGACATTAAAAATGATCCGTGGAATGACGGTGTAAGGTGTACATTGTAATGATGATATGGAATGACGAGAGTTGAATAGTAATGACATTACTGATAATGTCATTATTACTGACCGTGTAGGGGCCGCTATAGGCTAATAACTGCGCCTAGAGATCCTACCTCTATGGTAGACTCAGGGAGAATATAGCCTGGAAGGTTCCTGCCTAGGAGGTTCCTGCCTAGGAGGTTAGCCAGTTTCCGAATATAGGACGCTTACGTGTGTTTTTGTGAATAGTTGCTCCGTATGTGTTATGTTATAAAAACTTATCGGTATGGCCATACCTAGGTGTAATGACGAGTAGTGATGGATACCCGCAAGTAGCCTTAGTATTAATTGTATATATATGTAGAATAAGATAGATTATAGTATGTACAAAGTAGTTCCTAGGTTATGATTAATATTTTATTAGGCCATTGTTACGATGATTTACCTGCGGCATGCCAGATGTATATATGTTGTGTTTAATTATTAATATAAGTAAATATTATTAAGATGAACACGTGTTTTATATAACCAAACCCCGAATGACGTCACAATTACCCCCAAAGAGGTAATACTCTTATTCTTCAATAATTCTCGATATCTAGAAGAACGGAATTGATAATAATTTGAAATATTTTAAAACTGCAATCAGAGAGACTATATTCCTTAGAAAGTGCTAAAACTAATATTCACAAACCTAGGATACAATTATTGTATCCTAGGTTTGTGAATATTAGTTTTAGCACTTTCTAAGGAATATAGTCTCTCTGATTGCAGTTTTCAAATATTTCAAATTATTTTCAATTCCGTTCTTCTAGATATCGAGCGACCCCTGTTAAATTTTATGTATATATAAGTATATACACACGTATATACGTGTGTATTTATGTATGTATGTATGGGTCTACATGCTTCAAGGAAATCTGCTGTAGCATTCCCATGAAAAAACGATTGAACGTGTTCGTTACCAGGAACATTCGTCCATCTGGGGGGGGGGGGGGGTTACTTAATATCCAAAATATTATTTTTTGTTTTATTTGTTGGTTTTTATTCATTTTTGCTGTAAATGAGTTTGCCAAACGAGAGAGGTAGAATGATTTTGTATTATTTGACGTTTGTCATAAAGATTTTATTAAGAACGAGCGGAAGTCGAGCAGGAGGAGTGATTTGCGTCACTTACATGGCATTCTTGCGGTATAGGATTTTATTTTGTGTAATAGTAAAATTATTTCATCAATGTAAATACCCTATAAATAAAGAAAGAAGTTTCATTATAATGATTACACAGAAACTCGCTAAAAAGACGCAGTTCCTCCGACTATTAAGTATTTTGCGCCAAATATTATCAATATTAGACAGTTTCTGTAAGCGGTAGAAAGCACACAGCCTAGTATAATTTATTCGACCAGTGGATTATAGAATGGAGAATATAATTTTTCTGATTCTTTGTTAAATTCTTTGAGAAGCCTTGCCGCGCCGCGGGAGATACGCCCACTCCTTGGAGAAAGCTTGAAGGAATGATCGTCGTTAGTTTTATATCTTTAGAAAAGCAGCGCAAGTTATTAAGCCTACTTATTAGTGTTTAATATCGTTCACGTGAAGAATAATAGTTAACAGAATGTTTTTCATTTTATGCGGATTGTTGAACATTTTCAATCTCCTCTTTTAAAATCATTGAAACGAGGTCATTGTATTTATTTTAACCTAACACTTACAACATTGTGCTTATATTGTCCCTATTGTCGAACTATCGAATATGAAAAATCTCGTATTTCTGATTCGAGACTTTACTCTTGGTTTGTGGAGGATACGGCTTGTCGCAACTCTAACCCCTTTAGAATGGCCTTTACAGTCCAGACAACGAATGCTTGAAAACAGCTATAGGTGGAAATTTTTGGAACAAAATTTTTGACTTCGTAACTTTGTTTGGGCTGGATAGGAGGTGAACATATCAAAAGTCCTCGCCCGTAGCCTTTGTGCCAAGGGAGAGGGGGGGGTTTAGAAGGGTCCATTTTTCTGGTTTTCACTTATATCTCGGAAACCCTGCGTCCTAGCGACATGACTATTCTATAACAAATGAAAGCTGACTAAATTTTCTACAAGTTCTATTCAATAAAGTTTTTCGAGATATCTTTAGTTATCGAAATATCCGCTCTTGAAGGTCTATCATTTTGGGGAAAAACAATTATGCCGCATATTTTTTCCCCGTTTTGACCGGATAACTCTTCAACGATGAAACCAAAAAATAAATAACGGTTATAGGATGGTAGAGTATTGCATTCCCTTCAATAATATATATTACTTCGCTATTTTATGTACATATTTTCCATCAAACGTAAAAATAATTTCAGTGTTCATCGTGAAATCTGAAATTTAGCGACTAATAGTCCAAGCAATTAAGAGTTATAGATGGAAATGTTTGGAACACAATTTTTGACTTCATAACTTTGTTTCGGCTAGTTAGGAGGTCAACATATCAAAAGTCCTCGCCCGTACCTTTGTGCGGGGGGGGGGGGGACGGAGGGTTTAGAAGGTCCAATTTTTCGGGTTTTCACTTATATCTCGGAAACCCTGCGGCCTAGCGGCATGACCAATCTATAACAAATGAAAGCTGATTAAATATGCTACAAGTTCTATTCAATGAAGTTTTTCGAGTTATCTTTAGTTTTCGAAATATCCGCTCTTGAATGTCTGTCATTTTGGGGAAAAAAACACACTTTTTGCTTTTTTTGACCGGATAACTCTTTAACGATAAACCCAAAAAATGAATGCCGTTTATAGGGTTTTAGAGAATTACATTCCCTTCAAGAATATATATAACTTTACTATTTTATGTATTTTCCTTCATACGTGAAAACAGTTTTAGAGTTCATCGTGATATCTAGCGACAACTGTCGACCAATGAACCTTTCAATTTCCCACCATTTCCAGTCAATATATTGTCCATTATGTAAATATAGTGAGTACTGGACGTATAAATAGCATAAAAAATATAATTTTGGGCCCACTGACCAGTTATTCACACTCAATTAGATAAGATCTTGTCCATTATATTGGCAATGGTTTTGCTAAAACCATGTGAGTGCGTATATAACGTTTGAAAGAAAATACATAAAATAGTAAAGTAATGTATATTATTGAAGCGAATGTAATGCTCTACAACCCTATAGCCGACATTTATTTTTTTGGCCCATCATTGAAGAGATATCCGGTCGAGAATAGAAAAAAGTGTGTTTTTCCCAATACCCCCCCCTCCCCCCCCCCCGGCACAAAGGCTACGGGCGAGGATTTTTAACATGTTCACCTCATATCCAGCCCAAACAAAGTTACGAAGTCAAAAATTTTGTTCCAAAAATTTCCATCTATAACTGTTCGTTGCCTGGACTGTTAATGCCCTAAATAAATTATGGAATAAGACCATTTTTCAATATATTACTTCGTCAATTTATTGAATAAGTTTGTTATCTTGTTTGCTCCGATTTGCATATTCGATAGTTTGACAAGGTAGGGACGGTAAGATAAGAAACAGTTGTGATGGCACGATTTCATATTGGTGATTTTACTCTTACACACCAGTATCTATTGTCAAGACAAGACAAACCATCATGTGTAATACTGAACTTAACAATAAACCGTTTACTGGGTCTTCTTTTGGTCCTGTAGGTAACGTATAGATTTCTCACGGGAAATGTCCGTGAATTCATGGACATTCAGAACCATCGACCACAATATTTTTACTTTTCGTCATTATTACTAATGATTTCTTTATAATGAATAACTAAAGTTTGTGTTACTTTTGGCTAAATTGTGTTTTCTGCTTCATTGGAGTCTGAGCTAACTTTGGTAATGTAATTAACCGTAAAAATACCTACATATATTTTTTCTCGAGGAAATATTTCTTTTTAATTCGTATAAATCTAAATCTGTTGAGCGATATCTGTTAGTAATAAAAGTGGTAAGCAAAAACAGGGCTTTTTTGCTATAATATCTTAGGTAAATTCGGTTATTAAGAGGTTAATAACACGTTTCATATGATTGATCCTATATCATATACTTGACTAATTTATAACCTTGTAACCTCAGCCCCCTCAGGTTATACAGCATTCTTTTTAATTGTTCCTGCCTTTTAAGTTGACTAAGATATTTTCATTAAAGTAGATTTGATATAAACATAAAATACTAAGGCATATTGTGCAATGACTTTATTATGACTATATAAGTCGAGGGTTTCTTATTTTTGTAATTTCCCTCATATTGTTTTTGTTTATAGTCATAGTGTGACTGTTTTTGTAAATATTTAACGATTTTAGTCAGAGAATAAAACTTGAAATTTCAAAAAACAGTTTATTGTCAATTTTATTGTTGAAATAAAGCATATTATAGCAGTAATTATAAATGTTTACTCTATTCTTCGTCGAGAGAAGAATATACTGGAGCTGGGATATATTAACCGCGTTATATAGCTATAGGTATTTGAAGATGGAGGAGTAGAAGGGATGACGTAACCAGGCCTCGACCGTGCATCTGTCATGCAAGCCTTGCCCTTTTATAGTAACCTCTATGCCGGCGCTATACAGTATATCGATCTCTGTAGCAGAAAGCGAATTACGCGTTCTCTAGCGGTGGTTCCTAGGATAATACCTCCTATCATACCAGCTCATGCCAAACGAATGGTGCTAATGGAAGTTGCATGGGCATATATAGGGGGGGGGCTGAGGGGGCTGCAGCCCTCCCCGAAATTTTGATTTGTTGGTAAAAATTTGTGGTAAAACCCTTAAAAATAAATTGAATAAGCTCACTTAGTTCATAAAAAATATTTTATTTTACGTGTAATACCGTTTCAGTTGCCTAAAACTATTCCAAGTTCTAAATTTTTAGTATTACATACCTCGGAAATGGTCTCAGCCCCCCCCCGAAATTTTCCCCCCATGGGGCGTATATAGAAAATAATTTCGGGAGGGGCTGGGAAAATTTCGGCGGGGGGGGGGGGGCTGAGACCATTTCCGGTGTATGGAATACTAACAATTTAGATCTTGGAAGAGTTTTAGCCAACTTAAACGCTATTACATCCAAAATAGAATATGTTTTATGAACTAAATGATCTTATTTAATTTATTTTTAAGGATTTTATGAAATTTTTACCGATCAAATCAAAATGGGGGGGGGGGGGGGGCTGCAGCCCCCCTTATATATGCCAATGAGAAGTTGCACCCATGGAAGAATTTTTGAAACATTTTTTATACATTATTAAATCTTCCTTTATATATATGTACTGGTATATCAGACTTGGGCATTATTCAATGACATTTTTATTCAATAATCATTCAAATAAATATTTATTGAATACAACTTTATTCATTGAATAAGTTATTCATACACTGATTTATTTTTTTATTCTATGAATAACAGGGTAGGCTCATTATTCAATAAATTTTTATTTGAATAAGAATTTATTCATTGACTGTTTTGTTTTATAAAATGAATAATTAGTTATTTTTCATTCTTCATTCGTTATTTTTATACATTTAAAATAATGTGGTTCACGGAACAACAAACTCAGACTCATTTAAGCTCAGTAAACAATATCACTTAAATAAATAATTCATGGGGTGTATATAGGAAATAATTTCGGGGGGGGGGGAGGGCCTGGGAGGACCGGGAGGTTTGGGGGTATGGAATATAAACAATCTAAAACTTGGAAGAATTAGCAAACAAGAATAAAACACTGTTACGCTCCAAAGAAAATGATTTTTTCTCCCAAAATTGTGTTTTTTTATTATTTTTAATTCCAGTATGTAACTTTACTACCGTAAATGCCAACAATCATAGCCACGTTGAATACACCGGTTCCCGTAGATCACTGAAGTTAAGCAATGTCGGGCATCACCTGAATGGTTGACCGACCACGTGCTGTTGGCATTATAAAAGGGTGGCAACCTGTTGATAGCCCGGCGCTAATGTCAACTGCATTCGTTAACGCTATGTGAAGCCAAAGTAGTCCAGTTTTTCGAACATACTCCAAGGTGGTAAGTGACTCTCAAGTTTATTATCAGTAAAAGAAATTTCTCGACCGTGAGTAATATTTTGCGTTATCTTACCAATGAAATGTTTCATAAATTCATTAAAATTTAAGAGCTTTCTGAAGAATTTATTGGATTAGTACACTTTTACACGAAAATGTCATTTGGTTGCGGGTCGCCAAATTTTGGGCCATGGGTGACGAAAATGTGTAATGGTGGTTGATTTGGGCGGGAAATTAATTTCGTAATTTGGCGGGAATTAATTTTTAAAACATTGCATATATTATATATATAGGTGAGATACAACGGTTATTGTTGACTACTTTCGTGGTAATATTATGGTTCATTCTTTAGTAAATCGTTAGTTGTAGTTCAATTTGTGGCATTAAGTCTTAAATAAACGTAGACAACTTCACCTATGCAAACAGATAAGAAAGAGTAGGAGGTTAAGTAAATTAATGGTTAGTTGTAGTGAACAGATGTTATTCTATTTACATATTTTTCTTTCTGATTCGTAAGTTTTGATGTAATTCAGCATGTTTTAAGTAATTTTAAAACATTTAAACAGGTTTTCATTTTACATATTTTGTCAATACTCCATATTTTTATAAATTCTGCCATAAATACATATTTTGGCATTCTTTTTATTTTGTAGTTGAACAAATAAAGGGAAAACCGAGAAAAGAAAAAAAAAAAAAATGTATCCATTGAGTCTAGGTCATTTTGTCTTTTCTAATTGCAAGAATCAAAGGTGGCTACATATATACTATATCAATACTAGATACAAAAGTCACATTGTTAACAAATAGAATTGCAGTCATGTAGGGACTAATAGAGAAAATCGAGATTTTAGGAGGAGATACTGGGAAGAAATTAAAAAGAATGTTCCAAGACTGTTTAGGGAAAACCCTGAGTGGGAAGATATTCAGATTATTGGAGACACCCTCAGTGGCAAAACAGCAAGTAGATGTTTAAAAGTTGAGTTGAATTCCATGGAGATTGGAGCCTTCAAATACACAGCAATGACTTCAGTAGATGTTGAAGGATCATTCAGTCGTGCTTCAAGAATATACTGAGATCAATCCGATGTCATTTCATGTTTGACAATTTAAAAATGCATGTTGCGAACAATTTTCCAAAATAATTTTCACCTTTAGAAATTTTCAACTTTTTTCCCCTTTTATAATGAGTTTTTAATTTTTATTTATGCTTTATTTTTCAATATGTTTTAGAGTTTTAGTCAACTTTTGTTCTTGCCATTTATAATAACAGAGTTCCTACTTATTATTTACGCTTTTTTTTTTCAATATTTTATAGTGTTTTAGATATTTGTTTACTAAGTATTTTCAATTTGTTACAACATATTTCATTGTAAATAGTTTCATATATATGTTCATATTTTGAATTTTAAGTTACATGAACGTCCATACCCTAGTTATATGCAATAACTGTAAAATTTTTTACAAGGATAACTGGTTTTTATTTACTTCCCAAATGACGTTTGGTCGATCAAAATGATTTCCTTATCCAGGGAAGTCTTCCTTTTCTAAATGTAATGTTGTTTGACAACATAATTATTTATCAACCTTTTGTGCGCGATAAACCTACTATGAACTTTAATTCATTTTCTTAATTTAATAAAAAAACAAAACTGTTATGAAAATACATTGTGTAATGAATTAAAATAGATATTTTAAAATAGCCCTTATCAGTTTTTAGTATTGGTTAAAATGAACGTCCTTGTAATTTCTATGATTAAGAATTGTTAATTTTTTTGATTAGGGTTCCAACCGAATCCACCATTCGATGTTGCTTGGATCGGTAGACCACAAGGCTGTGGTTTAGTTAGATTTCTCTTTTTTGTCGATCAGTATACAGTAGTTAAAAATCCTTATTAAATAAATCATTAACACAAGGATTCTGATAACGTTAAGAACCGACTAGAAGAACCTGTGCCCCCCCCCCCTCATCCGGAATAACAGTATATCGCGTAATAATAACTTCATTGGATTCTGGAGTGCTAAGAGAACTGCATGTCCTCTGTTTTGCACTTTACTAACGCTTGCCGAACAGGCAGTACAGCCATCAAACCAGTAAACCATGTGGTGGACGCATACCTATTAGGACTTCGGGAGAGAATCAAGAATTCCGGATGTTGGGAAATCGAAGTCAAAGTGGCATTCACGTCAACTTGAAACTGTGAGAGAACTAAAGGCAAACTAGAGAATCAAGGCAGAGTTGATTTTTCAGATTCGACCTTTCTCTTCCAAGGTTTGATGGCTGTTCTGCCTGTTTGGCATAGTGTTAGTAAAGTTAAATAGAGTAAAGTTATTAGAGGTGAAAAGAATGTGTACGTCTTTGAACGTATATCCCTCTGGAATAGGGGTTGCTCTCGAGGGAGTGCTGGATAACAAGACAGATCAAGATTACTATAAGAAGGTATAATCACTTGAAAAAGAGTGTTTTCTTCTCTGGCTCCTGTCAGACTGAGCCTAAGAAATTCACGACTACGTCATGAAATGATCAAAACACATTTTTCCAAACATGTGAGCTTATTGCCTACCCACCAAATACAAATTAGAAAACGATGCGCTGTTCTTCTCTTGGATAGAGTAATATTTGTCCGAATCCTTAAATCCCAAAGAATCCATATTTATATAATATTTTAAAAAAATGAACAAACAGACTATTTATTTTAGTTGAATGCACATTTCCCAAAATAAATTCAAATCCCAGGGAAAGCTCCAACGTATAATAATTATTCATAGATGTGTTCCCATCTTCCTGGATTAAATTCTTATCTAGGGATATTAGCAATATTACAGTTCCAATTATTATTATTATTATGAATAATTATAGTTGCTCAACAAGTGGTAAGGATTAATACCATGAGAATAGTCAAAAAATTGTTGGCAATTCCCTAAATTAAGGACAAAAATATAAATTAAAAAAATGAAATAACAATAAGAAAAAATTATACTTTCAGTTAGTATTATCCTCCAAAAATAATTTATTCCAGGAAACTGAGAAGAGCACCCCTATAATAATAATAATAGTAATTCAAAGATTAACAATTAAAGTGAACCTATATAAGGCTGCAAGGTTAATTAAGGTCAACAATAATGTTCGATTTAATAATATTCCAGTTAATAAAATGGAAACCCTGCTTTCTGCTTGTAAGATTTATTTCATATAATATGTAGATGTTTGAGGGCCTATGTGTACAGATGGAGTTGACGTTGATAATACTGGAGTCGTAAAACTCCAATATAATGGGTGCTCCAAGAAAACTTATCAGTAGCATTTGAAAGAGGATATTGTAATGCTAAAATGATTTTGTGATAGCGCTTCCTTACTGATTGAGGTATCCATATCTCTAGTCATTCTTCCTGCATGATTCACGGTATTGTTCACTCCTGGCTTCATTCTTCAAAATAGGCTACCACAAGATTTAGATGAAGAATGACTGCATAAAAAGATGTGACATTACTGGAATAAATTAATGATTACATGGCTATCTTAATGTATATAGTTTTCTTAAACACATGGCTGATGGATCGTATTCAGACTTACATATATTTCTTGTAAATTCTTTATTATTTGTACTAGTATATAATAAAATGTACTCAGAACTACTGTTACAATGAGAATTAATGTTCAATCTTTTATTACTTTAAATGAAGTGGAAAATATTTAGAGTTTAGCTGAGAAGAATAATGAAATTAGATGTTTCCTCTTGACCGTTCATCCTCAAAAATAGTGCCAAGGCACAAAGATGTAGGCAGAGAGGAAGGGATTAGGAAGATAAGGCACTCCTGGCGATTAAAGCCGGGTATATATCTACTAATATCAAAATAGATTCTCTTTGGATCATTCCATACCAAGTGATCCAAAGCTGGTACTTTGACCTTTTCATAACACTTTGCTTCATTTATAAAATGTTTGATCGATGTTTAAAACTTAAATTGTGTTTTCAACATATTTTTCATGCTGAATTCAATTTCAGAGTCAGTTTTTCTCTATCACGTACAGATTTCCCACAAATGAAACACAGGGCTTCAAAAGTAAAAAAAATAGAAGTAAAATACAAACTAAAATCTTTAACTACATAAGTTCTTAATTAAACAACAATATTTACTACATACATTATATCTTTTACAAAATGAACCTTTACGCTCATGAGGCAGCCAAGAATCTGGAAGCCTAAAATGACATATTTTTAATTTTTGAAATATTCAATTTCTTCATAATTCTTTTAAGGTGGTGTGCAGCTATCTTAATGTATTTTTAAACAAAAGTTCAAGACTGAGATTTGTTTCTTTTAAGATTTCAAAATTCAAAAAAATCCAAATGCTTACACCCATATATCTTTGTTGGAGCAGACTTCAAAATAAAATATTTTTTTTCTTCAAGTAAATCCCCTATAGTGTATTAAGCTCCTGTAGAAACATGTCAGCCAAGTGGCAGGCTTTTTTTCCTGATGTCAGTTATGAATAATATAAAATTTCTTTTAACAGTTATGAATAATCTAAGTTAACACAAACCCCTGAAAACAAAAGTTTCAGATTAAAAAAAAAAATAAATGGCTGCCACCGGAAATCAGAAAAAAATTAAAATTTTAAATTAGTTAAAATTTAAACTGTCTAATGATTTAGAAATAGAAAATCAGGAACAAATAATCAATATACAAAAAAGAAAAAGAAAAATCGATTATAAACTGGTCAACTGTCCAATTATTTTTTTTGGACAGTTGACCAGATATGGATTGAACCTTTTATAAAGCTCATGTTTATAATGAACACACACATAAGCTTATTTTAAAACACTTTTGAATTTTTGTTTTAAGAAAGTGTTGTGCTCTAGTTTATCTCACCGCCCCTCCAAGTTGTGTATTTCAAAACTGATATGAGAGTGGAGAAATACCAAAAGTGACAATGAAGTAACTATGGTCTGTTTTTTCAAATGAATAAGCCACTACTATTTCTTGCTACCATTCCAAATAGTGCACAATGACAGGTATTATACGGAACGCTTTCTTGTGGATTACTCATCTTATAATAAATCATTGGCTGTTTATAAACTTACCTTATCAAAAAAGAATTTATAAATTTTATAAGCTTCCTGTGGTTCGGTTCTTCAAATATCCAAGCAAGGACTTATTTATGTTTCAGGTGGCGGGTGTGATATGGAGAAGGAGAATGCACCGGCCAGTACAGATAGAGAAAAAGACAGGCCCACTCCTAACCTCTTGGATGCAGCCAGCTTATTTGGAGGTGAGCAGCTATTAGTTTTCTTCCTTTATTTATTCGCACATATCGTCCCTACCATGTCAAACTATTGAATATGAAAATCGGAGCAAACTAGCTAACGAACTTATTCATTATCGAAGTAATATATTGAAGAATGGTCGTATTCGAAACTTTATTTAATGCATTAACGGCTATTCTAAATGGGTTATAGTTCTGACAATGCGCGACAAACCGTATCGTCCACAATCCATGAGCAAAGTCTTGAATCTGAAAAATGAGATTTTTCATATTCGATAGCTTGACATGGTAGGGACGATATGTCTGATCTAACTTTCTAAATCCAATTATGAAAATTCAGCTTATTACAATTATTGGATTTGTTTCAATTTTACAGAATCGAAAAGAAGACCACAAATATTTCATACATGACTACTATATTTTTAATAAAATGTTGCTCATAATATTTTAATTTTCCTACAAGTTTCATTTAAGCTAAAATATAATTTTATTACTATAATTAAAATCTCTAGATTTTCTTAAAGCATTTGATCTAATATTGAGTTGCATTTAGTTTCTCTATTCATGATATTTTGGAATAGAATGCATTTAGAAGAAATATCAGAATCAGTCTTTATCTATCTTAAGAGATATTTTCATGCATTTGCAAAATCTACTCATCCCTTTCTTTTTTAATAATCTAAAAACTAATTAATAAGTTTATTTCCAAATTCTATTATCTGGATTCCTTCTGTTAATACCAAATAAATAAAAATAGTTAATTATGATATACCTTTACTAGGTGGCATCATATATGTTTTGAAATATTTTTCCTTTCAGCGTCTTACTGGCCTCGACCTGACGGGACTAATGCTGCTAGTGCAAATCGTAAGTTTTATGTTATATATATATTTAATAGAATTTCATTAGGCCTCAAAAGGATTTACAAAAGCTTTTCACTTCCTAAACAGATTTTGGGCTGACAGATTTTACTTTCCAGTAAAATTAGATCGTTACCTGAAGCTGTCATATTTGACAATTTCTTAAGAATCTTGATGTATTTAAAATTTTACTTGATGTTGAGAGAATACAAGTCTTTTTTTGAGCCTTTATTTGATAAATCATTTGTTGTTTTGGCATGTTAGAAACTTTGGATGGATATATGCAGACCCAAAAGCGGATTCAAATCTTGTTTATTTTCGAAAGTAATTTTTAAGCACTTTCAAAGAGATTTTATTTTGTTTTTTTACCGACAAACCTTTTTGAATTTAACCATTTTCAACATTCATTAGGAATTCGTTGAGGTTTTTCATTAGTTATTCAAGAAGTTTCATTTTCTGAAGCAACCAGTTAAGTTTAAATTTTTACCCACTTGCATTATATTTTCTTCTTGAGTTGTTTTAGTTAGGGATCTGTTAGTACTGATATTAATGGTAAGCGAACAAAAGATTTTTATTCCAGGGACATCTTTGGTATATCTGTGTAATGTTATTCTTGAATGGTTGATAATTTCTTCTTGAATTGGGGGCATCAGAGAAATTATCTAGTCATCAATAAATGCCAATATTTATAATACTCTTTTCCTTTGTCTGTACGTTTGTTTTATGATACATTAATTTTTTTTGAAAATAATATGCCATAAAACAATATTCCTTCTTCTTTGTATTTCATTAACATAGTTTTGTTACTAAGAGGAATCGCTATTGTTTAAAATGTTTATATATTGTCAACATTAGGTGTACACCTTTCACTTTTCTTTGTGCTAATTGTTTTGCTTTTGTTTCAGCTCTGTTTGCTGGATATCCTGGTGCGTACAGTGGACTGATGGGTCGTGGGGCAGCAGGGGGTGCATACCCCACCAACCCGTATGGGACCCTGAGTGTTGCAGCGAGCCAAGCTGCAAACCTTGGTATTAGCCCAGCATGGTGGAACATGGCATCTCAACTTGCTGCACAAGATTACCTCGCAAGCCTGCAATTTGCAGGACTCGCATCCAACATCATGCCTCCTTACCCGATGATACCTACTCCTCCACACCGTAAGGCTTACTGATATTCAATGTTATTTCATCTGATATTGTTTTATTTGATGTACACAACATTGTATGAAATGTATGTTTTTCTTAAAGACAAGATTTTCAAAATCCTGTCTGTGGGGTATTTTCATTGGCGCAGAAAATGAAATTGAAATATAGAGAACTCACGCACGAAACATGGCCTACATAGATGGAAATGAAACAAAGTAAATCTGGTAGCTCTCTAGAGAGAAATGAATGAAATAAATTTACTTACGTGGCATCCCAACCCGGCACCTGAAATGGCCGATCAGAAGGGGCGGGAAAAAATGGATAGAAATTGTGGATAAAAGGAAAGGAATGATAAAGCCAAACCTCTATCAACCATCTGCCCGAAGTACTGTGTTGTTGAGTCTGTGGTTGAGAGAAAACAGAAGGCAAAACTCCTCATAGGGTTTGAGCATAACTTTTGAATAAAACTATATTTCTTAATAAAAAGTGTGATTGTATTTAAGCCAACAGTTCGTCTTGATTTTCAGGCCTTCATGAGGGCTATGAATGAGAAGAGTAAGCACTAATTCCGTGTAGTGAGCTGCCATTTAGTTAAAACATTGTCTGCAATAATGGGTTTATGACTGTGTTTTCCATCTGATAAAATCATTCAGTGATTTATTAATTCAATTCCTATAAAGACTACTTAATTTACAACATTTAAATGTCAATATTGTCCGCTTAAAATAAATATGATGCTTCACCATATAATGTTAAGCTTATAAGGACTTACGGAGGGTGGCTTAAGAGTTACCAATGCTGTTCAACAATGCCTTGCAGCCTATCTGGCAAGGGCATACATTTATTAACCTGGAATAATGAATTTTAAGTGTCGGAAGGTCTAAACTCATTTACTATACACTATTCTTCAATAATCTTTTATTCGTCCTAAACGTTTCACGTCTTCTTGACACATTTTCTGGAGCACTTAAAGTAATAAATTACAGCCTTAAACTAAGAGAACTTTCTGCACACAGGGCTACGTCTAGACAGGAATTAGCATAATGGTTTCATCCTTAGTCTTGGGAGTTATATATATATTTATATATAATAGTTGAACGATTAAATAAAATTTAACAACGGTAACATCCACCTGATAAAATTATTCAGAGATTTAATAATTTATTGATGGAGCTTCCTTTACAAATGTTAAATGCAAGTAACATGACGCTTTGCCTTATACATTTTATTAGGTTGACTTCTGGCTGGTCTCTAACACAAGATCAAATTCCCAAGCTATTAAACAATGCCTTGTACCAAATTTGGTTAAGGTGAGTTTATTTATTTGGTTTCAATTTCCAGTCTGACAAAATTGTCTTTTCAACAGTAAAGCATTCAATATCAAATTTATTTAGAGTATTCCGTCCCATAAAATCACACCGTAATTTCAAACTACGACATCTTTTATATTAATTGTTGTAAATATTATCATACATCATTTTGATTAAGTTTCAGGAAGCAAGTCGAGTCATTCTAAGTCATCTTCGTCTTCTTCTACTTCACCAGCCACTTCGCTAACTCCAAGTGCGCAAGCTGCTTCGACTGCTGTTACATCTGGGTAATTTTCCCTCTGATCCCAAGAATATACAAACACTCACTCACTCATTTGTTATCTGTTTTTGCTCTAGTGTTTACAAAATTGGTAAAATTTTGAAAAAAAAAAAATTATTTATTGCCTTGGACTGTTTTGAAGGATCACTTTCATTAATCCGGGAAAAAATTGTTTTGATACATTTTTTTTCACCGAATTCATACAATAAATATAACAACAATGAAGTAATAGGGGTCTCCTGTGGTCTAGTGGCTAGCACCTTAGATTCATAACCGGGATACGGTGGGTTCGATCCCCCGGCAAAAGTTTTCTCATCCCAGGGCTCGTTGAGAAAATTCCTCGCTGCACCCTGGATCCTCGCTGGTCCAGATGTATCGATGCGCCGTTAAAAAAAAAAAAAAAAAAAAAGAAAAAAAAAGTGCGTCCAAGCATACTAACCTCTTTCTCTCTCTGTGAGTGTGTGTGTATATATATATATGACAGATGAATATAAAATAACATCAGTTTGTGCTAAAAGTGAATTAATAAAATGTCAAATTGAGTATGAAATGAAGTTAAATACTAGGTCTTAAGATTATCTCCATCGTTCTATATGAAAAAATATTGTTGTCAGCTGAGTATGACTTTTTATTATGAGGATTGTAATATTCTGAATGTTAGTGTAATTACTCAAGTGGTGACTGATTCAATAAAACTCAAACAATATGTAAATTAAATTTTAAAATGCTATCAACATTTGGTGAAGGACTTATAATAAATAAAATAAAATAATTTGTTAAGTACAACTGATAAAGTTTGTTTACGTGAATAATCAGCATGAAATCTAAATAACAAGAGAATAATAATAATAATAACGTGGCCTTACTAAACATTTTTTCCCCACAGTACAACACAACACTTGAAAAGGAGGGTAATTAATTTATCTTCTTACGATTACATTCTAATTTGGCAAAATCCTGTTTGCAGTGATAGTATTATGGGTGTTAGGTTGCCTCCTGACACGGAAATCATCAAGTACACCTCCTCCATGATCGGGCCTAAGATTCCGGGGACAACCAACCGTGGAAGGAAAAAGACCATCTCTCTTGATGTGCCTCATTTACACGGCTCCAATTCATCAAAACATTCTATCCTTGTAAGCATAAATTATTATTTATTCTATATTAGACGGTTTCCTCATAAGTATGTTATTTTTGTCTTTTCTTGATATGTAGATCCATACAAATATTCTAATATATCCATTGACACATAGTTTATTTAAATGTAAGTAAATAAAACTTCATATTTGAGGTTAGAAGAGATGATTTACCTATTTTTTCTTTTTTTTTACATTTATACTTTCTTGATTGATTTTCAATAATTTTACCTTAATATAATTGTGGGATATATTATTTTGGGTAGTACTCGTAAAGTGAGCAATTTACCACGTAAATTCATAATTAAAGCAAAAAATAAGAATGACTATAAATAATAGATTTAGATAATAATTTCACCTACCTTCTTTTGTTTTCAGCCAAAGCCCTTTGTTGGCCTTGATCTCAGTGGGAAAAGTAAGGAAATAGCATCAATGGAAGATTCTCCTTATCGCTATGTAAGTTCGATTTCAATTTGATAATTTGAACTTTTTGTTTTTTATAAGGGATGTTGAAATGCAAATAATTTTATTTATTTCCATGTCTTATCTTTTTAATTTATTTATTCTTTTATAGGGGCCTGACATTAGTGACAAAGCCGATGTGTTAAGGCTTGGTGGTCAAACAAATGGACAAAGCTCTCCCCAGCCAGCTGATGAAGGTCCACTGAATCTCTCTCTGAAACCTGCTCCAGAAACTAACAACCATAACAATTCTGCTCTTCAGTCTCTCTCTGCCCTCTCACAGACCCTTGGGCAGACTGATAGAAGTTTGTATTTTTTTTATATCTATTGTTTTTTTTTCTGTTTCTTTTGTTTTATTCTGAACCAGCTGTGCCCGGGACTTCGTCTGCGTGGATAGTGACTTAGAGCAGCAATTTTGGATATATCTTTTGGTTATTTTTTGGATTATAAATGCCGTCGTGTGGGTATTTAAAAGAATCCACTTTACAGTAATGCTTCTCTGTACACGATAATATCCCCACAATGAATACCGAGTTTCATTGCAATACAACAATAATTGTGGCCGGTATGGGCGAATAACTACTTTGGGTCCGGAGTAACCCCCCCCCCTCCAGATAAACCAATTTTGATGGTTAATGTACTCGTTCAATCATTTGCTAGGGGAATACCTATATACCAAGTTTCATGACAAAAAAAAACAAAAAAACTCTGGTGTGTATCGTGTTAACGATATTTTGTGAACCATTTGACGTGATTCATTACATTGGCATAACTTTTTTTATTTATGAACCGATTGACATGAAACAAACACTAAATGCTAAGTGAAGCTTACCACAATATATTAATGAAAACTGCAACTAAATTGGATAAGCCATTTCTGAGATTAGTACGCACAGATAAACAGACAACAATTCTAAAAATCATTGTTTTGAGTACTATTGCGTCGACAAAGGCCCCCAATAGTATTTTTTCCCATATACTTCCATGTACAGACAGTGATCCGTTAGAATTTTATTATATGTATAGATTTAATTCTTTATGACTGATTGGCCTCTTAAGAATCTTCAGTAAAGTGCCGTTCATTTCTACTTGTTTCCTTTATTGCTCCCTTAACATGTCATGAAGGCTTACCCAGAGAGGCAGAGCATACTGTTCAGATTTTTTTATTCTTGAATGTATGCCACAAGGGAACTAGTATTTTCAGAATGAAGCTCCGGCTCCTGATTTTGTTGTTCCCAATTTAGTACACCATGAATAAAAAAACAATTTTTTTTTCAGATCGAAGAAAACCTGGACCCAAACCCAGAAGAGTGCCACCCTTTCCGCCTTCTGAATCTTCACTTCCTTCAAGTGGGAGTGAAGAGAATGACCCCATTACGCCTCATCACAAAGTAAGTCTTTCAAGTTTCGAAACCTTTTTTTAATGGTTACAATGATTAAATTTGTATTTCTGCTTATACAAGCTCATATTTTTTTTTGTTTATTTATCTGTAATTTTTAATCCATGTAATTATAACACTTTCTATAGATGCCTGCTTGAATAAGACTACCCTCACTTGGAGACTCAAAAGATCAACCAGGTTAACTATGTCCCCTCTCAAAATAACTTGAATCAGAGATTGGTTCACTTAATATTGTTTGCGTAAATTTGGCTTTATTTGTGATCGGTCCTTTGAAGTAGGAATCTCTTTTCTATCAAAGGCATTTTTCTTTGAATTACATACAAGTATGCATTGAAAATGAGGGCGACGTTCGCTCAGTGATAGACTAATATGCTCGAGGACCTGAGTTCAAATCCCGAGTGCACTAAAGATTTTTATATTATCTTAACAACTTCGTTTGTGCATTGGATTCGGCCTCCCTGACCGCCCCTAGGCCAACTGAGCTTTTAATTAATTAATTTAAAAAAAATGAATGGGTCCCTTCAAAGAGGAAATCAGGCGGCCAGAGCATATTTCTGACCATAGTATGTCTCTAGAGTGCCGTATGGTCAAAAATCAGATACCTCTTTAGTAACTGTCCCTATCAGCTCTTGTGGCTTGTTTCCAGACTATTTTTTTTCTTTTTCTTATGCATTGAAAATAATTGTTTTATTTTTAAGGTCTTAATCAATGAAGTCCAATGATTAGATTGTTAAGTCTTCTGTACCTAATTTTTCTTGTACACTCATACAAGTCCCAAGTCTTCTTATTTGTCAGCAGAAATTATGACTTATCGAAAGTACTCGATGCATGACAATGTAACAGGCTGTTTAATCCCTCTGCTAAAATTTAATCAAACATTTCTTGGTTCAATGTAATGTTAATTAAATGATGCTTTGTGAATAGTGAATACATTACATATAAATATATAAGAATTTATTATTCATATTATAGTTACCTTATTACTTTCCCTTATAGGATGGCAGGCCAAGGAACTTGGGCCGAGGTGTCTCAAAACCAAAGAAAAACACCGTCGCATCACTCCTTGCCCAGAGTCGGGCACTAGGGATAAAGCCCGGTTTAGAGATTGCTCAACTAGCTGCACTTGCTAAGTGTTCTGGCATTTATCCTGGCACCGTTCCGGATTGCACTGGATGGGGCACCTCTCGTTTACCTGGTCTCAATTCTGAACACTTGGACAAAGAGGAGAGTAACCTCTCGAGCTCTCCCAACTCTCTTATTGAACAATCGCAGCCTTTACTTGTAAGTTGAACTATCTTTCATCGTATAATGAACATTATGTGTAAATACAATCCAAGTAACGTTTACTATTGTTTAACTCTGAATGTTATTTTAGATATATGAACTCTTATTTACTTTGAACCAACTGCATCTTATTTTTTTTTTTTTAATTTATTACAGGCGAATAAGCTGGGGATTGACAGGGGTGATGATCAGAAATCGATGTGTACTGATGGTATTTCAGAAGATAGCAGATCAGATATTTCCGATTCATCCTCTGGGAGTGAAATGGGAGAGGAAAGAAAACGAGGAGACAGTATTTCTTCAGCAGGCAAGTATTTAGTACATTTCAATTAAAAAAATATATATAGAAAATAAGTATAAAGGCTGGTAGCAAACTCTAAAAATCATAACAGGTAGAGCAAGTAATGAATCGGATTTGAAACGGTTTACACATCATAGTGATAATAACGTTTAGAATATCGGAAAAATCTAAAATTAAAATGACATAATTAAAATAAAATGATTCCTATGAGGAATCAAGTCCGTTTGATAAATTGCTTGTAAATTGGCTGTGAGCTAATGAGATTTTATAATTTTTTTTAATATCTATTTAGTAATGGAACTGGCGAATCAGGCGGAAGGTCAATAAAATTATGCCACGCACTTTTACACTTTTTATTTCTCTTCCCTACATGTTTCGCACCCTTTTTGGTGCCTCTTCAGGGGTACACACTTAAACATTAAATTCAGCCTCAACTTGAGGAAAGTGTAAAAGTGCGTGGCGTAATTTTATTGACCTTCCGCCTGATTCGCCAGTTCTATATATTTGAGCTAAGGGTCATTTAATGAATTATTTAGTAATGGACTTGATTCCTCATAGAAATCATTTTATTTTAATTATGACATATTAAATTTTAGTTTATTTATTGATGGGACACGGTTAGTGTGGAAATTAGCTTTCCTGAAGATAATCTTTCGGACAAGTATTCCGAAACATTGGATTGAAGTAGTAAAGTTATAAGCGAATTCTGAAGGGATATTCCTCAACTTGATATGTATTATTAGTTAATACCCTTCACCATTTAATCAAAATATTATTTTAATATTTTTTTTTTTTATAGATGGTGGTGTCCCTCTTGGTAAGAGGCGTAAAATTATTGATGAAAGGAAGCTTCGAGATGCCCTAGAGAAAGGTTGGAAGAGAGAAACATTCATAACCAGTGTTGGCCGAGGAGGGGTTAAAGGAGAAGTTGTGTATACCTCACCTTGTGGCCGGACGTTTAGGCATCTTGGTGATCTTGCAAGGGTAACTAGATTTTCCTTTTATGTATCACAAATTTTATAGACTTAACATTTTTAGTTGCTTTCTAAACTCCAATGTTTCTTAACTCCTTGTGTGTATAAAGTGTCTGACAGGCACGAAGAAAATTTCATTGAAGTATGTTGGCAGCAGTCAGCATCTAGACATTTAGATGCTCACTGTTGCCAACATACTTCACTAATATTTCCCTCATGTCTGTCAGGTACTTTATACACGCATGGGGTTAAAGTCTACTTCCACAATATCCAAATCTTGTTTAATTCAAACCATTCTTTTTCCAAAGAAAATCCACCACCCATCTTGGGAATCCAACTCACAACCTTAGGCACAGAGTGCTCTAGCCTTAACACTCATGGCTACTGTGCTTCCTAATAAATTCTACATTACTTCTATTCTATAAGAAGAAAACTAGATGAAAACCGTTACCCATCGAGGTTACAAGGATTCAAGGAATAAGGGTTTCGGTTAAGAAGAACAGTTAGATTAAATGTGAAATTTAAAGAGATCTGACATAACTGAAATAAATTCATGTTTTCTTGATGAGTTGCTTATAGTCTCTTAAGATTTTGGATTTTCGTACCTAAAATTTAAGCTCTTCAATATACTCCATTTTAAATACATTATTAACTGTCTTTATGTTTTTATTTTTTCTTGGTGCCTGTTCTGCCAAGTACATCATTACCAAACCATCTACTGATTGGCATCTTTTTGAAACCTCAATACTGAAATAAATAGAAAGAAGTCACCCCTGCCCTCATGGAAAAAAAAAAAAAAAAAATGTTGAAAACAGTCCCCGATGTCCATGACTTCATTGATTTGGAGGCCACTCACAGTTTAGTTGTATTAATGTTGGATATTGAGTAAGCTTAGGAGATAATGTTTGTTAAATCTCGTGTTTACAAAAATATTATATAAATCAATCATTTTTTAGTTTCTGGAGAAACAAGGCTGTGAGTTGACACGAGATAATTTTTCATTTTCGTGTCGAATTCTTCTTGGAGACTACATCGAATCTGTTGAGGGAAAAGAGCCGATAAGGTTGAGTGAAGAAACATTAGCTGCCAAACTTCAGGAAATGATGGCTCAACACAGGTAACTTCATTTACTTTGAAGTTAATAATACTCAACTGTTATCTAAAAGTTTTAGTGGAAGTCTCTCTTTTAGAAATTATTAGTTAAATTTGTCATATTATTCTCTCTTCCTGTAGATAGGAAATGAAATGATGAAATGGAGTCTGTAGCTTGCACGTCTGTTCGTTGTGTTACAAACCTCAACCCAAACTTTTGCAATATTTAATGCTAACAATACTTGTTTCCTTCTTAAGGGCTGCTCTGGACCAGACCAAACTAGAGAGGGATAGAATAGCAATGGCAGCAAAAGAAGCTAGACGATTAGCCAAAGAGGAAGCAGCTAGGCAAAAAGAACAATTAAGGTTAGAAATATTAAAATAAGCTTTTAAGTTAAAATACTGAATACATTTTATATGGGAAATAGATAAAACCCAATCACAATATGAAAGGTTTTGTTTATCTTATTTTATACAAAGTCTTGAAGTCATTAGAATATATAGAATTTTCTTAGGTAAGGTAAATTGTTTTTGTGTTAAGAAATTCTCCGTATACGTCAGGAATTAACTTAGATTTTTTAGTGAAAGTGAGGTAATTTTATCTCTCTCCTGATATTTTCAGATATTGTTATTAGAATGAAAATAGCTATATATTATACGTCTGCATAAATAATTACTGAACAAGTTTCTCTGATGAAGAAGAACATGTTTCATAATATTTAAGAATCTTCTGATATTTTTGTTGAAAAATTATGTAAAAACATTTTGAATTTTTTTGAGTGATAAGTAACTTTTCATGCAAAACTACAGTAAATAATGCAAGAATAATGATAACAAAATATCAAGTATAATGATGACATATTAAAAATTCAGATTTAATCTAAAAAAATAAATTAAAATGATATTATACCAGCTTCAAATGCCCATTTTAAGTATACAATAACTAATAACATCCTAATGAAAAATTATGTATGGCATTAAACAACTTAAAATTATATATATATATATATATATATATATATATATATATATATATATATATATATATATATATTTATATATATATATATAAATATATATATATATATATATATATATATATATATATATATTTATATATATATATATATATATATGTATGCAATATATCAATTATCGTTGTCATACCTGTTGGTGGACACCGTTGTCACTGGCATCGGTGAGTACTGTGGCCGATAGCTTTCAATGTAAGTACATAATTGTCAAGCCACTGTTAAGTTAGTACTGACTTAAGAGTGGCTTGAGAATGATGTACTTACCTCGAAAGTGCTCGCCCACAGTGCTCGCAGCGATGCCAGTTACGACGGTCTCCACCAACGTGTATGACTACAGTACATTTATTTATTTCAAGAGCTTCAAAAAACAAAACCAATTTAAATGATCACAGTTATCCGTGACAAAACTAACAATATGAAAAACAAGAAAAAATTGAATAAAACATTAAAGAATGCAAAAGGAAATTAATACTTGTCTGTATACCTACAATATTCACAGCTATGTCTTTGACACCTCAGTACCTATAGTCAACATTAAAATCAGAAGATTGCAAAAGAAAAAAGAAAAAAAAAATAACATTGAAAACAAAAAAAATGTCATCTACTTTTTCTTAACTTTCGCAGTTTCTTGTTTTCGTGACACAGTTTTTCTAGAATATCTCTGAAGGCTCCCTTTCGCAAATTTGCTTCTTTTTACTTCCTTAGGAGATTCTCCAGGTGCTAGTGTTCCAGCCTCGAGTACCGGACATACTGTTGTCACTACTAGCTTGGTATCTTCTAGGCGAGTAGGAGCTGTGTCTTGTTCAAGGTCAAGTTCAGAACCACTGTGAATATCAGTGTCGGGGAACTTTGACAAAGCAAGCTTTTCTAGATGTTCAAATCTTTGCAACATTATTTCTGCTGAGCTCAATAATTGGCACATACGAGTATCTTCACGTTCTTCCCCTATATCTTCTGTAATACAGTACATTTACTTGCAGACCTAACCCTTTAAATTATTTACATCAATTATCATTTTCACTTCATATTTTTGTATTTATTCTGAAACTTCATTATTTTTCTCCTTGAACATTGTATCTATTTTAAAGTATTTTTTTAATTTTTACTAGTTGCATTTTCTCTGACCCGTTTCATAATTTTTTAGACTATTGAAAGAACAAGAGAGAACTGAAAGACAAGAAGCCGCAAGAAAAGAAAAGGAGCAAAGGAATCAACAACTCATGGAGGTTTGTTGACACATTTATTTAATGCATGGTTTTATTTATTATTTCAATATATTCTGTTTGTTCTTATGATTAACATAATCATTGTTCTATATAAATATACATGTAGTTTATTTTATTTCTCTTAGTCTTTTCCATATTTTTTAAACATTTCGGTGTTGGCCAAAGTCATTGTAAAAATTTTGTGTGTGTTTATTCATATGATACTTTGATTTATTTAATCATTTTTGTTAACCAAAGCACATTTTTCTCTTTCTGCCAAATCTGTTGACACACTTTTTTTCTATGTTTTGTTTCCCAAATCTAAATGTATTATCATTCTTATTTTTCATCATCACATTATTTTAAACATTTTCAATGTTTGAATAGATTCCTTTCAACAATGCTATAGACTTTAATTTTATTTTCTTGAATCATGCTTAATAAAACTATGTGCATTTGTAAAGTGTTTTTATTTATTTGTTTACTTAAATGAGAAATTCGGTAAAACCTTGGGGGAGGGTATTCAAATCAGGAGGGGAAAAATTTGAAGTGCCTTCTCTTTTGCATAGGGTCGAAAGCGGCTAGCTTTCACAAGTGAAGAAAAATGGAGGATTATTAGGGAGATTGAGTCGGGAAAAAGCAAATCTGATGTTAGCCGAGAGTTGGGTCTCGCCAATTCAACTGTGGCAACGATTTGGAAACAAAGAGGCAATGTAATGCCTACCCCTGGAGCCTATTCGGTACGAAATACGTTGTAAACAACAACGTAGATTTTTAAAGAAAGTTGAGGGTGTCCAATCTAATAAGATTAATTTTATATTTGATATTTTTATTGTCTAATTTTCAATTTATTATATTCCTTGTCACTCTAACGTTTCTTTGCCAATTGCAGACTGATCCAATCATTAACAATTAATTTGTTTATTTCTTTTCTTCTTATACAATGCCAAAAGGTTGCATTGAATTACTTTTAGAAAATCTTCTCTTGAAAAAACATTGTTTTAGTTTTAGGCATTGACAATTAACTTTAGGGTGATTTGATATGATTTACTTTCATTGTACTTTAACTGCATTTTATATTAATTATTTTGGGATTGACCAATTTTATGAATACTAACTCCTACTAGAAGTAAATTGGATTCCTAAAGTTAACAAGTTGAAGCTTAACAAGTTATTGCTATTTGGGTATTTTGATTGCTTTATTTAATTTGGACGCCCTCAATCCTGGTTAGAGTGTCGAGTAGACGAAGCATGAAGAGCATTTGCAGAAGTGCCGTGGCGGTCTAGGCTCCCTTCCCCAAGCATCGTAATCCTGCATCATATCTCTCTTTCTCTTTTATTCTCTCAGAGAACATCTTATTTTCGAGATTGTTCTCAATGCCTACTCAATGACCTATCCAATGCAATTTAACACTTACTCGGTTGTATGATAGGATTTTGCTCTCTGTTGGCTGTAGTTTTAGTATGACTATAACTGTGTTTTCTTGTATGATTGCATGTCAAAATGTTTCGCTTTGTGTTTCTGAAATAGATGCATGCTTTCGCTTAATTACTCACTAATAGTGATGACTTTATATAGAATTGCTTATTTTTTTCCAACTGTAATGGACTATGCCGAGCTGACTGGACGCCATAACTACTAGACTCATCGGCTTACTAACTGGAGTTCTATTTATCCCTCCCCCCTCAGTAAAGTAGTGATTCGATAGCTTTAAATATTCATATTTTAACTCAAAATAACTTTGGCTGTTAAAGTTAACATTTTTGTTTGCTTAGTTAGGATTGACAAAATTAACTCTTTTATTTATTATTAGTTATATGTTCATTGTTTTGTGTCTGCATGTAAAGGCTCGCAAGAAAAAGCAGGAGGAATTGGAACGACAAAGGTTAGAAGGCCAACAGCGTAAGCAGCAGGTTAGTTTTAGAATCATTAATTTTTTTTAAATTAATGTTACTTGAAACACTAATATGCATTTAATTTCTCAGTTATTGCATTGCTGTATGTTGGCTTTTTTTGGATTGTATAATATAATAAGTCTTAGACAAAGAGAAAAATTTAACAAATTTGCATCTTCCTTATTCTTTGAAGACTTCTTTATTTTTTTTAATAGCATTACAGTCTTGTTTGTTTCTATATCTTATTAATTTTTATTTTGATTGGAAAATTAGTGCTATAAATATAACGTTAATTTTTTAATCTAAAATGTAATTAATTATTTCTTCAATTTCTCACCCCGTTATCTTTATTCATGATCTATAGCTTTCCTTATTTCTTTTTTTCAGGAAAGAGAACTGAAGCGACAACAGGCTGCAATTATGAAAGAACAGGTAAATTTAAATAATATACTAATCAGCCTTTGTAGTTTAGTAGTGGACTTTTCATTACTATTATAAAATACTTTCTGTGTGATGTATTTGTGTGAGTGCTTATTGAATCATTATGGTGGGTCAGGTTTAATACTTTACACTTAGTAGTTTTGCTGTTAAATGGTAATTACTTCCTCTCTATTTTGAGTGATCTCTTGTTGACGATTTTCAATTGATTACATTCGTTCATTTTAATCTTGGGCAAGTAATGAGTTTGAATTGGTTTGTATTATTAGATCTAAATGGCTAAATATGAGTAATTTCTTGCATGTCTTCAAAAAGGCCCAAGTGATCTTGATAAATTTTGCGTCAGGCTTTTCAGTTATTTAGGTTGGAGAAAAACAAAATAACTCATATATTCTCCAAATACTTATGTGCAACTATTAATTTTCATTCCCAAAGATAGCCATATATCTTTCGTTTTTTTTCCAGTTCAAAACTTCAGTTCTTGTTTGTAAAAGTTTTTTGATTTTATCAATTCCCATTAATCAAACACATTTGAATTTAAAATAGCTGAAATTATAGATAAATTGAAAATGATGAAAGTAGTGGGCCAGACTGGTTTTGCTTTATCCAGAAATGTATTTTTCTAGATGTATATGCAAGAGCTGAACAAGCAGAGGGAGATACTTTACACAGTAGAGTTGGTACGTCTTACATTCTCTCTTCTCATCTCTCTTCAATTGATTTCCTTTCATTTTTTTTAATATGTTTTTCTTTCTTCAATATTATCAGTGCAGAGTAGTTGAATTGTTTGATTAGCTGAAGGCTTCTTCTTAACTCATAACTCATTTCTTGCATGTTGATGTGTGTTTAATTACCCTTTTCTTTTGTTAATTTGTTTTCGTTCTTCTACATCATTTAAGGATTCATTTATGTTTCTGTTGTACTCACATTTTCATTGCCTGTATATTTATATTTCTGTTTTAAAATACAGTAAAACCTCGTTAACCCGGAGGTCTGGATATCTCGGACCAGTTTTGAAAACAAAATTATGTTGTTCAACGTGTTAAAAGAACAATAGTTTTACATACGATAATTTGCTGTTCTCAGTAGGTAAATTACTTGAGTTTTCCTAGGTTAATGTAAGCGAATTTTCCTAGCGCCATGGTCGAGGTACAGTATCGTTTTACTGTTTTGTTTGTTCGTTGACCGCAATTTAAAAACATTGTTGTGACTATGAAAAAAAGGATGGAAGCATTACAATAATTGATTAGGGAGAATCGTTAAAGAACATTCCTGCTGAGTTTGGAGTAGGAACATCGACCGTATCTTGATTGGATAAAGAACTGAAAACGCATTGAAGACTTTTGTTTCAAGATGATTTCTAAGGACAGTTTATGGTGGTTATGACTCACGCAGAAGCAGTAGCAAATATTGAGAAATTGATGGTGTATTTTGAGAATCAAGCCAAAACATTGCCAAATGAACTTACAGTGTTAAAGCGGATGCAAGATCGCGCTGCTCATAAGTGATACACTAAACTGAGACAGCAGAAGCTTACTGCCTTTTTTACTCCAGTCTAAGTTATAGCTATATTTAGTACAGTGCAAAGACATAGACTATTACAATACATACATTGCGTGTGTTTTTAGGTGAATATGTGTCAATAATAATTTTTAAACTCCATTAAAAATATTTCGGTGATTTATATGTTTTTTTTTTTTTTTTTTTTTTTTTTTTTTCGATTTTCTGTCATTCTCTGGATAACCCAGATTTTCGTTGACTCAGATCGGACCTGGTCCCAGTTGATCCGGGTAAACGAGGTTTTACTCTACTGAGATTTTTTAAAATGGTTTCAATATATTGAGAGTTTCTTATATTGTATTACTCAAGTTTAATTCAGTTCATTTGCTTGGCAAACATGGAATTCTTTCAGAGAGTTTGAAAACTTTCTGTCTGTAAAAGATTCAACTTGATAGATATCCTTCTTTTTTTTACTTGTTGGACGAATACATGTTTTTTCTTTACAAGAAATCGTATATTATGTATTCCTTACATTTTAAATTAGACCTGCAGATATACTGTTTAAAGGCCTTATAATTTTACTCTCAAAACATTCCTGCATTACATTCAAAAGTTTTTATTACATTTTGTTGTAGAATTTTTATGAACACTGACTGGGCCTATATGTGCAAAATCACTCAAGAATTGAAAATTTTAAAATTTTTAAAAGATTTAGTGAAAGATGTCTTAGATGTTCTGAAAAATCTTGTACAACAACATGTTTTTTTTTTTTTTTTTTCTAAGAGGACACATGTTTGTCTTCAACCATTCTTCACTCATTTGCATGTGCAAAAACATTAATTTTTGTTATGAGGGCTTGCATTTGTAAAATCAAATCTGAAAACCATAGTATTCTCCTTTTATTTTTATATCAGTAGGTTATTATTTTTAAAATAATGCAACAGGTTTATTAAAGAATAAGTACAGTAGACTCTCCCTGATTCGGTGTCGTCGAAACCGGTGTGCAGTCAGATAAGAGAAAATGCCGGATTAGAGAATTCAGTTAGAAGAGATCACTTATGTATTTGAAAAACCTTTTTTATTTGGCGAGTTCCGAGATCCGTCACTCATTCCTCTCGGAGACTGCCGGATTAGAGAGAGGGACGGATAAGAGAACGCCGCATAAGGAAGAGTCTACTGTATGTTTAAAAATGATGTCTACCATTCCGAAGTCAGTGTTTAATAAAAATTTCCTCATTTTGTCAGCTTTCGAATGACTTACTTACTTGCTTGAATTGCTTTGTTCTATAAATGCAAAATTATCACTCTGTTTTAGTAAAAAAAAAGTGAGAAGTATAAGACTATTTTGTTTTTATTTTCAGAGCATGGCAAAACATAAGTAGTTAATAGAATATCATTTAAAAAAAATACAAAATTTCATTCCTAAAAATTAGAAACAAACTTAATATTACTGTAATTTTAAATGAAATTTCAAAGATCCATCAAAAGCAAACAATTAAATGTTAATTATGCACCTCTTCATGGTGTGCCAGGTGTAAGTGGATGAATTTGGGATGAAGTAGGGCCACATGTGCTGGGAAAGTGCCCCTACAACTCCCTTCTTGTCACCAGGCGACACCAAAATGTAAAAAGAGAAATCCAAAACCTTCTCGAAAAAAAAGGACTCTGCATGTTTGGACGAGGTTACTGGAGGGTTCAAGAACATTTATTGATATTTTGGGATTTCATAAGAAAAGTAGAATAGTGGACCCCACAGTGAGATATAAATGTAATGATCTGGGCGAAGCTTCAAAAACTCTTAATGAAAAAAAGGCAATCTATGAGAAAACGTTTCTTACCTAAAAGAGAAATTCTTAGAAGCTTAGAGAGAAAGGGATTTTGAGGTTAGAGAGCATTGTTGGTTCCAGGCAAGAGGTGCCATTCCTAGGACTTGAGCAGCATTCTTCGAATAATTCAAAATAGAATTGGAACATTTGCCCAAACTGGCTGAGTTCATTATTGTAGACTCGCTAGGAATCCTCCATCACCAATTATACAAGTAACCTAATAGAGGATAAATATGAAAGATCAGAAGACAAAAAAGATAATCTCGGATTTACCTATCTGTCTATTTTAATTACAAATTTTAGGACTCTGTTATAGAAAACCTTTGAAAATGTGCAGCATATCATTAATAAATTGATTTCTCTCTATAAAAGTCTTCTGGATATGTCCGTGTCGACTTGGTAGTAACCGATGTTTTGCCAGACATTCTACTTTATTCAGTCCTCAAATATATTTTTATTTTCAAGCTACATAGGGTGCTGCATGCCGCACACTAAGTTATTTAAAATTTGTTACAGAAACGCTTCGGCTATTAGCCATTTTCAATCTGTAAAATATAATACATCATACTGGTTAGGATATTAAATTTCAAATAATAAATATAAACTCAGGATGCACAAATTATTTGAAATTTAATACTGAGATCTGTTAAAGCTGTAAAAGTTGTGATAATTCCAAGGATGAATTTAAATAAAATAAAATAAGAATGTATAAATCATGCTTCATTTTTTTATATATTATTTTGTTGCCTATGTAAAAGGGATCTTCAATAGATCTTTTAATTTCTTTTAAAAAAGATGCTAATGAAAATGTTGACAGAACTTCTCCTGATTTTTTTATTGACCCATCTGAGTTTTAGATTTATTGAAATATGTTCTACATTAAATTTTTCAACAAAAGAAAACAGAATTTAATTTCTTCATCTCAGTTTTCACTTTTAAAAAAATGTCATTTAGTACTGATAAGTCCTGTGACAGTTTTGCATGGACAAGAAATATTAATGATAACATTTTGTATGCATTACTGAAATATATGCATATAGAAAACATGCACAGTTAATGTTATTGCAAGAAGTAATTTTTGGTGTTAAGTTACCATTAAAAATCGAAGCAAAATCTCTACTTAGGTTGCATAATTTAAAATTTTCTATTTTGTCTGGTTATTATTCTTTTGAATGTTTTACTGTCATGTCAATTTCATTTTATGTTCTAACTTTTGTAGCTAACCCAAGAATGAATGCATGGTGAATTTAACATTTGTCCCCATCTTTTTTCAAAACTATTTCCTTCTGAAGACTGATTCTTGAATGTTGTAACACCATTTTCTACATTGTGTGTCTTGCTGATAATCTCATACCTGAGGATTTTTTCTTTAGCCATTTTATTTATTTGTTTTGTTCTGTTTGTTTGTGATTAAGGAAAGAGAAAGAAGACGACAACATATGGGTCTCGTGAAAGCTCTTGAAGTTCGTAAGAGGCTGGAAGAGAGGGAGAAGAAACGTTTAGAGCAGCGAGCTGAGAAACTTGCTACTCGTGAAAAGCGTATGGAACAGAGAAAGGTTGAAGTTGAGCTCCTGAGAGAACTTCGTAGGCCTGTTGAGGATATGGAATTAACAGGTTTGTTATTGCTAACAGCTAGTTGAGGCTTAAGAACAGTTAGTTTAATGATCTAATTCAGGAATAAACATTTGGGCTTAATTATTTTTATTTCTATGCCTGAAAGAAGAATATTTTGAATAATAAATTTTCACTCTCTTTTCTAGAAAAGTAAAACTGTTGGAAAGTGGATTAAACTTCCTTTCAAACATAAATTTATTTTAAATATTAAAATAATTTTATTTGTGGTGAATTGGTGAAAGTATTATTATACTTGAAACAGATGAAAGATACTGGGCATAAAAACCTCCACCGTATATCGTTTATTTGCAAAGTACTTTCAAGGTAACAATCTCATTCTCAGTGCCCAGTAAAAACAATATCAAAATAGTAAAAAAAACAAAAAAACAAAGAACATCTTTGAGTAGTCAATTTAAATTCTTCTTTTTAATAATTGTATACTATTCTTCTTTTTAATAATTGTTGAGTGTTATCTTAAATTGCCAACGCTAATATATTATATTTGTATTTATTTTTTTCTATTCTGATGATGTTTTAACACTGAGTATGATGTTGTGAAATTGCAGTATTCTGCAAATAAAAGAGATATTGTAGAGATTATAGTGACCAGTTTTATTCATCCTTATTCAATATTATATTTAATTATAATAAGTTTACTTGCTTCACTTGTTTCAGTCATAAGAGAGGAATTTGCTCTGTTATACTACTAATGAACTGTTTTCTTTTTATTATATGTTGGGAAATTTGCTTATGCCTCACAAATTATCAATTAAACAAGACTCCAAAAAAATATAACAATTGGAAAAATGTATGAATACAAACTCAGAGATAATTTTTGCCTTTTAATTTTTTTAGATACCAAGCCACTTCCAGAACTTCAAAGAATTCCTGGAATGAGGCTGAGTGGCCAAGCCTTTGCTGATACTCTAATGACCCATGAATTCCTCCTTAACTTTGGCGAAACTCTTGGTTTTGGTAAGAATCTGGTTATTTTCTTTTATTTGATTATTTTCTTTTAGAGTTCTGTCCCAGGTGTAGCCTATGACACAGCGATCTAAACAGCTCTCTGAAATTAGTGTTTTGAATGTGGACCGAGGTGTTTCCCGTGAATGAAAAGTTGCACAGTGGTAGCTGAGCCACTAGTGAACATTACTGTGTAGTTTGAAGAAATTTCACTCACTGGATCACCAAAAAATAAGTGAGTAAAAACAATCATTCTCTATCGTTGTGTGGGCCATTACCCTAGCTGAGGCTAGTGGTGGGGCGCTCCTGCACTCGCCTGATAGAGAGGCTGTCAATGCCCCTTCAGTATTTTAGATACTAGGCCCTGCGCTACTAGTTGATTTACATCAGGTTCCTTGGCTCAGTGGCAGCGTACGATTCTGCTAACCTAAGTGTCTCGGGTTCGCAGCTCGCCGGAGACAACTATTTTTTTTTTTTATTATTATTTTTTTTTTTTTTTTTAAATTGTACTATTAACAGCTGTTGACTATGTCTTCTATTGAGGCTAGCGAACAGAATATGACTGTAATAGAATCAACCTCAGCCCCAGATGTCGAAAATGTCGCCACCGGAAGACTTAAAAGATTACGTAAGAGAGCCAGTGACGTACTAACACCACCCAAGATAAAACAAAAAAAGTCCACTCTACCTCAAAATAGCCCCTCAACTCATTCCAGAAATTCAGAAAACAATCAAGTGTGCCGGAATCTGTCACAAAATCCTATGAAACCTCCTAACATTTACATCAGGAAGGTATCGGATTTCAAAAAATTTAGCAGCACCCTGAAAGATCTCGTTGGAGAAAATAATTTTGAATGCCGGGCAAGGTTCAATGACATCGTCATAAAGCCTACTGACAGTGACTCCTACAGAAGCATCATACGACACCTGGAAAGCAAGGAAGCAGATTTTCACTGCTAACAATTACCCGAGGACAAATCCTACAGGGTGGTCATCCGACACCTCCACCACTCAACGCCCCCCGAAGACATCATTAGTGAGCTCTCCAACAAAGGCTACTCCGTCAAACGAGCCCATAACGTACGGCACCCAGCCACAAAGGCCCAATTGCCGCTCTTCTTCGTCGACCTGGAAAAAAACGAAAAGAGCAAGGAAATTTTCCGCGAGCAATACCTACTGTACACAAAAATAAAAGTAGAAGAACCGCGACGCAGGGGCGATGTCATACAATGCCAAAACTGCCAAGAGTTCAATCACACCCGCACATATTGTCATCACAAATCAAAATGTGTCAAATGCGGATCCGAACACCCCCCTAAGGACTGCCACAAGCCAATCGAAGCCCCTGCGAGCTGCGCGAACTGCGGCGAAAATCACACTGCCAGCTACAAAGGGTGTGAAGTATATAAAGCACTCAAAACAATCAGAATGCAACGGCAGAGAACCCAGCTCAGTCATCAAAAATACGCCAAGAAATCAATACCACCCAGCGGACCATCCCACTTCCCCAGCCTACAGCCCGTTCCAGCAGCACAAGTATCGTCCCATCGCCGGCCGAACGTCACCTACTCCTCCCTGCTAAGTACGCTTGATAAAAAGAAGCCGCCTGTCCCTAAACCAGCTCAGAAACCACAAGAACCATCTTCCCTTCTTACCTCTTCTACTACTCCTCCGCAACCCCAAACCTTGCCTACCTTCCCATCTACTCCCGCCCCGTCTAAGCAAACCACACAGCACCAGGCTCAAGATCCAATGACCCTTTTCTCCTCTTTCCTAAATAAACTCGAAACCCTTCTTACCCCTCTAATTAATCTGATGACTACCCTTATAGCACACTTCCTTCCTAAATCCCAGAATGCAACACTTCCATAATACCCATCTCTCAATTCTTTTGTGGAATGCCAACGGACTTACTACAAGACGACAAGAACTGACACTTTTACTAACTGACAAAAACATTGACATTGCACTAATAACTGAGACACACCTGAAAAAATCAATGTCATTCGGTGTTAAGGGTTACTCATGTTATCGAACCGACCATCCATCTCTGGCGCAGCACGGGACTCTAATTCTAATCAAGAACCAGATCAAGCACCATCAAGAGTCCAGCATCGCTTCAGCAAGCCTGCAGGTAACTTCCATATCCCTTTCCCTTTCTCCCTTCAACATCATACTGTCCGCAGTGTACTGTTCTCCCAACCACACCATTTACCATCCTGAATTCCTCTCAATATTCCAATCCTTTGGTCCCCGCTTCCTCACCGGGGGTGATTTTAACGCGAAACACCCCATGTGGGGAAGCCGTTCAGCTAACTCCCGTGGCAGAATCCTATATGATATCCTCAATTCCCAGAATTATCTCCCTATATCGCCAAACACACCAACATACTGGCCAACTGATCCATCCCGCAATCCTGACCTAGTCGATTTTTTCATCTCTTCTGGCTTGGGAGGCATAGCGACTTCTGTTGATTCGCTCCTCGACCTATCGTCAGACCATTCTGCGATCCTTCTAACCCTCTTCTCATCCGCTGTACCCCGACTTCTACAGCCAACCCTTACACCTGGTCCTATCAACTGGCAGACATTTCAGCTCAACGTAGAGCACTCCATAGACCTAAACGTTTCCCTAAAAACCCCTACAGACCTATACAAAGCCACGGAGACTTTCACTAAAGTTATTCAGGACTGTGCCCGCAACTCATGCCGACCAAGGACAAGGTTACCTCCTCCACCCAAACTGCAACTCCCAACCCACATCCAAGAACTTCTTGCAGCCAAGCGTCGGGCCAGAGCTCTATGGCAAAGATCACGTTATCCCTCCGACAGAAACGCATACAACAGACTGACGCGACAACTGAAATCTTCCCTATCTCAATTCCGTTCAGAATCCTTTAATGAATACCTCTCATCCCTCTCTACACAAGACTGTTCTTTGTGGACAGTCACTCGTAAAATCATTAGGTTTCACCCAATTCCTTCCCCACTCAAACACAGTGATGGGTCCTGGGCCAGAAGTGACGAAGAAAAGGCGCTACTCCTCTCCACACACCTGACTTCAGTATTTTCCCCTAATCCTCAAACGAACCCCTCCCATGATGAAGATATCGTAGACTACCTGAATGCTCCTTTACCTTTGTCTTTCCCTCCCAAAGCTTTCCATCCGTCCGAAGTTAAATACATCATCAAACACCTCCCTAGGAAATCTCCCGGTTATGACCTCATCACCTCCACAATTCTCAAAAACCTTCCCCAGAAGGCCATTATATTCCTTACATACCTGTACAACTCAATCCTAAGAACAACCCATATCCCGAACCCCTGGAAACACTCAGTTATTATTGTTATTCCCAAACCTTTCAAACCTCCCGATTGCCCTTATTCCTATCGACCCATCAGCCTTCTGCCACTAATGTCCAAAATATTTGAAAAACTCCTTTACAAAAGAATCCTTCCTATCATAGAATCCTCGAAGAAAATCCCCAACCACCAATTTGGTTTCCGCTTCCAGCATTCCACCATACAACAGTGTTTACGAGTTGTAGACTCAATATCATCCTCGCTTGAACGTAAGAGTTTTTGCACGAGTGCCTTTCTCGACGTTGCTCAAGCATTCGATCGGGTTTGGCACCCGGGATTACTTTACAAAGTAAAGCTTATACTTCCACACACCTATTTCCTTATCCTCAAATCCTACCTTTCAAACAGATCCTTTCAAGTCAAACAAGGTACAACTCTTTCCCCGACCTGCTCCATACATGCTGGAGTTCCCCAAGAAAGTATTATTGGTCCTCTCCTTTTCCTCCTTTACACTGCGGATATTCCCACACACCCTGAAACCTTACTGACCACCTACGCAGATGATACTGCCATCCTATCAACTTCCCCTGATCCTTCAGTAGCATCCCAACACCTGCAGGAACATCTTACCGCTATTCAGCATTGGAGTGAAACAGGTAACTTTCACTCTAAACCGGAGATCATGTCCTACAGTCTACGTCAAAAACACTCCACTACCAACATCCAGCGAGGTTCGATATCTAGGGTTATACCTTGACAGCCGACTGACATGGAACCCTCACACGAGACTGAAGAGACAAGAACTGAACAAACGATACGGACTACTTAAATGACTCCTTGGACCTTCATCTAAACTATCGACACAGAACAAAATTACGATATATAAAACAATCATCCGACCTATATGGACATACGGACTCGAACTCTGGGGATCTGCAAAAACATCCAACATCAACAGAATACAGGCATTTCAGTCAAAAGTCCTCCGTAAAATTGTAAATGCCCCTTTCTATGTATCCAACAAAACCCTACACAATGACCTCAACATCCCATTTGTCCTTGACCTCGCTAAAACCCGTTTCTAAACGTTCCACTCCAAATTGTCTTACCATCCTAATCCCGTAGGTCAATCCTTATCTTCCCAATACCATCCAGACAATCCTCCCAGGCGGCTTAAGAGACAGTGGCTCCGAGACAATTTACTTGCCTGATCTTTTCATGATCAATAAAAATATTTATTAAGACACCTCTGGAAGTGCCAACAATGGTTGGCTTCTTCCAAATTTTGTATTTTTTTTTTTATTTTACTTTTGCCAGTTTTGTCAACTTGTACATAATATCTGGATCAACATACTTGATCATTGTACTGTTAACCTGTACAGATTTCAAATAAACAAATACTAAAAAAAAAAAAAAAAAAAAAAAAAAAATTCTTTTATTCCGTTATCTTTATTAATGATAATCAGATAGCCATTATGTTATAGTAATTATAATTTTGGGAGGGCATGTGTGTTTGCTCGGATACATTTTTTAAAACTCAAATTATTTAAAGTGAGATTATAGTTAAATTTTGAGTTATTGTTATTTTAATTAACTAATGGTTTAATAGCAAAGCCATACTATTTGAATTTTTTATCTGTTCTTAAAAAATTACTCTAACAGAAATTAAGTTTATGGGGCCTCCATAATAAGTTTATGGGCGTATATAGAAAATAATTTCGGAGGGGGCTGGGAAATTTTGGGGGGGGGCTGAGACCATTTCCAGTGTATGGAATATTAAAAATTTAGATCTTGGAAGAGTTTTAGCCAACTTAAACTCTATTACACCCAAAATAGAATATGCTTTATGAACTAAATGGTCTTATTTAATTTATTTTTAAGGGTTTTATGAAATTTTTACCGATTAAATTAAAATTTCGGGGGGGGGGGGGGGGCTGCAGCCCCCTCAGCCCCCCCTTATATACGCCCATGGGGCCCTCCATCTTTCCATTTAGTTTGAATTGTGAAAGTTTTTACTGTTTATCAAAACTAATCAGTTATGAACAGGTTCCTTGTTAGAAAAAAATAAAATAAAAAATACACATTAAACTGATTGTATTTATTTTCTTTCAGATATCGAATCTTTACCAACGTTGAATTCACTCCAAGAAGCCCTCTTAGGGTTGAGTGAAGATGCCGAGGAAGAACTTTTGTCTGTGATAACACAACTTGTGATATGTGGAATAGAGGATCCTGGGATTCCGCACCCTGCACGGCACACCACCCTCCTAGGTCACAGTCTAAGGCAGGCTGACATCTCTCATAGCAACCTTTCAGAAATTCTCAGGATATATCTTTATGCAAATGCAACTGGAGAGCTTAAAGCTACAACAGGTATTTGTTATCAATGAATTAATGTTTAAAATAAACAAGGATCAAAACAGTTTTTTTTAAATGTGAAATAAGAGTTTTAATCAAGAATTTTAGGGTTTCGTTGGTTTACAATAAATGATTATAGATATAATCTTAATTCCACAAACTTACAGGATATATTATTATTGAGATTTATTTAATTCTTCAAAATAAGTGATATGTTCTTTGTTTAACCCTTTAACGGGCACATTTCGCTAGCTATGTTGGAATTTTTTTAATTTATATTTGGGGGTCTGGGGGGCATCCATTTACTAAATATGAACCCAGGATATTAAAAAAAAAAATTCTATTCATGAATACGGGGTAGGCCGCATATTTGGCCCTTGTTCATTCCAGGCATCGTAAAGCTGATTCCCGAAAATGAAAATAGTTCATTCAATGGCGTTACCCTAAGATTGGCAGGCTTTAAAAAAAAAAAAAAATTGCTGGATAATCTATAATAATAGTATAATGCTAGCCCACAATATCATTTCAGAAATAATTGAGAGAAACATTTCATTAGGAATGCCAAAAAAAGTTTTTTCCTTCCAGTCTCACGAGAATAAGGTACTTATAGGACGAATCAATAAATAACATGTAGGTGATATACTCATTTCAATTAATTCCTAATCTATAATGTATAAATGAATTATAACATACTTTGAAAAGATTTCCGGATAAGATGAGTGATCCAGAGAGCCAATAATGCACGGCCAACACAGACAGAAGACTGACTGGCCGGGGTGCGGGATCGGGCAAGGGCCGAATATTCGTTCACTTTCATCATATCTCGCCTTCTCGGGCCTGAGAGCTCCTAATACTATTTTTTGGCATACCCCGGCATCAAGCGGGAAGCTTTGGAACCAATCCCACCTCACTCGCGTAATTTTTGATTTTCGGTGGGTAGAGGCCGCATAATCGGCCCTTGCGCGTTAAGGGTTTAAACTTTTTTGTTTATTTACTGAAATATATTTGTTGATACAAAACAAAAATTAAACATTAGTAGCTTTAATTTATTCCTTAAAACTTTTTCCTATTAAGTATTTTAATAATAATTACTTTAAAACTTTTATTTTTTTTTTAGTTCAAAAATAACAGTAAAAAAACATTCCGTACCTTGGATAGTGGGCTCGATTCCAACTAGGGGGGATGGCTATTATTCCAAAGAGAGGAAATACTTCACTTCTATCCTGGCTAGAAAAATAGTGATAACCCGTCTCTAAAAATGTGACTTATTAGTAAAGGGACATAAAACAATTATAGTAAGTCCTGATAAGTGGAATGCAGTTGTCACTTTCACAAGCAGAGTCTTGCTAAAAAAGAAGTGGGAGGGGAACAGAGTTAGTCCCCCATAAATGTAATGAGAACACGGTTGGTCCCTTTAGGGGAAAATAAGGTACCCTATTGAAGATTGGCCGGAGCAGCTGTTCCAAGAGGGAATCATACCAGAAATGAGGGGTTTTTGGTGGGTGAGAGTCCCACATACTGGGGTAGTTGTACGAGGCGAATCCCCTGAGGGCCCTTTAGGTTTTCCCCTCATTGCAAAAAAAAAAAAAAAAAAAAAAATTTACGAAGTAATATATTGAAAAATGGTCTTATTCAAGGCATTCTAAAGGAGTAAGAGTTGCGACAATTTGCAAAAAGCCATATTGTCCACAAAGCAAGATCAAAGTATTAAGTATTTCAAACCAAATTATGTTTTTTTATTTGAATATTTTATGATATAAATTACAATTAAAATCCGTACCTATGTACACTCACCTTCCTCAGTCTTAAAAATTTATATTTTTGCTCTGTTTTGTCAAGAGAAAAATTTGAAAATACTTACCTCATAAAGCAAAAGGAAATATTAAACGGAAAAAGGGGAAAAAACACTCAAGCCTGGGCCATAACAAACATGCTAATTTTGTTTCTATACACTTTTTTGTTTTTCATTTAAGTGCCTCAAAACCTTTTATGAGCTGGCTTATTATATTGCTTTTCGTCTAATATTAGAGCTTAACATTTTATAACCTAAATAAAAAGTTTCTTTTAATAAATGGATTTTTTAGAACTGGGTTATTTATGGATAACCACTCAATATATAGAAGGATAAGTGCATGTCCTTACTCTTTTTTCTCAAAACAACACTCCTCACAGAATCAAACCCATAACAATTAATCCCCAATCAATCCCCTTGGCTATGAATTCTAATGTTTATGCTTTTATCCTCAATATCTCCCTCCCCTCTCTTTTTATAATAAAAATGTGTTATTTTACATTTCTTGTAAAATATCTTCTTTTTTATTCGCATGTACATGATATATATATATATATGTATATATATATATATATATATATATAATCCTTAATATGGGTTATCTTATAATTATTACTATCTATTATACTTTCTTCTTTCAGGTGTACATTTTGAACGAGAAAGAGAAAAGAGAGTGACTGAACATCATAATAACATGAGTGAGGCTCCTTGTGAAGAAACATCCGGAAAGAACACTGCTTTCTTCTCAATGCTGAAAGAAAATACTACTTACAAAATGTCTGAGTGGCTAAAAAAACGGCCATTCCTTTCCTTAAATCCTACTAAGAAGGCAGCTATTCTCGCGTACCTCTGTCATGAATTATTGCAGAATAAGGCTGTCATCAAACAGATTGATTCCGCTATTGATACTGTGGCACAGCTTAAGAGAGAAAGATGGCCAATTGAAGCAAACCTTAGAAAGTAAGTTGTATTTTTATTCAGCTTTAAGCTGTATTTATATTCTGAAAAGTTTACATTTAAAAAAGTCACTTTTCTTCATTTAATAATTTCATATACCTACAAACAATTTATGAGTTGTAAACTTTGATTGCTTAGACTACGACACCTTCAAGCTCGGAAAAACAAGGCCCTTGGAATGGCTTTACCAAAGGAACAAGAAGTTATGAACGAAGAAGATGCTGAAGTTGAAAGTTGCAATGAAAGTGATATAACTCAACCTGATGATGTAAGTCTCCTATTCTTATTTCTCCTTCCATTTTAAGATTTGTTTGAGAGTATACTAATTCTTGGGTTAACAAGAAGTTTACCTTGCATTTTCACCCTCATTATGTTGGTCAAATAGGGGTTAAATAATAATAGTTTGTATTTATCATATGTTGGTATTAATTAAAGTTTTAATGACCTAGCTTTTCTGTGATTAGCTAAGTTATACATTTCTTAATGAGTTTATGTGCTGGTGTACACATCATCCCTGCCATGTCGAACTATCGAATATGAGAAATCTCGTTTTTTAGATTCGATACTTTGCTTTTGCTTTGTGGACAATACAGATTGTTGCAACTCTAACCACTTTAGAATGGCCTGAAACGCCTTAAATAAAGTATCCAATAAGACCATTTTTCAATATATTACTTCAATGTATCGAATATGTATGTATGTATGAATGGGGTTTAAGGACGAAGAACGTCAAAGGTTACCATCGTCCTGGTATCGAATATGTTCGTGTCGCTAGTTTGCTCCGATTTTCATATTCGATAGTTCGACATGGTAGGGAGGAGATGTACTTATGTATGCTTATACTTATTACTTTAATCTTCAAATGGGATCCAAATTTAGTCAAACTTGATAAAATAAATCTCCTATTTTATTTATTTAAAAAACGTTTATTTCAATATTACAATATTTTTATCCAAAATTTGTTCATGGATCATAAAAATTATTTTTTTTCCTTTAATTGTTTACTTTAAATTATTTTAATTTTTAGGAGGAACTTTCAAGAATGCAAATAGGAGAATCTCTCGCTGTCGTAAGCAAACAGGCTGATGTCAACACTAAGGCATTAGCTGGTATGTTTAAAATTTGGTATTGATATGGCTTTTCATATTTAATAATGTTCAGTAAGATAATTTAATTTTTATTTACAGATTTTGGATCAAAATTACGAGCCACCTATGTTGGTCAAGACAGGTTTTGCAGAAGATACTGGTGTTTAAGCACCGGTATCTATGTCGAAGCTATGGAATCAGCTGACCCTGACCTTTTCAATGTAAGAAAATATTAGCCAACTCTAGAATTAATAATATTTATCATTTGCTCTCATATGTTTAGGGATAAAATATATTTTATTGAAATGTCGCCATTCACTGTTCCTTTCTACTTGAAAGAAAATCAAGTTCTGAAGTTCAGTCAGAGTTCTTTTTTAAAATAAATTCTCAAGTGGTGAGAAGTTTATTTTAAAGGTACTAACATTTCAGTCCAAATTTCCAAAAGAAGAAAAAATTAAAGACTGGTTCTGCTTACAAATCGTATGAAGTTTGGGATAGAACAATTTTTTTTTTTCTTTTAAGGGTAGTATCAACCACTCAGGGTCATGGTCACCCTGTGAAAGTAAGACCTAAATACAAGAGAGTACAGAGGAGTTGTAATTTTAATAAGAACAAAAGAAATAGTAATTCAGGCGAAATGCTAGTTGAAATATTGAAATATTTCAAGAGTATAATTTATAAGTTGAAGGCGAGAGTGGGGAAGGATCAATATATTATTACCCTCAGTATGATCATGTCTTATCCACTCAACAAATCATGAAGATTCTTACCCAGATTTAACGTTTACACTAAAAATTTAAAATTTATGGATCTTAATATGAAATCTAAAAATTATAATAGGCCTTAACACAACTTAATTTAAGATGCCTCATGATGAACCTAAATAGGTTCGATACATCACAAATGTAAGTTAATGTTTTAAACAATTTTGGGGAGCAACTCATGCCAGAATCTACTATATATTTGTCAAATACCACTCACTCACTCATCTATCCGGAACCCTTGCACAGCCTCCTCACCTATAACCTTGGTAATGCCCGCAAATATAATGGGTGTTTCCAAATAACTTTTTGGAAACAAACTTTTAAATTTTAACGCCCATTGAATAACATATAGTCTGACGGGAACCGTGCTATAATAAACTGCACAAAATTGTATAGTAACGTAATTTTAATGAAACCTTATTTAACGCAATAAAATAACTACTTATCTGTCGTGACGAAGCACGGGTATTCAGCTAGTCTACTATATATTTGTCAAATACCACTCACTCATCTATCAACGCCCAGCCCAAACCGCTCGACAGAAAATTTTGAAATTTTGCATGGATACTCCCTATATAACGTAGGCGCTCGCTAAGAAAGGATTTTTTGATATTCAAATTTTTAAGCATTCTTAGGGGGGTTTAAAGTTTGAGTTGGTTAGAGAAGGCAAGCCTAGGCAGCCTGCGTTGATAGGACGATAAAGAACAGCTGTTACCTTACATTATCTATCTCATAGTTTTATTTCTAATTGAGGTTAATTTCAACTATGATGGCAGACCTTGAATTACTAGAAATTAACTCTCCCTCATAGAGTTTTAATTGCGTTTCTTTTCTGCCTGTCCCCGTCAGATAGGCTTGCCATATTTTTGGAGAGTTAAACCGGGACACATTAATATGGGATGGGCATATCAGGGGGGGGGGATAAAAAGAGTACAAATTATAAGCAAAATGGTTGGTGAGTTTTAAGCCTAGCAAGTAACGGGAAGGGGGAATCCTGAACTGTTAGTCTACCCAAACCTTAAAAATAAGAACGGAACTTTTTTTGCTACTTGATTTTCTTAAAAAAATCTCTCGGCCAAATAGTAGTGTCTGGCAGCTGGCAGCGCTATGCAGGTAGTTCCAGCGTTTTCCAGTTAGATTACTTCTCATTTCTTTGACACTGTGAGCAGTAGTAAAAATGTTGATTGTAGAAAAGTAACCGATTTATGAAAGATTCTTATAAACATGAATTCATTACTTTTTACATCTTAAAGCCTTTTCCGGGACATCGATAAAACTGGGCGGGACACCGAAACAATTGCAAAATACCGGGACAGTCCCGGTCAAACCGTGATGTATGGCAAGCCTTAGAGTTTTCTAGGTGAGGTAATAATATCCGGAACCAATGCACAGCCTCCTTGCCTATAACCTTGGTAATGCTCGCAAATATAATGGGTGTTTCCGAATAACCTTTTGGAAACATAAACTTTTAAATTTTAACGCCTATTGAATAACATATAGTATGATGGGAGCGTGCTATAATAAACTGCACAAAATTGTATAGTAACGTAATTTTAATGAAACCTTATTTAACGCAATAAAATAACTACTTATCTGCCGTGACAAAGCACGGGTATTCAGCTAGTGTATAATAAATATAAGATGATACTAGAGCATAATAGCTCATGAAAATATTGAGTATTAACAAAATACAGTTTAATGTTAAATTTGTTGCGTCTAGAAATTCAATCAAGTTAAGGATTCTTTCTGGATAATTTCCTAGAATTTTGCCTATTAATGTTGCATCGATACCTTTCAAATTGATATGCTAAGCACTCAGTAAGTATGTGCTTCACCTTGAGGAGGACTCCACAGCTTATAGAGTTGCATGGTTCATCTTTGGACATGAGATATGAGTGAGTAAGCCATGTATGCCTATTTACAACCTCTTTTCTTCTGGTATGACAAACTAAAGTCCTGGGGGTTTGTTTTATTTCTCAGAGTTTATTATCAGATTGAACATAGATAGTTATTATCAGGATTGAACATTGATAGTCATAAACAAACTTTCTTTCTACTCAAGTATTTATTTTAATTTAGAAACAGTAAAATATATTTTTCTTTATAAATATCCATTTGGCAGAATTGCATGCTCAGCAGATTATTAATATTATCCGTGTATAATGTCTGTAGCAACCTGAAGGAAAGGAAGAAATCAAAACTGAGGAAGAAGACGTGAAGATGTCAGTAGATGCTCATGATGAAGAAGAGGATGGTAACGACCATGAAGAAGATAAATTAGATATAAACGACAGTGGTATCTCCATGAAAGAAGAACCCCATTTGCATGATAGTGATAATAAAGAATGTTCTCCAATCAAGGAAGAAGATTCTAAAGACTTTGAAAGCCCTGAAAAAGCACCAAGTCAAAAATCTTTGCAGGTATTGTCTATTCTTTTCCTATAACATTACCAATTGTCGATATTAACTTTTTATTATGAGATTGTGACCATTTTTTATCAATCAATTATTTTTAAAATAGGCTAAAAGTCATATATTTAAAACACTTAAACTCCTCACTAATTTCTTTTATTTGATGCACTTTTATGTATACAGAGCATTTGAGCCTTATCCAAAGCCAATGCTAATCAGCTGTTAAGAATCAATAATTTCATGGTTAAATAGAGATTTCCAAAAAACAAAACAAAAACCTTTTGTTGATACTAAAGAAATATTATAATGAAACACTAATTTCAGAGATAATCCTAAATGGTATCTATTATATTGAAAAATGGAGGCCCGGTGGCCGTGAGTGTTAAGGCGTGAGCACTTAACACTCCGTCCCAAAGGTCGTGGGTTCGATTCCCACTATGGGGTGGTGGCTTTTCTTTAGAAAAAAGAAAAGGCACCAGCTCTGTCCTGGCTAGAAAAGGGTGGTAACCTATAGATAACCCATCCTAAAATTTGTAGTTAATAATAATTTACATTAAAATTTAAAAAAACATTGAAAAATATGTTAAATATTTTGTCTCTATTTATATATTTACTTTTTTCCCCTATCTTTTAATGAGGTGCTTTTCTTCATCAGTATTTTAAAATGTCCAAAGTTGACTATCTGGGCATATTTATTTTATTAGTTCGGACGTCACGTTACCTGCGGAAGGCCATCATGGGTTAAGGCAAAAATGCTTTCTGTATAAAAATTAATCCTGAAGAGACATCATATGATGTGAAATATGTAGTGCTCCTAATAAAAGTGATTAGTGGAGGAGTTCATGTGTTTCTAATTATATGGCTACCATTTTAAAAATTTTTATTGGTTTTAGTAAAAAGATCTCCAAAATAAATTAAAATGTCCTCAAAAAGAACTCTTGTAACTTTACAAGAAAGAAGCAATATGTCACTCTTTCATTTTTGTTTAATCATTCTACAGAAAGTTGTTCATTTGCCTAATGCCCCGGTGAATGATTTCAAAATAATGAGCAAATAATTTAATTCTTTATAAACTGTTTATTTTTTCAGTGTAATGGGCAGAATTTGTGTATACTTGTGAAGTTTCTGTGTTTCAAATGGTCTTATGTTAAAATTGTCTATTTTTGTTTTTAGTTTGAAAGATTGGGTGAGTGCATGGAAAAGGAATCAAATGCTGTAAATGGCTGCATTTCGAATTTGAACAACAATAATGTACAAGATGATGTCCAGTGGTTTAGCATTCTTCCTAAGGAACCTTGTGATTCTACAAGTCTTACCTCCACTCAACCTGGTTTTAGGTTTGTATAACTGTTTAATAATATATAATATCTTATTTTAAGGACAATGAAAGCTTATTTGGACATATGACTGTGCATTTCTGCAGGGAAAATATCAAGACCTTGGAAGAGAAAGGGCAAATCTGAAAAATCGAATGGTTTTTTATTTTATTTTCTGAGTCAGAAAGATGTAGGTAATAAGATGCTTTGCTTTGTTTCTCTGATTCACCTTTAGTTCTCTCACAGTTTCAAGTTGAATTGAATAGCACCATCATCTATGAAAAATTCAATGTCCGATTTCGGCAAATCCCGAGTCTGACACTCCCCTCCTGTAATTTTGTGACCCATAAATCACTCTTATAAATTAACCCTTTAATGAACAAAACTTTTTCTTTTTTTTCATTGTTGTACTTATTTTATTCATTGTACTTATTGTATTGAAAAAAATTTGGTTCCAAGAAATAGGGGGCTCTGATAGATCCTACTAATTTCTGAGCCCCTTCACAACCTTGCACAGGCAGAGTATCTAAGTGGGACATATATGTCCCTCTGTGCATTAAAGGGTTAAAATTAAAACATTGAATTTCAATTGCATACTTTTTCAATTGGGTTTATGAATCAACCAAGTAAACATTCACCTTTGCTATCCTGAAGCACTTTCAGAACTTTGACTTTGATTTCCCAACATCCGGATTTTGAAATTCACTCTTTCTTTTCCAAGGTCCTGATATGGAGCTTTAGGTATTGTATATATTAAACAGAAAATATGAATGAGTTAGTTCTAAAATATTTACAAATTATGATTAATTGTTAGAATTTTGTAAAATTATTGCCGGAGGCCTGGTGGTCGTGAGTGTTAAGGCGTGAGCACTTAACACTCCGTGGCAAGGATCGTGGGTTCGATTCCCACTAGGGGTGGTGGCTTTTCTTTCGAAAAAAGAAAAGGCATCAGCTCTACCTGGCTATAAAAGAGAAGTAATTTATAGATAACCCGTTCTAAAATTCATTGTCAATAATAAATGGACATTAAAATTTAAATAAATAAATAAAATTATATTGTATTCATCTGTGGCAGAAGGTTGTTAAATTATATTGTTAATTTTTCTCTTATCCAGATGCTGGTCTGACTCAGGAGGAGAACTCCGAATTCCTGTACCTGGTCAATATTCTTCCCCTTGTCCATCCCCTCTACCTCTCCCACTGTCAGTAGAAGAAGCTGCTCTATTAGAACACTGTAAAACACATGGTTTACCTAAACCTGGTACACCAAAACCTGTACCTGAAGGTAAATATTACATTCCTCTGCTTTTCTTTAATACTTTGAAGGATTGTGACATTAAATGCTATTTTTGATCAGATCACAAGCGAGGTTGGTGGAAAATATCGATGGAGACCATGAAAGGTGTCGCAGCAGCATTGGAACCTCGAGGTGTTAGAGAACGGGAATTTATGGCCAGCATAACAAGGATGAGAACTGAACATGCTTGGGAGCCCACTCTTAAGGTATATATGCATTTCAATTGTTTGAATGTTTTGTTAGGAAATGTAATCAAAATTGACAGCTAAGTAATTGATTCTGCAAAGTGGATAATAATCACATGCCACCTAAAAAAGCCAGTTTCATATATATATATATATATATATATATATATATATATATATATATATATATGTATATATATATATATATGTATATATATATATATATATATATATATATATATATATATATGTATATATATATATATATATATATATATATATATATGTGTATATGTATATATGCAGTTGTATGTACTAGTTTAGGGCCAAAGATAATTTTGTGATTAAGTAATGTATAAAGGGTGCAAACTGGAAACACAAATATATCATTGTAAAGTATATTTATTCTGCTATCGAAATGCGTAATTCAAAAATTTTATATAACAATTAACAATTTTATATAACAATAACAAGAACAATGATTTTCGCTTCTTCATAAGTGTCCGGCCAAGCACAAATTTTGTACTAAACACCTAGAAAAATAATAAATTTAACATTTCATCAATACTTAGTGTGTGTGTTTAATGGCGTATCAACATTAGGGCTATTAACGCCGGGCTGTCTACAGGTTGCCGCCCATTTCTATAATGCCAACAGCACGTGGCCGGTCACCCATTCAGGTACTGTCCACGCCCGACGTTGCTTAACTTCGGTGATCTATGGGAACCGGTGCATTCAATGTGGCTATGGCCATTGGCTTCAATACTTAGTAACCATACCCTTACAAGGTATCACTGTGGCACATCTCTGAGGCATCGATTTGATAAGTTTGATAATTCTATCTTGAGAAATGCGTTTTGCACTTTTCTTGAACTTTTACCTACAAAGGAGTTTTATTGGCACAATTTTCAATATTATCCGGTCGCATTGATCAACATAAGTTATAACTTAATAAGATAGATTTATTTTTTCAATGTTTTTCATCAAATTATTAATCCATTTTTGATGAAAACAAATATTTTTTTAGCTTCTGAGGTTTGGTTCTGTTGGTCAAGCAGTGTCTCTATTCTTGCTTTTTCTATTCCTTAAGAATAATCAGTTTTATCGTTTATTGATTTCACTAAAGTTTTATTTTTAAAATATTTTTAGGCAGTTATGTTTTACCTAAATAGAGTGTCTCAGTCTTCGTCCAAATTCCATTGAATATTTACTCTACAGTAATATTCAATTTGTATGTTTACATTTGTGTTAACTTTCTTTCTAGGTTTGCACCAGCTCTGAAGGAAAAAAATCTGACCTAAAAATTCAAGAAGGAGTTAATTACGACCAACTTCCTGAACCGGACGATCCAGATGCTTGGAATAAGGAGGCCGCTCTTAGAATTGATATTGCAGCACTAGCTGCTGTCGAGACTCTTGAAGAGAAGGTTGCTTCTGCCAGTATGCAATTAAAGGTAAAATAAATTTGTTTCGCAGCTCTCCTATTTCAAAATAGTTCATTGCAATAAGGAATGGTTAGGAAAAGTTAGAATAATTTATCTTTTTTTTTTTGTAATTCAATTTTAATTTCTAATTAATTCCTTTTCTCTTCTAGGGTTGGAAAGTTCCTGCAAAAGCATCGACAAGCGAGACTCCTTTTGTGCCATCTTGTGAGTCTCCTGAGCATGCTCTTAACCCAATTGCGATTGCTAAGGAGAGGTTAACCAATCTTTTTGAAGCCATAGAAAGGAGATATCTTAAACCTCCTTTGGGACAAAAGTAAGTTAACTTATACGAATTTAAATTTAAATATATTATATAAGTGTATAGAGTTTTTTTCTTCCGAATAATAAAGAGTTTTTAAAATATCTTCTTGTTCTTCAAGTACATCTGTTTTCTCTTCTCCAAACTCCAAAAATGTATACATCTTAGTATAAAAATCAATATATACAAACTACAGGCATCACAAAGATGTAAAACATTCATAGAGAAAAGAATAAATGAATATATGTTAAGTTTGAATTGGTGATTCATTGAATTTTCGCCTATTTCATCAATTCTTACATCAGATTAAGGGTCATGTTAGGTGGAATAGTTCTAATCCTGCTTGTATGAAATTCTGAGGGAAATATTCCCGATGGAACAACACGCTACTTTAAACTCAATAAAAACTGATTACGTCATGTTAAGGACCAGGGAAGACTCTGAGAGGGCAGGCAAGGGAGATAGTGTTTAATATTTATCAATACTTAGTCAAAGCTAAGGCTAAACGCAATTTAAGCTACAGCCTGTTCAAATAGATTGTTTAGTTAGAGGAAAAAGGACATGGCCTATATTCCCTGTGCAAGAAATTGGCGGTAAAAATTCTCTGTGTTATAACCTTATCACTAGGAGGTTTAAAACGTTTTTAGTATTAGCTTTGGCTAAGTATTGATAAATATTAGACACTATTTCCTTCATCTGACCTCTCAAAGCCTTCCCTAGTCTTAAACGAGACATAATCAGTTTTTATAATGTTTCACCTATCATGTTTTTCCTTGAACTGGGAGTTTGCAAATGGTGGAACCGTTGGAAATGTTTCCCTCAAAAATACGTGCATGAACTATTCCGTCTGTCTGAACTGGCTATAATTAATTATTATAAAGCAAATATGTTTGCTCAGTGCTTATCATGCTAAATTATAAATTAATTATGGAGACCACATAATACTATTCCCTCTATTCGTTTGGACAGGCAGTGAAATGTGAATTATCAATTTAATCGGCTGTGGTTGATTTTTTTTTAATGTGTATTATTGTCACTTTTATCTATGAAAACTTAATAGCCCTTTAAAAATGAACTCATTATTCCATTTTAATTCTAGTATTGGTGACCTAAAGTTAAGCGGCTCGTGCAACTCAAGTGAGGATGGAAACTCTTCTAATGAAAGTAAAGGCTTGACAGTTTGGAGAGAAGCACTGAACAAGTCTCAAACTGCTGCTCAACTGTCAATGGTTCTTCAAGCACTTGAGTCGAGCATTGCATGGGACAAATCGATTATGAAAGCAGTGAGTCCTACTCAACAAAATGCCCAGACTGTGGGTAATCGCATGAAGCGCTTTTTAAACATTACTTGAGTTTTGAGTTTGTTTTTTAGCTGGCTTAATGCTATTTGTAGAATGTACTAACCATTCTATTCTAATCTGCATAAATTAAGTTTGAATAAATTATATTAGAATTGGTGTGTCATCTCTCAGTCATTATTAGGTGTATTTTTTTTTGGAGGGGAGGGGGCGATTTACTTATTATTAATAACGACTTTAAAGTAAGTTAATTTTGTATAATTTTTTGTAAAGCATTCGCAGCTCTTTGGTTGAAAGGTTTTCATTTTAATATACACTAATGCAGCTTTATTGCAACTAATTTCTGCTCTTATAAATATTTGTAAATGTAATTATGATGTTAAGTGAGTAAATATGTATTTTGATTTAAATTTCAATTAAACTTCTATTGTATTAGAAAAACTATACACCATTTCATTTTTGGATTGAAAAATGTATCGGTATCAGAGTAGAAATTCCTTATAAATAATTTTCTTTTATATCCATTCTTAGTGCTCATGCTGGCGATAGAAGCTATGGACATCGAACAGGCTTGGTGAAGACCTTTAAAAAAATCCACTCTCAAATCCTTGATATCAGAATCGGTGTTCTGACCATTCTTGTCTTGCTTAGCTTAGAATGTATGTGTTTAGCAATCTTTTTGTGGGGGAGAGGTGTAGTATGTACACTGTATAGGGTCTCGTGTAAATATAGAATCATGTTTTTGTAAATGTTTTGAGTTTACTGTTTAATATTGTTATCCCTTCCATATTTCAGTTGATCATAAATAAGTACGTATACATAAATTCTGCAGAAACTGTATCTTCTTAATATCTACTACAAAAAGCTCAAGTATTTTAATCTTTATAACAAATTTCACTTTATTTTTACTTAATCTTTTAACATATTCTGGTTGTAAATGTAAGAAGATAGAAGACTATCATTCCTCGATATCAAGTTAGAAAGAAAATTATTTCGTTTAGAGCCTGCTACTCAAATTCAGGAACATAAATATGCTTTATATCCACCCGACAAACCTAGGTAATGTACTGTATAACATACAGTCTTATTTTTCGTACATGGCCACTGCGCATGCACGAACGCCAGCGGACACTTTTTTGTAACATTTTTTTCAGTTTTAGTCATACTAAAGCATATTTATACTATAACAAATAACCACTTAGGCCAATCAATCAGAAGCCATCTCGCACAGATAGAGATGGTGAGTTCTCAGACAGAATGTCTGGTGAAAAATCGGTTATCATCTTATCGATGCGTTAACATCCAGAAGACATTAAAACATGACATTTTAACTTTATTTTGAAGGGAATTATTTTCTAAAGACCATGATTTTCATCTTCATCCTGATTTAATAAAAACATTTCACTGAGAGGTTTTTTAGGTTTAGGTCTTAGAATTTCTAATTAGGATTTCAGAGAGTTAGGTAAATCACATGGCATGGCCTTTTATATATATGTGATATTTTCTTGTGAAAGAGGCGAATCTCATATTATACCCTTCAACTAGGAATATTCATATCTCTCACAAATTTATCTTTGATAAAGAGTAAAAGTATTGTTGCTAATAAATGAAAAATAGGAAATATACAATGTTTGAATTTTTCTTTTTAATCAGAACAATGAAATGGTGTAAAAAATCTGAATGAATTTTATTTTATGATACAAATCTAAGAAGTTTCATTTTAATAAGAGCCTAGCATTGTCTTTGAGACACATCAAATGTTATTGTAGGTTCTTGTCATAAAGAAAAAAAAAAAAATTTAATGAATGATGCCTGTTAACTAGCATGTTCATGTTTTCCCCCATTAGTATATATATATATAACCGTAGAATGAATTTTTCAAAAAATACCCCATTATTTTTCATTATGTAGAGATCATATAATTGTGTCATTTTTCTTGTGCAAACTGGTGTTAAATATCTTTGCACTTTTTCTACCGTTAAGCAGTTATTAAAAATCAAAAGAAGGTTAAATAATTGGAAGCTAATAATTTTTTAGATCTCAATAGATTAAATTTGTAATATTTTATTTTGAGTTTAATATTAACCCAAATTTGTAAGATCTTTTTCAATTTATGTTTCTTGAGTCACACTAGAGAAAGAGGGAGACAATTAAGATTTAAATGAAGATTTATAGGCATACATTTTCACTTTCCATTTGGAACTTAACCAGTTGCGTAAAATAGTATATATACATTCTTCATATCCTTCTTAATGTTAATGCTTTGGTTTTTTGCATTTCTTCTCCACAATTAACAAATTAATTATTTTGTTTGCTAAGAGCAATCATACGCTAGAGGACTAACTGATGATTTATAATACTCAGTCCTTGTGATACATAGTACAGCAGTTGATACAAAAAAAAAAAAAAAAAAATAAAATAAAAAAAATAAGTAACAAACACGAAAACCAATACCATTTTGAATGGCGTTGGTTCTTGTTCGATCCCCAAATTTAAGGAATGTCATACATAACCGGCACTTGGTTTGAGAGTCCGAATGAAAAAAACTCACTCAGTTTGTATTATAATAGGGTGGTAATGTGTAGATAGGCTCAGCTACTCGTAAAAAGCTAATTTTAAAAAAATGGGGAGGGGGCCAGCACTATGAGTACATCTTTCTTATAAGTTAACTTTCAATTAAAATTTTACCGCGCATCATCAACATTTCCAGACGCCTCACAGTATCATCATCAGCATGCCATCTCGACTGATCATAATTTCAAACTCTTCATTCTAAATTTTAATGCCACTAACCAACACATTGTTTTAATGTTTGATACAAATCCCCCAGCCATTATTTTCCCGCTTCAAAATAGACTAATAACCAAATTTACAGATCTCCTTCTAACAGCTGACAATTTAGACAGAACAAACAATAACTTGGGATTATGCTAAAAGAAAAGCATCAGATTTTCAGAAAAATTGATATTGCGAACTTTTTTTTTGGCATGCTCTTTGGAAGCAGGGTTGAACACCCTAAACATTATCAGAATCCCCCCAAAAAACTAATGCTGGAAAAAAGAGATCAAGTTCCAGGCCCCTTCCAAAAACAGTTTGCCTATGAAAGTTATAATATCATAGTATTGGGCCAAGTTTTAGGCTCTTAATAGGGCATCACCCCTATCCTGGCTAGAAAAGGGTGGTAACCTATAGATAACCGTCCTAAAATTCGTAGTTAATAATAAATGGACGTTAAAATTTAAATAAATAAATAGGCTCTTAATACCTTGTCAAGAACCAAATAATGCCCTCTCATTTATTGGTCTGGCGCCTAGATCTTCCTCCCTCACCTAAGGTGCTGAAGTAGGCTGCCAAAGAGTAAGCTGAAATGTTCGCATTATAGATTTTTCTGAAGATCTGGTGTTTTTATCTTAGCCGAATCTTAATCACCCCAACGGTCAACTATCTTCATCTGAATAGGTATCTTGTTTTCTAATATCGATTATATTCTTTTAAGCTGGGGAAATATTTACAATAAAACTGATAATCTCATTATTCGGTGGATAATAAACACTGGTCTTTATGACTACGTTTCAAAAAAATTGGATGAACCATTCCTGTAATCCTGTATTGCTTTATTATTTATGATTTCCTAGTAACAAGAAACACTAATTTTATTCTATTTTGTTTAAAATGCATCACTCATTTTCTATCTCACATTATATAAATGTTTTGTGAACTTAGAGAACATTTTTTGCACGTTTGGTTTTTGAATGATCTGGACATGCTTGTGTTCAATTCTTTAATGAATAGTTTTCAACTCTCTTAAATTCTATTTTTTCTTTTTCTACTTAGTAGTGCTCAAAGAATGTTCTGCTATTGATTCTCATGGTGCCTATACCTTATGGCTTTGGTCTTTCTTAATGTCACACTAGCAATCTTGCAAATTCTATGTTACCATAAAAAGCGACTAATCACATAATTGTTTAATTACACGTAAGTTTATAGCTTTTCCTTTGATTTTAGAACTGCCAGTTTTGCCATTCGGGAGACAACGAAGACAAATTATTACTATGTGATGGCTGTGATAAAGGTTATCATACCTACTGTTTTAAACCAAAAATGGAAAACATTCCTGAAGGCGATTGGTAAGTTGTTACTATTTATACATAATCACACTCATAGATTAATGTTCAGGGTCCACTGGGTGAAAAGGAGTGACCCTTTACAGTACAAACTCTCAAAATCTGTATCGAGTGCCAAAATGAAATCGTGAATGTAATGTTTGAGAAAAGAATTTCATGAAAATATGTAAAAATAATTGTCACATAAATGATGAAAGAGTATTCCGAGAGGATGAAGAGGGAAGGAATTCGAACATGAAATTGTAAATTCAAGATCAATTTCTCTCCTTTAGGAGAACGATCGATTTAGTAATAATAATCACTAGCGGGAGATGATGGGTTCGATTCCCACCGGCGGTAGGAATTTTCTTATCCCACGGCTCATTGGGAAAATTCCTCGCTGCACCCTGGATGTCGGTGCTATTGGCCTAGACATCGAAGCGCTGTCAAAAAAAAAAAATAAATAATCACTAGCTGTGCCCGCGACTTCGCCTTGTGGAATAGTGACTTTGGGCTATTATTTATATTAATTGTCATCTTGAAACATGATTGTTTCCAATAAGAGGGATCCGAGGAATAAAAAATATATTAAGTTATAATTATATTATATATTTATAATTATAATAAATTAGTAATTTGGGTCCGGAGTAAACTCCCCCTCCTAATAAACCGATTTAGCTTATTTTTACAACATATTTTTGTCTGTAGATGATTACAATGAATATACCAAGTTTCGCGACGAAAAAACAAAAACTATGGTGTGTATCAACAGACACATCGACATGACATATAGATAGTTTATCAAATGTTCAACGTGATTCTTTACATTGGCATTACTTTTTTATTTATGAACCGATTTACATGAAACAAACACTAAATGTTAAGTGAAGCTTACCACAATTTATTAGTGAATACTGCATCTAAATCGGATAAGTTGTTTCTGAGATTAGCGTGCACAAAACACACAGACAAAAATTCTAACAATCATTGTTTTGGGTGCTATTGGATTCAAAAATGCCTCCAATAATATCTTTTCTCATATATCTTTCATGCACAGGCATTGATCTGTTAATTTTTATTAAATGTATAGATATATATTCTTGAAAACTATTACTTTTTCATATTAATAGTGAGTTAACTTGCATCACTTGTATTTTAAAAGGTTAATGTTTATTAGCATTAACCCATTTCTGAAAAATTTAACTAACCTGTGAGATTGGAACCCACACTCTTCTGTAGTTTAGCTCGCCAATCATCCTGTCACTGAAAGACACATTAAGATTACTGTTTACAAAATTGCTCAGTGACGTATTCTCCATAATTGATTTTTATATCCAAAACAGATAATTATTTTACTATTAAAAACAGTAAAATATTAAAATTTCATAACAATATACTTTTACAGGTTCTGCCATCAGTGTTTGAACAAAGCAAAAGGAGAAAAGAATTGCATTGTTTGCGGAAAAAAAGTTGGTCGTAACTTGCTAGTTTGCGAGATGTGCCCTACTGCATTTCACACAGATTGCATGACACCTCCACTTTCAAAGGTGAATTTAAGGACAAAAGCTTTAAATACTGTTTTTCTGTTGTTTTTTTTTTAATGTCATAATTAATTAATATTTTGTGTAAAGGTTCCTCGGGGTAAATGGTATTGTGCCATATGTTCATCAAAACACCCTAAACGAAAGACAACAAGAAGATCTCAAGCTCAGAGCTCCCTCAGTCCATTAAAGTCTGATGAACTGACAAATTCTACAGAATCTCTTAACTTGTAAGTAATATCCGTTTTGTTCTTTATTTATTTTGATTTAAATCAACAATTTTCAACCTTTCTTCGCTCACACACTACTTGATAGCCTAAATTGTACCACTGCGTAAAAATTATCATGTTCTCCTTTAGGCTTCCTCGCTGGGACATCATCTTCCTCGTCTCCCGGCTTCTTTCTCCAGCGGTGCTTCTTCTATGGCTGTTATATTTCGCCCATCTCCTAATGGGCTTCATCAGACGTCGTTGTATTATCTTGAGGTGTGCAGGAGCTATGATCATAGCTCACCATAGAAGAAGCACCGCTGGAGAAAGAAGCCAGGAGACGAGGAAGAAAAATGATCATGTTTCCTGTCAATTATAAGACAAACAGAGAAGTGAATGAGCATTCCCATCACATCAGAGGTGGCTACATTACAAGTTACTCATTCCTAACCACCGAAATTTAAAAAAAAATACCGATTCGCGATTTTTGATATCATTAATTAATATAATTTTTTATATATTGTAGGACAAACAAAATGTTAATAGTATTTTTCATAATTTTTTCTATTTTTTAATTTATTATATCCACCAGTATTATTTTTGGTGCATCTCATACCAGCAACTTGTGTACCACCAGTGGTCTACGATGGGGAAAACAATTAATGCTTTAATTCAAATTAGATTTATAATGCATTGGCAATATTAGTAAATAATGTTCAAGAAGTGGAAGTAATTAGTATATATAATTGCTTTAATATTGTATTTGATTCCTCTTCATTGCTTTTGTACATGCTGTTGTTTTTTTTTAGAGCCGCTGAAGAAGAAAATGCCAAGCGAGAAAAGACCGGGAAACGTCTTAATAAGGAATTGGCTCCTTGCAGGCAGATATTAGATGATCTTGAATCCCACGATGAAGCTTGGCCTTTCTTGCTAGCTGTTAATACAAAACAATTTCCAACTTATAGAAAGATAATTCGGAATCCAATGGACTTACAAACAATTTCAAAGCGATTAGCTCATAATGAGTAAGTATTATTTGAAATTAAATAATTGGGGTTACAAATGAAGACTACATTGCCCTTACAAAATTGTTCAACATATATATATATATATATATATATATATATATATATATATATATATATAAAAATATATATTTAGATAGATAAATAAATAAAAAATTTCCTCTAGAACCTTATTAACTTTTCAATACTTATTGAAAAATGTGAAATATCACTACTAAATGAACACAATGAATTATGAAAAATGATGAGACAAATGTATCTCCAAGAGCTGTAGGTAATGGTGCCTATCATAAGGTATTGGAAAAAACACCAATGTAACCCTTTCGCTGCTCTGAATGAGTTAACTCGTTCACTCATGTTCCACTGTCAGTATCCCTGACGCTCCACACGAGTTAACTCATGGTCCATATTAGCCCTGTATGTAGCTTCTCTAGCCAAGTGCTATTAGCACGTAAAAAATCAATGGTATTAAAGAACATTCTCAGTGTCATTAAGTCCATGTCAGAGATCAATGTCTTATCACTGAGAGATCTAAAGAAGTCTGTAGTGAGGCCGAGATTGGCGAGCGTACAGGGGGAGATAGACGGATAAGCATTGAGTGTACTGGGCACAGCGAGTCCCTTCATTTGTCGGTAATTAAAGGGTTAAACTAAAATAAAAAAAAAATAAAAATAAAAAATGTCATTTGGAGAGCGTGGAATAAATATGGTTAATATTTTGGTGAAAATGAGAACACCTACTCCAATGAAATCCGGAAGAAAAGTTAGATTTGAAGAACCACTAAGTTATAGTGGCGGAAATTGCTTCGACTTCGGTTTAGAAACGTCTATAACAAACAACCAAAACTATTATTTTGAAATAACTTCCTTTGATTGCAATCAACATTTGAATCCAATGAGATAAAAGTAGGAGCCAATATTTTTCTGTGCATACATAAAAAAAGAAACATATTTGAAAAGTGTTTTCTGACCCAATAGCTTCTGGGCTGTGTGGTGAAATGTTAGTCATGCAGTTTTCGCTTTTATATCAAGGGATGATAACAAATGTAACTTATGTTGAATTTACTACCCATGTACTCTACAATTTTTTTTTATATTATGTTCATGTTTGTTTATAGGTACAAATCAAGAGATGAGTTTGTATCGGATGTTCGATTAATATTCGACAATTGTGAAACATTCAATGAAGATAATTCCCCCGTAGGGAAGGCAGGACATGCTTTGAGGCTCTTCTTTGAAACAAGGTGGGCCGAATTGACGAACTCAAAACCACAAGTTTAACTGTGATCTTGCATCATTCGGGCTCCCCAAAGATATGCTGTTCTGTTGCTCATACATTACAAATAAAAGTGCCCGTTTGTAGTCATATGTGTACATTTCATTTCAGTTGTGTTTAGTATGTGTATATAATAGTTAATATGTAATAGTATGTGTATAAAATGAAATAAATGGTTTATTAGAAAATTGTTTTTAAAATAAAAATGTTTATGGCATACTTCGTCAAAGAATTCCATTTGCTAGTAGATTCTAATTGAATTTTGTAACTCCTTTTGAGTTTTTAGGGTTTAATCTCATTCCATTTTTAATATGTGGTCTGTAAGAAATATTTAAAAAGAAAACAAAAAAGATGTATCATATTGATTATATCTGCAATATTCTACGTGTAAATTCAAATTTATTGATGTTTGTCACTTTATATTTGGTGTTTTAGTTGAAATATTCATGTTAGAAATTTTCTGATTATTTAAATGTAGATTCTGACCAATGCTGCCAAACATTTAGGCCTTCAAAAACTTTTCTTTAAGAAGGGCCATAAGAAAGCCATTCCGTATTTCTTTTGTGACCAATGCTCTGGTTATTATCAGGTTCTTTAAGAATTCACTGTTCTCAAAGAATTTTTGGAGTTGTATTTTTTTTGTTTTATTTAATTTTTTTAATGGTAGAGTTTATTTATTTCTATTTTAGTACTTTTACTCAAAGTATTACCAAAGTATTCTTTCGTTAGTTTTTTTTTCACTGAATTATGACATAAAATGAAGCAAATAAGATATTTTTTGAGTCTAATCAAACTTTGTATAATTAAATATTTTGTAAATATATTTATTTTTAATGTTATAAGAACTGACTTAGTTATTTAATATCACATTGAATATATTTATTACTTTTGTATTTGCTTTTTATAGTCCCAAAAGGAAACAAGGCTGTTCCTCCAGTTTATAGATATCCTTCTTCTGTTATTGTAAATTACTTATTATTATGTGTGTGTATATGAACTGGTAAAATCACCTAATTGTATTTTTTCAATGTATATAGTGGGTACTACCTCTGTGCAAGTTATGTGCCTCTAGGTTATAACAAATAATTATGCATTTAAATGTATCTTATACGACAAGGCGGTCCGTCCAGAACTTAACTTACTCATTTTTCCAAGTATGGCCGAATTTTTTTCTCTCTTCTTTTTTTTTAAATGTTTTTGTGTGTTATTTAAGTTCTTCACGGACCGGATGACAATGAAACAGGTATTAGAATGTTAGTGCTCTTTCTGTGTAAGATTTTAAATACTTATAGTTCAAAACTGTATTTTCGGCATAAAACCCAAAATATGATTTCAAAATTCTCTAACATTTTAAATTGTTTGAAATTTAGGATGAATAGTCTGCAAACTGTCTTTCTACCGATAAGTATGTTAAAATATTGTGAATGACAAAGGCCTATTTTTTTATTTTATTTATAAATATTGACGTTTATTTTAAAAGTTTAATTGCAGTTATTATTTGAGGGGTATTATGAATTATCTGTGTTGAATGAATTATATTCTGATTTTCGGCATTCTGGATGCTTGAACATTACATTTATTCATGGTAAATAAAAAAAAAAAAAAAAAAAAAAAAGAAAAAAAAAAAAAGAAGAAGAAAGAAAAACCTCTTATTGACCTTTTACGATCAATAAAGTAGTTATATTGAAAATATTTGAAGATACAAAACCAGTCGTCATAACATCCCTCATTTTATATACATAATTCTATTAAATCATACAAGAAGCTATAAGTATTACAAGAAGTTTATTACTATTGTTGTGCATTAACACATTCAGTTGTCTTTAACATAGTGTGTGTCTATTTGGAAGTACCATTAGTAGTTCTGAAGTGATAGTAAACACTATTTCTATTATAAATTGTGTAAATGTCTTAAAAGTCCATATTATGTTTGTAAAATAACATTGTAATTGATATAAAGAAATGTAATAATGTTATTCAAGTTCTATTCATTTTGTATTACCTTCAAATTGTAGAAAAATCCATTCCTTATTTCTCAATAAAATCCATCTTGCCTTTGTTATCGAAAAATTGTCTATGAAACTAAATTCAGAGGAAGTTCTTGACATTTCTTCATTTTTTTTTTGTTAAGATTTCAATTTCGTCCCATCATGATGGTTCATCTGGGTTTATATTTTTGCAACTGTCTAGTTGTCAATCAATCATTCAAAAACACCTGAATGTTGGAGTATGCCTTTCTGTATTTAGACATTTAGTCAGAGCAGTAGTGACATTGGGGTTCTGGATGAGTTGCCATATTTATTTGTTTTTGCAAAAAGTAGTTTTTATCATCACAATACTTTGCTAACGACTGTTTGTTCTAATGAAAAAAAAAAAGTCTCACTCGCAGGATCTGTGTCATCTTAGCATGATTCCGTTCATATTTCTAGTGCCACTAGTAAAGGAATAGAAGCAGTCATTGATAGGGTTTTATCTTTCATTAAAAATATAAAATGAAAACTCAAATAGAAGGAAGTTTAAGGCATCAAAACAGGAAACTGACGGTATTTTAAGGGGAAATGACTCCCCCGCCTTTTTAACATTAGCTCTAGGAAAACAAACACTATAACTAATACGTTTCTCCTTTTCTTGCCTTATTTTACTAAAGTACTAATTTTATTGCGAAACACAAAGAAAAAAATAATTAAAAAATGAGTTAAACAAAGCCAAAAAGACGCAGGACGCTTTACAGCATCCTAAGCGAAGATTACTCCATCCTCTGTCTCAACGTCCCCTCTTGGAAACACTATAACACTGTTTTTCATTCTCTTACCTTATTTTACTTAAACACTCATTTTACTGTTATGTAATAAAATAAAATAAAAAGGTAGGTAAACAGAGACAAAAACCTATTGACGAGAACAAAACTAACAATATCGATTTTTTAAGCCCTTATTTCTCCGATTGGCATTTCCCAATCGAAATTTATATCAGAACCTTTTTCGTAAAGAATTTAGTAAGCTTTTGAATGGTCGCCTTCCACTTGCCATGTTTCCCAACTGTTTTTCGAGATTTTTTAGAAAATATACCAAGGTCCAAAAGCGTTTCATGTCTATTAATAAAATTGTTTTTCTTATATTTCCTTACCTCCAATCGCAACCAAGATTTAAATAGCTTAGATTAGGTGAATATCCTAATGGGGTGGGGTAACCCTTCCAGAAAAATATTTGCTATTGATACAGGGACTTAAAATTAAAGTAAATAAAAAGTATAATGAAAACAAATTTACAGCTTACTGCTATTCTTTTTATATTGTGTACAAAATTAATTTTCTCCTTGTTCAGATTCTTATTTATCTCTCCAAATAACTATGTTCCAGTGAATGAAATGTATTCCAGTTGGTTTTTATGAAACTATTATTGATAATCCATTTGCATAATGGCTGAATTCCACATTCCCTGGTTGATTCTGTCAAACTGGGATCCAGGCTGAAGAGGCTCGTGTGTCAGGGAAAGGAACACTAAACTTCTGACTGAAATTTTTTGTTTCATAATCAAACAAATAAATTATTTAAAATTGCAGAACCAATAATTAAAAGTTCTGATTTTAGCCACTTAGAATATTCACTTTTTGGAACTTTTTTTTTTTTCAAATTAATAAATACATTAACCCTTACAAGAAGGCAGCCCACATGACCTTAGATGCCTGTAGAGCAGAGCCCGGTTAACCCTTCTGGTTCCACAGGGTGGCATTACATTAGCTGAGCTTCCACTGCTCATCTCTCCTAGGATGCTTTTGTTATTTTTTCTTTAAAAAGTTTTCTGTCACCATATTCTCATTCAGGGCTTCGAATCAGTCAATGGCAGTTTTTTTTTTATATTTAAGAAATTGTTTGAAATTATTTTTTAAAAAATTGAGTTAATGAGTTAACCTTTTCTCAACCCTTGACTGCTCCAGCAGAAAAAAAAGATATGGATCTGAGGATATCTGTTGAAATACAGACAAAAATTTGTCAAATACTCTCCCATCACACAGAAAAAAGCCACTTACTGCTCTGAAAGTAACAAGTCTAGTGATTTGTGTACTTATGAATGTATGTGAGTCAAGTACAAGAAGAGGTTATGTCTGTGAAAGGAAATTATTATAAACAATATAAATATTACTGAAAATTATTAACAATCCCAACTTAGGCCATTTGAATAACAAATAAACAAATCACACCAAATAAAGAGTATTGTAAAACTGCCTTGGCCTTGTCATATACATGGGACGTGTTTTTGCAGCTAATATACAATTTGCAAGTAGCCTCTGATAGATTCTTTTATTATTATATTAATTATATATATCTATAAACAATAGATAATAATAACATATATCTATCATAATATTAATTTCAAAATTTAACGTCTCAAACTGAGGAGGGCCCTCATGTCTCGAAGAAGTTGGTGAACGCTTCTGATGTGAAGTTTTTGGAGTATTTTTCAGTTCATCTGCATCTCCAATTCATATCTTATGCATTATGCAGCAGAACATTATTCGTCCAAGAGGCACTATGATTGGAGACAGGTTGAATACATTGTTCCCCAACTGTTGTGAGTTTTATTGATTTACGTTCATTAAAGTGTATTTGTATAGCTAAAAGAATGTTTATTGGCTAAAACTTTTGTCTGAGAGCTTTATCACTTCCTCCGTTTTATTGAAGAAGTAGTCCAGACTAGCGGTATACCCTCCATTAATCAGTACAATGTCTTTAATGTTGCTCATGAATACAATTGCTCAAGACACTAGGAGAGTTGACTTGTACTATTATGGGCAACCTTTGACACATTGTGGGGCAAACTTAAGTTTTTAAATACGTTTGTGGGTTGTGTAGATGGCTATAAATAAAATCAAAGGCTTTCATGGTCGCTCCCACTCAGCTTGCTCGCTCACTTGAATCCGCAGGAGCAAGCGACAAACCCCATCTCACTCCATCTTCCTCATTTGGAGTGAGTGTGAGTATGTAGTATAATATTATTTTTTTTTTAATTGGCTTTTCCAAAATGTATTGCAGGCCGTATCCGGCCCATGGGCCAATTGTTACCCACATATGGTTTAGATAATGTTGCTAATTAATTCTTACACGTAAATTGAAGCCAAATTACAAAATATTCATAGCTTTTCTACCAAATATAATATTTTTCTGTTGTGATTAATATTTCTGGTCGAAAATATATTAGGACGAGATGAATATTAACATTGAAATAAAATATGTGGGAAATTTGAAGTTTTATATTAAAAGCGGACGATGAACTAAGGTAACCTGTTACAATATAATATTTATTTTTTTATTTTAGGAGTTTTGTAACAGGCAATATGGAGCTTGAATTTTATAATCAGAAACTGCCGTATAAATGTCCTTTTATAATTACATATTAAAATAAAATTATTCAAAACATATGTCTTGGGTAACAGTTGTACTCACTATATTGAGCTAAACAATGAGGACAAAAAGAAACACTGGCCAATTCTATCTCCTAATAATATAGTAATATGATTTAAAAAGGACAAAGGATTGAAGGAGGTCAATGAAAAATATATCATTGGAATTTTGTTATTCTCTTCATTTGGTGGTAAAAGCAAATTCTATGTAAAAACCAACCCAAAGTTTTATTGAAGATATTGCTGTTTAACACATCTGATATTAGATAATTCAAATATAAAACATTGATTTAAATTGCTGCCTCTAAACATGGAATGTACTCAATTAGGTAATAAAATAGTTTATTTTTATACTTATATGTAATTGAAAATTAATATTTTGATAATAACTTATGTTGTATGTGTAACATTCTATTTATCTAAGCCTGAGTTACAATATCTGCATTCATACTTCATATAGGAAGTTTTACAACCATTTTTAAGGAAGGTTTTTATATTTCATAATAGCTAGCTTCCAGGCATGCCTATTTAATACAGGACAATGAAAGTTAAATAAAAATACTCTTTAGTGCATGTAATATACTGACATAAGAAAGAATATATCTTTATTCATTAAGAGAAAACATAATTACAAGCAATGATATTTAAAATAGTGCTATGGTACAGAGTGTGTTTGGTATCCTCCGTCTTCAGCTTTTTACCTACTGCTTCCGCAGGAGTAGAGGTACTTGTACTTACACAAGTCAACGTCAAACCCAGGTTTTGTAACATCCTCGATATCTAGAAACAAGCAAAGGATTCTATTCATTTAATACTATATTACAAGTTATTATCTATATACAGTGATTTTTGAAGGTGACCCAATAGCCCAATTTATTGATTGACCTTCTGCCTATATTATACAAAAAAAAAAAAAAAAAAAAAAACAACAAAAAAAAAAACTATTTACTTGTTTGCTAGATTTTCATAACCTTGGTAATGGGATCTTATGTCAGAAAAATATTAGTATAAAATATTAGCCAAAGTGGCTATGGTATCATTGTCTCGTATTGGCCATTTTTTGTTTTAAATTTATTATTTAATGTGTTGTCAACTACTATGAGGTCGTTAAACACAGGATTATGGATGTATATTTATTTAAATAATTTTAACGGTGTCATGCAAAGTTAAGAAGAGAGTGGGGGAAGGGAAATATAATTTTATTTTGACAGTTTTTATTTATTTATTTCGGGTGAGAATAATGTTTTTTTTCTTTATGATATTTGTTGTTTTGATTTAAATATTTATTCTATAATATTTATTTGGGCTTCAAATATTTAGAGTTTTATATTTTTACATATTATTTATTTAAATTTTAACGCCCATTATTATTAATTACGAATTTTGGGACGAGCTATCTATAGGTTACCACCCTTTTCTAGCCAGGATAGGGCCGATGCCTTTTCTCTTTTCTAAAGAAAACCCACCTTAAGTACTCATGCCTTAACACTAACAGCCACCGGACCTCCATAGATTTAATTTAATAGGTGCGTTGATGTTAAAAATTCGAACAGCTTTATCGATCTATTTGGGATTATCATCTTATATTTTGTCAATTCTATCTGATAGCTAGGCTAATCTTTTTTGTTTCTCATTGATTTTGCAACTTATTAGCATGTGAATATTTGATTACATTTTTTACAAAGTGGAGGGGCGCCTTGGGTAATTAGATATGAATGGATTATTCTTGTATGACCGATCCTAAGGCGAGTCAGGATGCGTTCTTCAAAGTGTAATATTGAGAGCTGGTATTAATAAAGGAACTTTATAAGTAATAAATTACACTAAGGGCCAAGGAAGTAGTGCTATTTTTTTTCCTTTTTGTTTTTAAGGCGCTTCGGCAACTAGGCCATTAGCGCCGACATCCAGGGTGCAGCGAGGAATTTTCCCAACGAGCCGTGGGATGAGAAAATTCCAGCCGCCGGTGGGGATTGAACCCACCATCTCCCGCAAGTAGTGTTATTAAAAATAAATCTCCTCTATTTCATTTCTCTTCTCCCTCTCTTTTATATATATATATATATATATATATATATATATATATATATATATATATATATATATATATTATTTATGCTTGCAGGTGGTCTAAAATAGTATATCTGAATTCTGTCATATCTTAGGAGGCATGGGGTCTTTAAAGCAGTAATGCTTTCTTCACACTACTTTATTTACTATATTATATTAGATCAAATCAAAGATCAAAAAGCAAAGTTTCACTTTCAAGGAAGTAAAAATATAACTAGATTCAGATGTGAAGCCCTTAAAGTAAATAAATAAATAAAATAAAAAAATATAACTGCACCAAGGGACAACTTTGTAATGCCAAGGGAAGTGGATCTCCACAGAACGTGAGAGAAGCCACTGGCATAAGCACACCAAATATATCATATCGGCAGAGCACAAAAGAACCTGTCTCCAAGCCTTCAGCCCGAGGAATGGCAGGCTAGAAAGTCTCTCAAAGATTAGAGGACCGGTGGTTCCTAAATAAAAATAACCATCACCAAGAATTAAAATATTTGAATTCCTCTCACAGAAATAACATTTAATTCCAACAATAATTAATTATAATAATAATTAATTCTAATGAAGATAACAAACAAATAGAAAATAATATATTTTATTTAATAGAATTTACCACTCCTCTTTCCGTATCTGCTCCCCATGAAGAAATTTTCTGGGCCTTTTCGGATAGTTTTTGTACCAGAGAGATCCAGTCCACGCCTGTTGTACCTACTTCCAGTCCAAAATATTCCGCTCCTCGGTTCTCTTCCTGCAACAAATAATGTTTTTATACTACATTGCACAGGATTACCTACCAAATTCTTTATTGGTGTTTATACTTTAAAACTAAGATCGAAGAATCCATAAGGAGGACCTACAGAGCTACGTCAACCAACTGGTGACGCATAGACCCTGCTACAGGAATATCAGTTGTTCACACAGCTGACTTCTCAATCATTTATACAAGTAGCAGTTCAATGGAATTGTGCTACTTGATTTACAAGGACTGTTGGTTTATCAAGATTATTTTAAAATCGGTTGGTTTTAAGGGAAAATTATTTTCGACCCATTTTATAATGCCCTGCCAGTTTTTGTTATTTCTTACAATTTGACACCCACCTTGAAAGTTAAAAAGTTGGGGGAGGGGTCATACATGACTAATTCCTCAATTTATTCGTTTGACAAACTATTCGCTTTTGGCAAATTTGTTATTATTTCAGACCTCTACTGTTAATTCCTGAGTTTATCTAAATGTGATATAGGACGAAAGACCGTTTTTAAATTATTTATTGAAGAAGACTTCACAAAAATACTTGCCCACCATGAATACAAATACAGAATGTTCTTGCGCATCCTAAGAGCAATGTACTCTTGAGTAATGAATGTATAGTAGTATTTGTAGTCACTAGAATATATTTATTACAAATATGGAGCCCCGGTGGCTGTGAGTGTTAAGGTTTGTCAACTCCGAGCCTAATGTCATGGTTGACTCCAACTAGGGAAAGTCGTTTTCATGAATAATTGTAAATTACAATTTAAATAAAAGAATATTAGAAATTATAAAATAAGAAGTTCTTTCTTTCTTATGTTTTGGACCGGTAAAGAGGTGAGCAAATATTTTCTTTTTACACCACTTTATTTGTACTAAATGTAAATTATTATTAACTTTAAAATTGAGTGAGAGGAGATAGTTGACCGTTGCAAATGCTTTAGGTAGATTTAGTCAGAGCTCGGTCTTGGTATCTTGAGCATTTGAGGGGTATGGAAAACTAACGATCTAAAACTTGGAATAGTTAGCCAACTAAAATTATATTTAAACCCCCCAAAAAACTATTTTTTCTAAAGTAAGTGATCTTATTTAATATATTTTAATGGTTTTTATGACAAATCTTTTTCGATTATATCAAAATTACGGGAGGGGGGCTGCAGCCCCCTCAGCTTCCCCCTTATAAACGCCCATGAAGTCAAAGGAATTTCTTTTTTTAAAAACCTGATCTGTAAGAGCAGTTTTGTTCATGTTTTGACAATAATTACATACTATATTATAAAGTGGTATAAAAAGGAAATCTTGTGCTAATTTTTCACTGACCGAAGCCATACACAAAGAAGAAAGCAGGAGCGTATATAAGAAACAATTTGCATTGTAGGGAAAATTTTAAATATTTTAGTGTAAAATGGTGCGTTTTAAGCTCCTCTGGACACCTAGTACATCTGAGTAAATGCCAAAGACATTTTTCGTTTTTATAGGCTTTTTTCTTCTCACCAAAACAAAATTTCAGGAGTAGGGCTGAAGCCCCCCCGGCCAAGAAAGAAGATAAATAGTGCTACAGTCGAGTTCCCGAGAATAATTTTCATGGAATACTAGCCAACTCTCGTTGACAGCAACAGCATCAGAACCCCTATCTTGAGGGAGGGAGTAGGTGTTGATTCGTTGGGCTGATTCCATAGATATCTGCATTGTTGAAGGGAAAACCTCCAAACTATCAGAATCAATACTAGCAATTGTCAGGCTCCTGAGTATCCTGCTCGCGTAATTTGTGGTAGTAAGTCCTGTTTATTTCATGTGCTTATTAGATCAGTTAATAAGTTCGTGCGCATTACAAGCATTCATGGGATTCGCTATGGTTCACGGCAAGACCAATAAGATTTACAAATCTGCCAGATCTGCTGAGATAAAAATTAATTGTGTTTATGGTTAGCATACTATTAGTGTAAGGACTTCCCAGAAATGGTTTAAAAAAGCGTTAAAAAAAGTCGGAGAAAGCAGAATGGGTCTTTTTGCGAAGACCACATTCAGTTACTTGTGAAGTATCTGTAGGGATTATAACAGTGATTGAGCGCATAACTCATTAGCTTTTCTATTGGCTAGTCCTAAGGGCAATTCTATTGGTTGTTGCTGGTAGTAAAGTAACCTTTAACACTCAATTCAATCCAACTCGCAAAAATTAATAGAATTCTATTAATTTTAGCAAGTTGGATTGACTAGAGTTATGATATCTTCTTGAGCGAGCGGAAACTCATAGAACGTATGCCCACAATGCGAAATAAATGTAAAATGCTAATCCACTTACGAACAACGGTATAAAAAAATATTGAATTTATTTGAGAGCTTTTGTTGCATCCTCCTTACTCCCCGGGCATTGCCCCTAGAGATTTTCACTTATTTTGTCTCTTACACATTCCTTTACTAGGGAAAAAGTTAAATTCTAAACACGATATACTAAATAAACTTTCATTTTTTTTTGCATTAGAACCACAGTCCTTCTAAAGCAATGAAATTTCAAAACTACCTGTAAGATACATGGGCGTATAAAAGGGGGGCTGAGGGGACATCAGCCCCTCCCGAAATTTTGACTTGATCGGTAAAATGTGTCATAAACCCCTTAAAAATAAATTAAATAAGATCACTTAGTACATAAAAAATATTTTATTTTAAGTGTAATAGCGTTTTAGTTGTCTAAAACTATTCCAAGTTCTAGATTGTTAGTATTCCATACCCCGGAAATGGCCCAGTCCCTCCGACATTTTCCCAGCCGCCCGAAACTATTTCTTATATAAGCCCAAGGTAAGGTAGCGAGAAATTGGAGATGGTAAAGAAAAATATATCATTGATGGGTTTTGAACAAAAAAAAAAAACAGAGTGTTGGAAACACAACTGTGCAACAGTTCCGGGCACAATTCGCGCGATATGTGCCCGGGGATTTGTCAGAATAGAAACGTACCTTAAAAGAGTTGTCAATATCTAAATAAGTTAGTCCTTGAATGATTTATTTGAATTGGGAACCCTCGCCAAGCCCCCGACCTTCAATATTTTGTTGAACTTCACTCTGAAAATACGAAAGAAATTGAAGTTGATGAAAATCTCTTTTTAAAACAGGACAGATTTTTCTTAAATATTAATGGACCTTTATTTAATGCAGATTTAAAAGAGAAAATCTTCCTTGATTATCCTTCCAGCTATGAGAAATTTCTTAGCTAATGTTGATAATTTATTCATTATAATAAATGAGTAGTTGAAAAATTGTTAAACTAATGATAAAAAGTACACAGTGTTCAGCAAACTAAGAAATTTGTCTTATTTATCATTTATCTCTTTTAGCGCGGTTCTTACCTCCCTCAAAGGGAGGAAACCCGCTTATGAGGTTGACCTCATGATGCAATCCGAAAGTGCCGACTAGAAAACTTCACGTTTCGGATCCCATAGATTACGAAAATTTATCTATTTAAATTTTAACGTCCATTATTATTAACTACGAATTTTGGGACGGGTTATCTATAGGTTACCACCCTTTTCTAGCCAGGATAGGGTTGATGCCTTTTCTTTTTTCGAAAGAAAAGCCACCAACCCTAGTGGGAATCGAATCCACGACCTTTAGCACGGAGTGATAAGTGCTCACGCCTTAATGCTGACGGCTACCGGGCTTGATTGCTGGATATGTATATATATATATATATATATATATATATATATATATATATATATATATATATAGGGACCTGGTTAACTCCGTGGTAGAGTACTGGAGGACCCGAGTTTAATGAGGTTTAATACCCGTTTACAGAATAGCAGCCATAATTATTTTTCGCTACCAAACTTGATAAGTAGCAGTCCCACAAGAAACATTGCCGGAGAATGTGCTTAGTTAAGCAGCTCCTGCGTGAAGGACATTTTCCCGTGAAATATTTGATAATCAAAACACAATGAAATTATTTTACTGAATAATTATCAAGCCTGCCAAGAAGGAGGATTCTAAGCCCGATCAGTCTAGTTTATGACTTGGTTATTGTTTATAAAATGCTCGTGAAAAATGGAGATTGAACCGTTCAATATTCATAAAAGATTATATTTCCCAGAGAAACTTTCTTCCTTCACAATTAGTTTATTGATCCCTGCCTATAAATGCACCGAGAAAACTAAGAAAATAGATTTCTTAAAATGCTTAAACAATTTTTACAAATATTAAGGTAGACGAAGTTCCAAGCGATGTAATCACGGAGAAAAAGTCCAACCAATATTACAGGTGAATCTATGCAAAAACCAGATAAACAATTCGGCAGTATTAATATACATTTTAAGACAATTCTTATAAGCTTATGGTTCGAAATTGAGCTAAGTTGATGAAATTGCAAGTTAAGGCGTTAATAATTATATGTTCCTTCAAAAATATTTTTTATTTTCTCTCAACTTGATTGGAACCCTTTGCTCTCTCAATGGAATCATAAAAGCCTAATAGGTATTCCTTAAGGTAATGTTATATTTTATTGAGCTCAGATGGTAAGTGAGTTTGTATATGTAGAAAATATAGTTATGTTTATTATATATATATATATATATATATATATATATATATATGTAATGTATATAGGAGTATAGTATTATGTAAAATATATTTACAAAAGAAACCACCCCTATTTTCGTTGTCTCTCTCATCGGGTCAACGATGCATGTGGCTTTCCTCTCAATAGTGTGACGGCACACGCTAGAATATGACAGAAGATAAATTTGATAACAAACTGTTTATCAGTGTTTGTCAGAATCACTTGTTGAAGTAATGTAGCTTGAGGAATTATATTTCGTAATTTGTAGCTGGGTTTAGGCAAAACTCTTTTTAAAAGGGTTTCTATAACGCGAAAGATTTTTTTTATAAATCGTCCTGATGTATAAATGGAGCTTCGTGAAAAGTATAATGCAGGCTTTATTACTTGTGTGGGAGTAAATTTCTGTTATATAGAACTTCATAACCTTCTGCATGTACTATGTTGACCTAAACTTTTAATAAAATAACTATAATCTGCCAAAATGTTGTGTGTAAACAATTTGTTAACAACGAATTGAACTCTTAGGGGATGACATCGAAAAGAAATAATAATAAAAGTTGTAATTACCAACTGGAGCCTGCGGATACTGACTCTGCGAAGCAACAAGTGGTGCCCGCTTTCCGTATCGACTGCTTGCGTAGAAGCCACTCTTGTAGGTCTGGACGGTCGAGAATAGCAGCAGGCATGCAAACAGGTAAGGCCACCACATCCTAAAAGAAGCATTGGAATTAATGAAACATTTAATATTCTCATGAATGGAATATTATTATCTTTTAAACTTTGATTACTTATCAATTGATGAATAACTTATAGTATGACGGGAACCGTGTTATGATAAACTGCACAAAATTGTGTAGTAGCGTTAATTTTGATGATACAATATTTAACGCAATAAAATAACTACTTATCTGCCGTGACGAAGCACGGGTATTCAGCTAGTCTACTATACATTTGTCAAATACCACTCACTCATTCACTGATCTATCATCGCCCAGCCCAAACCACTTGACAGAAAATTTTGGAATGTTGCATGGGCACTCCCTTTAGAACGTAAACACTCGCTAAGAATTTTTTTTTATATTCATATTTTTAGAGGGGTTTGAATTTTTTGTTGGTTAGAACAGGCACGCCAAGGCAGCAAGCGTTGCAAGGACGATAACAGGTCAGCTGTTACTGTACTGTACCTATTTCATAGTATTATTTTTATTTGCGGCTCATTTCAACTATGATGGCAGACCTTGAATCACTAGAAATAAACTGTGATTATGTCCCTCATAGAGTTTACTCTATATTTGGTGATGGTCCATCCTAGGTAATAATATCCCGAACCCTTGCGCAGCCTCCTCATCCATCAGCATCCCCAGTCAGAGCACTTCTTGGTAATGCTCGCTAATGTAATGGGTGTTTCCAAATGAAATCTTGGAAACGTAAATTTTTAAATTTTAACGCCCATTTATTATTGACAACGAATTTTAACCTGTACTAGTTAAACTGCTGTTACTGCTAACCTATAGATAACTGGTTATCTCTAGGTTATATGCTTGTTGCCACTGGTCCGGAGCACCCCAATGTCAAGAAACATTATACTTTGATTGCTTATCAATTGACGAATAACTTATTGTACGACGGAAACCGTGCTATAATAAAATTGCACAAAATGATGTAGTAGCGTTAATTTTGATGATATATTATTTAACGCAATAAAATAACTACTTATCTGCCGTGATGAAGCCCGGGTATTCAGCTAGTACAGTAGTATACTTAAAAGTCTTTTCCAAACTTTGCTTACTGTTGTAATTATTGCTTTTTGTGATTATATACATTTATTTTTTAGCCGACGAAGGCTACCAAAGAGCTGTTCTGAAAATCTGATGTTTTCACTTAGTCGAATCCCAAACATTCCACGACTGGAGATTACAATATCGTTACGATGTGCTGTGAAGTCATCAGTTATTCAGTAGGATATTAGGAAACTACTTCATTTTCCCTTTGTGCCTCATGTTTATGTTCCGTCCTCATTGGGGTTTATATTCTAGTGTTTATATTAGCGAACCAATGGAGTATTGTGGAGTTTCATACAATGGGACTCAAATCAATTGCAAACCCGCACCGACAATTGTTGCGTCTAGTCAATAGCCGCATGGAAATCCCTGCTCCTCTACGTGGTTTGGATGGAAGATGCTAAGCATGTGTAGGAGGATTTAGCGGATAATGGAAAATAAGTTAGTTAGCTCTTCTCTTCCAATCCCTTAGCAACCCTTTCTTATCCACAACCCGAAACATCCAAGCATCGTTGTCATCAAACCCTAGTTATCTTTGTTAGCTTGTATCTTCCAAGCAAGAATTTTATATTTATTGATTTCCGCATAGTTCGCGAACTCATGCTCTGAAACAAGGAGCGACAAGCAAAGCGAACATAAAAGGAGACAAAGCAACAAAATAATGGAAGGAACTGCATAATTTTAGCGCGTTTCCGTAACTTTCTTATACCTAGTGTCATTTAGAAAGCTTGGAATAGATACAGATAATAATTTGTGCAAAATGTAATCATCTATTGCAATCTCGAAAAAAACCGAGATTTTAAGCTCCAAACTGCACAAAACATGCTTGTTTCGTCTTTGGTTTAAAAGAGGATAATAAAATAATAAACAGAAGCAACGACTAATTGGATTAATAAAATAACAAGAAAGGCGCGTAGTATTAGCATTAAAAATAAAATATTTAACGAATAGGCGAGATCTGTCAACGTAGTAAATAAGACAATCTACTCCTAAAATATTGGCAAATGCTATTTTTCCCGGCAAATACTGACGATTTGCGGATTCAATTAAATAGCATTATTTTCTGCTCGATATAATAAAAAAAATTAGCCTAATTTTTAATAAACCTTTTGTGCCAGTTTTTGATTTATTATAATACACTTAATGTGTAATGGAAGCAAGAATAATTTATAAAAGTCCGTCACGCAGGAGCTGCATAACTAAGCACTTTCCTCAGAATTGGATAGTGTCGAGTGCATTCCTGAATAATTTGCTTAAAATAACCTATATAGATAAATAAAATAAAAACATGAATTGTTTTACTCTTTTGCATTTGTTACGAGCAGCTGTTTCAATTATTACTTTTGTAATTAATTTCCTTCCAGAGTTTTGTGTATGCGGTTTATTACACAACGTACTAAATACACAAAGCTTCACATTTTGAGCTATTGATCTTGATGAGTTTTGCGAACCTACGTTTGGCGGGAGAATTCAATTCAAACATAGTACAAAGTAACACTCCCCCCCCCTTCCAATGGACCGATTTAGTTCATTTTCATATCACTTCTTTCTTATTAGATAGCCAGGACGTATAAAGAGTTTCGTTATAATACAAAAGAAATTACGACCGGTATGAGGACATTAGCAATTTCTGTCCGGAGTAAACCCCCCCTTCTAGTCAACCGATTTAGTTTATTTTTATAACAAATTTTTCTCTTCAGTTGACCACAAAGAATACCGAGTTTCGTTAAAATATAACAAATATTATGGCTGTCATTGGCAAATAACTACTTTGGCTCCGGAGTAAACCCCCTCTCCACATGGACCGATTTTGTTGGTTAACGAACTCATTCAATCGTTTGATGAAAGAATGCAGAGGACCTACTCAAACTTTTGTCTTTTTTAAAAACTACTGGCTTTTCTAAAGAAAAACTGAATTTTCGGAATTTCTGATCAATGTATCGTAAATGAAGACCACATTTTTGGAATCTAAATTAAATTTCCAATAAGAAACATCCGTTATTGAAATATTACCACGCGAATTAAGAGCTATTTTCAAAGGCATATAGATGAGAACGTTTAATATTAGTTTTTTATTAAATTATTCAAAATTTCCTGAATCAGCTATTTTTAGACTTAGAGGTTTGCCACCCCCTCAAATGCTGCATTGTTTAATAAGCTTCAAAATGGTACCTCATAGTCTTAAAAACAAATCTATTTCAATCTTTTTTTTTCTGATTTCCAAGTCAAAACCAATTAATGTACTTTAGCAAGAACGAGCCATTCTGAACAAATTCTTTAATTTCATATGATGATGTTGATGTCCCATCCTTCCCAAATTACATGAGGTTTATTACACAAGCCCGTCTACCAAATAACAACTCACTCTGGTTTCAAATAGACGGTTGCCCAACTCATAATGGACGAGTGGTGGCGGCATTAGGGAAGACAAGACGTCCTCCCTAATGCCGTGGTTAAGCTTATATTTGTCGGCATTTAGAAAATCTACTGGACAAATAGTTATTAGTCCACAGTAATAACCATTTTTGTCCCGATAGATTTCTATAGATTTTTCCTAAGAAAACGAGGTAATAGCTGATTAAAAGAATATTGAACAATTTAATAAAAAACTAATATTGAACGGTCTCATCTATATGCCTTTGAATATAGCTCTTAATTTGCATGGTAGTATTTCAATAACGGGTGTTTCTTATTGGAAATTTAATTTAGATTCTAAAAATGAGGTCTATATTTATGATGCATTGATCACAAATTCCGAAAACTCAGATTTTCATTAGAAAAGCCAGTTGTTTTTAAAAAAGACAAAAGTTTCAGTAGCTCCTCTGCATGTTGAGATAGAACGCTCATTTCTGCGTCCCTGAACTACAAATGGGATGTAGAATAAACCCTTAAAGTTATGACATCTTAATGTGGGACTCCCTGTATATATATATATATAAAAATTTTAACTGGGGTCATTTTCGGTGTCTACTAGGTAAGATTGATAAATATTCGAAGAAATTTTTCCAAAATTCCATCATGAGTGCAACCTCAATAGCTACTTTCCTTCAGAGGAAAGTGCTAAAATGAAATAAGAGTTCACGACCAATTTAATATGCCAAGGTTTTTCTTTGACATAGCAATTATAACCAGGATTTATGTAAAACCAATGCATTTATATGGTTAAAAGTCCGTCACGCAGGAGCTGCATAACTAAGCACTTTCCTCAGAATTTGGGTAGTGTAGATTGCTTTCCAGAACAATTTGCTTAAAATATCCTACATAAATAAAATAAAAACATGAATAGTTCTCTTTTAAATTTGTAATGAGTAACTGATCAATTAATAATTTGCTTCCAGAGTTATGTTTACACATGGTACCTATTACACTACGTAATAAATACAAAAAACCTCATATTATCGTATTTTGATCTAACGCAGGAACAGGATACAGTCACTCTAATGGTAGAAAGCGCTCCTTGCGGCGGCTTTGTGAACCTACGTCTGACGGGCTTTTCTATTGAAATATATTACAAATTAAACCCCCGCTTTCCGATTGACCGATTCAGCTCATTTTTACAACACTTCTTTCTCATGAGTTACCCACGACGTATACCGCGTTTCGTTACAATACAGCAGAAATTACGACCGGTATGAGTATATTAAGAATTTGGGTCAAGAGTAAACCCCCCCTTCTAATGAACCGATTTAGTTTATTTTTACAACACATATTTACCTGTAGATTACCACTACGAATACCGAGTTTCGTCGAAATATACCAAAAATCACGGCTGGTAGTGGCGAATTGGTATTGTGGGTCCGGAGTAAATCCCCCCTCCTAATGAACCGATTTAGTTTATTTTTACAACAGTTATTTACCTGTGGATTACCACTACGAATACCGAGTTTCATCGAAATATACCAAAAATCACGGCTGGTAGTGGCGAATTGGTATTGTGGGTCCGGAGTAAACCCCCCCTTCTAATGAACCGATTTAGTTCATTTTTATATCTCACTTTTCTCTCTATATTACCACTACGAATATCAAGTTTCGTTGAAATATAACAAATATTACGGCTGACATAGTCAAATTAGTGTTTTGGGTTCGGGGTAAACCCCCCCTGCCGGTGGACCGACATTGGTGGTTAACGAACTCGTTCAATCGTTTGCTAATTGAATGCTATATACCAAGTTTCGTGACGAAAAAACAAAAACTCTGGCCGCTATCGTGTTAACAGACACACACATATATATATATATATATATATATATATATATATATATATATATATATATATATATATATATATATGCATATATATATATATATATAGATATATATAAATTTTAACGGGGGTCATTTTCGGTGTCTACTAGGTAGGATCGATAAAGATTTGAAGAAATTTTTCAAAAATTCCGTCATGAGTCCAACCTCAATAGCTACTTTCCTTCGGAGGAAAGTGCTAAAAATCAATCTCATCAATAGGATTATTGATTTATTTAAGTAAAGGGCTTATTTTGGTACTAATAATACAATGAAAATCCCAAAAGAAAAGTTTTTTTCCTCACCAATGTCCAACATTACTGTGAGATCGCCCCACAGGCTGAATAATGGTCCGATTTTCATGAAGTTTGACACAAAAATCTTTCGTTTAATTTGAAAGGTCAATTTCGTTAACCAGTAAAATCACTCCACTGGAACATGTTTTTTGGAGCGAAATTCACGCCAAAAAAACACTTAGGTTTTTGAGTTAATATACTTGCAGGTATTTGTTTTTTAGGTTATTTATAAAAACGCATGCAACCATTTTTAAAGCGATATCTGTAACCGCTATGAGAAAATGGAATTTTCAGTTTGGGTATTCAGGAACGATTGATTCAGTTGAATCTTGTTTCAGATGTTTGACATTCGACTAATCTGAGATAAATGAATTTTGTTTGCTTTGAGTTGAGGAAGTATTAGAGAAAAAAACAAAAACAAAAAAACATTTCGATAGGGCGATGTCAGTCGGAGAAATAAGTGCTTAACACTTACAAATTGTTAGTTTTGTTCTTTCGTCAGGAAAATTAATATTTTAGTACAACGAGGGAAGAAAATGAGAAACTTATTGGCTGTAGTGCTTCCAAGAGTGGACCTTGAGAAAGATGATGGAGCAATTTCCGCTTAGGATACTATCAGATCCAGTTTGAGGTGCCTAAAATCTTACTTCTTTTTGAGATTTATTTTTATATTTTCACAAAAGATCAAAACCTATCAATAACTGCTTCTATTCCTTAGGCCTTGTACACACTGGGATATATTGTTGCGCGTCATTGTTGCAGAGCTGAATCTCGTTAGAATCTGGATTGTTGCGATTCTGCCGCGCAACATGTCCCCGAGTATCAGGAGTGTATTGCGGGTCTACCTGAAACAAGTATCTGAGTCCCGCTGGTTCGGGACTCACGGATGAATTGTTGCGCAACATTACGAGTGAGGACATGTTCCGGAGCAGCAGTCCAGGCAACAGCTATAGGTGGAAATTTTTGGAACACAATTTTTGACTTCGTAACTTTGTTTGGGCTGGATAGGAGGTGAACATATCAAAAGTCGTCACCCCTAGCCTTTAAGCCGGGGGGGGGGAGGGGGTGGTTTAGAAGGTCCCATTTTTCGGGGTTTCACTTATATCTTGGAAACCCTGCGTCCTAGTGACATGACTATTCTATAACAAATGAAAGCTGATTAAATTTCCTACAAGTTCTATTCAATAAAGTTTTTCGAGATACCTTTAGTTTTCGAAATATCCTCTCTTGAAAGTCTGTCATTTTGGGGAAAAACACTTTTGCCGCATATTTTTTCCCCGTTTTGACCGGATAACTCTTCAACGATGATTCAAAATAATAAATAACGGTTATAGGGTTGTAGAGTATTGCATTCCCTTCAATAATATATATTACTTTGCTATTTTATGTATTTTCCTTCAAACGTAAAAATAATTTCAGTGTTCATCGTGAAATCTGAAATGTAGCGACTAACAGCCCAGGAAACTAAGAGTTATAGGTGGAAATTTTTGGAACACAATTTTTGACTTCGTAACTTTGTCTCGGCTAGTTAGGTGGTCAACATATCAAAAGTCCTCACCCGTTGCCTTTGAGCCGGGGGGGGGGGGGGAGGGGGGTTTAGAAGGTCCCATTTTTCGGGTTTTCACTTATATCTCGGAAACCCTGCGTCCTAGCGACATGACCATTCTATAACAAATGAAAGATTATTAAATGTCCTACAAGTTCTAGTCAATGAAGTTTTTCGAGATATCTTTAGTTTCAAAATATCCGCTGTTGAAAGTCTGTCATTTTGGGAAAAAAACACACTTTTTACTATTCTCGAACGGATATCTCTTCAACGATGGACCCAAAAAATAAATGTCGGTTATGGGGTTGTAGAGCATTCCATTCGCTCCAATAATACATATAACTTTACTATTTTATGTATTTTCCTTCAACTGTGAAAACAGTTTTGTGTTCATCGTGATATTTTGCAACAACTGTCGACCAATGAACCGTTCAATTTCTCACCATTTCCAGTCATCGTATTGTCCAAAATATACTCCATTAAGTAAATACAGGAAGTATAAATAGTACGAAATATATAATTTTGCGCCTCTGACCAGTTATTCACACTCAATTATATAACATCTTGACCATTATATTGCCAATGTTTTTGTTAAGACCAAGTGAGTGCGTATATAACGTTTGAAAGAAAATACATAAAATAGTAAAGTAATATATATTATTGAAGCTAATGGAATGCTCTACAACCCCATAACCGACATTTATTTTTTGGGTGCATCGTTCAAGAGATATCCGGTCGAGAATAGAAAAAAGTGTGTTTTTTCCCAAAATGACAGACTTTGAAGAGCGGATATTTTGAGAACTAAAGATATCTCGAAAAACTTCATTGAATAGAACTTGTAGGAAATTTAATAAGCTTTAATTTGTTATAGAATAGTCATGTCGCTAGGACGCAGGGTTTTCGAGATATAAGTGAAAACCCGAAAAATGGGACCTTCTAAACCCCCCTCCCCCCCGGCTTAAAGGCTACGGGCGAGGACTTTTGATATGTTCACCTCCTATCCAGCCCAAACAAAGTTACGAAGTCAAAAATTGTGTTCCAAAAATTTCCATCTATAACTGTTCGTTGCCTGGACTGCAGCCCCAAGTCTACAATCAGCCCCCGGCGGTTCCCACGTATGGAGTTGTAGTTCAATTTCACGCAATATGTAGACGACTGAATGGACAATAAAGTTAAAATTTTGTTTTATTTATTTGTTGGTTTTTTTTTTTTTTTTTTTTTTTTTTTTTTTTACGGCGCATCTACATCTTGGCCATTAGCGCCGGGCTATCTATAGGTTGCCGCCCTTAAATTATTTGTTGGTGTTCCGCTTTATGGCGATGTACACCTTACATTGTATGTAGTTATTACAAACATTGTGTTTCCTTATTGTTTACGTATTTATATTATGTATATATTATTAAATTGCCTTATATTACCTTACTTGTTAAATATTTACATTATATATATATATATATATATATATATATATATATATATATATATATTACTATAAAGTTAAAAGAGGACTTACAAATGCGCTCATGTTGCTCTGATTATAATTTAATATCATACGTATACAACTTGAAATTAACGTAGTATATATTTTAGTTATTTATAAAAAAGAAAAGAAAGACAAGGCTAAAAATATATTTTTATTTGTACCTATTATCATGGGTATATTTAAGGGCGGTTGAGGGGGCTGACATAAAAACCTTAAAAATAAATTAATTAAGATCAAATTAGATTAGAAAACATAATGTTTATTGGGTGTAATAGCGTTTTAGTTGGTTAATTATTCCAAGTTCTAGATTGTTAGTATTCCATATCTCCTAAATGCCCCCCCCCTAATTTCTAAAGTTTGTTCATTTAACACCCTTGGTCCAACCGTTTGCAAAATATTCTCAAAATCTTGAGGCGTAATTCTTATAAAGTTGACAAATCCCATTCCATCTACAAGTCTCAATGTGTTAGTACGCTTTATTGTTGCTTCTGAACAATTTTCAACACCACCACCGTCTTTGTTTTTTTTTTCATATTTGATATTTAATTAACTGTAACAACGATAGAGAAACACCTCTCTATTGAGAGGCCAGCTCCTGAGAAATGTTCGAGGGAACTGGCTATCTAGTGTGGACGCGATTCATTGTTGCGGGACAGCCCCGAAACTGACGCGCAACATTGTTGCAGGACAGCTCCCAGTGTCCCGCAACTTAGAGTCTCAGTGTGTACTAGCCTTTAACAAATGATACTAGGGATATGAACAAAACGCTTTCCGCGCTATAGTTTGAAGGCCACCTACATGGCAACGTACCCGTGCATAAAACGGGGAAATCTGAGTTCAAATCCCGGTGAGGGAGTTCATATTTCTAGAAAATATATATTTCCAAATAGCCATATAATATATAAGAAGTAAAATATATCCTTGAAGTAATTTTGGAAATCAATTCTTCATATTGTCACTTGCCTGATGGGAGCCAATTTGTTCTAGTGTAATTAAATTGTGTACAATTAACCGTTATGACTACTTGGACGATAATTAATTCCAGGTTTTTTGGTCACGCATCTCACGACATCCGTTCATTATCACTAGCAAACTTTTTATCTGAAACGCGAATGTTACTGTTGGAAAGTTCAGTTCTAAACAAGGGCATACCGAGAATTCCGATTCCCTTCATGCTTGATAAGAGATAAGTCACACAAATAATGAGTGCTATTATTTACTACTCTCGACAATACAACAGATAATTGTCAAAACTACAGAATAATACACCGGGAGATAAACAAGTCAATGATTTAATTTTCAAGACGTAATGTTTTAACTCACCTGCCCAACTGATGCATTGCTTGTTCTGTGTGGTATTTTGATGCACTAAACACGAATCCGTTAAAAAAAAAGTTGCTCTCAACTAGGAAACACTATTAAGGTTATTAAGCACTAAATTTCGCTGTTATGCAGTTTAAGAAAGCTAGCGTAAACAACTATATTTGTAAACATAGTTATGTAAAATCCTGTAAAAAAGAAGTATAATTTAAATGTACCATCAATTATTTAAATTTACCACCAGTTATTTATTCAGAAACATTTTTTTAAATAATGAAACACTCTCCTCATTTTAGCGCGGTTCCTCCCTCCCCCATAGGGAGGAACCCCGCTTATAAGGTTGATACAATGAAACAATCCGGAAGTGCCGACTAGAAAATTTTGCGTTTCAGAACCCCTAGAAACCGAAAATAACGGTGGTTCAAATTTGTATATATATATATGTATATATTTATATATATATATATATATATATATATATATATATATATATATATATATATATATATATATATATATCTATTTGTCTGTTCGCTCTCTAAATAGAAGACGAATGGTCCGATTTTAATGAAATTTGGTACAAAAAACTGTCGTCCAATTTGAAAGGTCAAGTTCGTTAACCAGCAAAATCCGCCCACTGGAAGTTGGCGTTTGGGGCGAAATTCGCGCAGAAAAAATCGTAACGCTTACGTTTTTGAGTTCATAAGCTTGTAAGTACTCGTTTTATATGATTCCTGGGCTAGGAAAACGAATGAAACCATTTTGAAGGCGATCGCTTTAACCGTTTTCGAGAAAATTGGAAAAATAGTTTTTGAATACCGTTTTTGGTTTGGGTACTTAGAATTACGGGATTCAGTTGAAACTTTATCTGCATGTTCTACTTTCATTAAAACTAATATGTTGAAAGTTTTGTTACGTTTGGAGTTAAGGAAGGGTTAGAATAAAATATTTTATGAACAGACATGAAAAGTTTTGGGAAGTTCGTATACTTTCATTAATATCTCCAACACGGTTGGGAAATCGTGGTAAGTGGATAGAAACTATTTGAAAGCTTACTAAATTCTCTACAAAAAAGATTCTAAAACTATTTTTGATTAGGTTATGTCAATCGGAGAAATAAGTGCTTAAAACTTCAAATACGTCTGTTTTTTTCTTATGAACGGGTTTTTGTCGTTCTTGTTGTAATTTTTGTCTCATTCCCTTCGTTTTTTATTGCTTTTTATTTTTGTAATTTCTTATGTTGCGAAACTTTTGTGTGTAAAACAGGATATGAAAAATGAGGCCAATTTTCTGTTGCTAGAAATAATATAAATTTTGGGAACATTCATTAATATCTCGAAAACTGTTGAGAATTTTGGTAAACGGAAGAATACCATTAGAAAGCTTATTAAATGCTCTACATAAAAGGTTCTAATGAAAGTTTTGATTAGGCGATGTCAATCGGAGAAATAAGAGCTAAAAGCTTTAAAGTAATTGATTTCGCTTATTCGAAGTGTTCTTTTTGTCTGTATTTTATTCCTTGTTATTTTTTAATTGCTTATAGTTGGATAATGTATTCGAAAATAAAACAGGTTAAGTAAAATAACAAAAACAATTTATTGTTAGAAATATAGAGTTCCAAGATTCCAAGAACTTGTAACTAGCGGGACGGTTTCTAGTGTTGCCGACCCTTCAGGTAAGATTGTATATCTTACCTTTCAAGACTGGTGGAACCAAAATATAACTGTCAGGGTTCGGTCACTGCTACTTAATAAAACTACATTTTATCGTAAGAATGGTTTTATTTTGCCGACGTTTTGGCTTGAACTTCAAGCCTTCATCAGGGCTGTAAATACAAGTAGGACATATTTAACACTAATATATGCACATATCTATGTAAATATACCTAACATATATATATATATATATATATATATATATATATATATATATATATATATATACATATATAATATATATATATATATATATATGCATATACACATACACATATACACGCACACATATGTACATATATATGCCCACATACATACACATATGGGGTATGTATTATTAAGTAGCAGTGACCTAACCCGGACAATCCCTACCTTGCATCATCAACGGTCAACGATCTCCTCTCAACAAAATAATAACTGCTTCTATTTTAATCTTTCGAAATTAGACTAGGGATAAGAACGGAACCGCGCTAAGATGAGGCAGTTCCTGCGAGTCGGACTTTTTTTGTTTCGCTCTTGAAAAGCATTATATACAAGAAATCTTTTAATAATTAGCTCATGCCTTTAAAATTAGCATGCGTTGCGAAATAATCTTTCATTTCACTGCCGAAAATGAACAATTAGAAGATAGGCTAAAAAATAATGAAGTATTTATATTTTTATTTTAAGTATTTATATTTTATATTTGTTTCGCATTATGGGCATACATGCTATGCGTTTCCGCTCGCTCGCTCAAGAAGATAAAAAAACTCTAGTTAATCCAAATCGCTAAAATTAATAGAATTTTATTAATTTTAGCGATTTGGATTGACTAGACTTTAGATATCTTCTTGAGCGACAGCTTACGACGGGTGACGAGGCCCTCAAAATTTACAAGAAATAATTTGTCAACTTTTCAAATGGGAGTTCTTTATTTCCTAATTTTACATCGCTGCGCATGGATATCTTTACAAACATCGTTGTTTTCGCTAGCTTTCTAACTCGTATAACAGTGAACTTTACTGCTTTATAACGTTTTTCCTGGTTGAGAGCGATTTTTTTTAACGGATTCGCGTTTAGTGCATCAAAATACCATGTAGAACAACCAGTAAAAAAATCGGCGAGGAGGCCCCTAAACTTCACAGTTACCGATTTTTAGCACATTCCTCCGAAGGAAAGTAGCTATTGAGGTTGGACTCATGACAGAATTTTTGAAAAATTTCTTCAAATCTTTATCGATCCTACCTAGTAGACACCAAAAATGACCCCCGTTAAAATTTATATATATATATATATATATATATATGTGTCTGTTAACACGATAGCGGCCAGAGTTTTTGTTTTTTCGTCACGAAACTTGGTACATAGCATTCAATTAGCAAACGATTGAACGAGTTCGTTAACCACCAAAATCGGTCCACCGGAAGGGGGGGGGGTTTAGCCCGAACCCAAAACACTAATTTGACCATTTCAGCCGTTGTATTTGTTATATTTCAACGAAACTTGGTATTCGTAGTGGTAATATAGAGAGAAAAGTGAGATATAAAAATGAACTAAATCGGTTCATAAGGAGGGGGGGTTTACTTCGGACCGACAATACCAATTCGCCACTACCAACCGTGATTTTTGGTATATTTCGACGAAACTCGGTATTCGTAGTGGTAATGTACAGGTAAATATGTGTTGTAAAATTAAACTAAATCGGTTCATTAGGAGGGGGGGTTTACTCCAGACCCACAATACCAATTCACCACTACCAACCGTGATTTTTGGTATATTTCGACGAAACTCGGTATTCGTAGTGGTGATCTACAGGTAAATATGTGTTGTAAAAATAAACTAAATCGGTTCATTAGGAGGGGGGGTTTACTCCGGACCCAAATTACTAATATACTCATACTGGTCGTAATTTCTGCTGTATTGTAACGAAACGCGGTATACGTCGTGGGTAACTCGTGAGAAAGAAGTGTTGTAAAAATGAGCTGAATCGGTCAATCGGAAAGGGGGGTTTACTTTGTAATATATTTCAATAGAAAAGCCAGCCAGACATAGGTTCACAAAGGCGCCGCAAGGAGCGCTTTCTACCACTAGAGTGACTGTATCCGCTTCCTGTGTTAGATCAAAATACGATAATATGAGGTTTTTTGTATTTATTACGTAGTGTAGTAGGTACCATGTGTAAACATAACTCTGGAAGCAAATTAATAATTTATCAGTTACTCATTACAAAATTAAAAGAGAACTATTCATGTTTTTATTTTATTTATGTAGGATATTTTAAGCAAATTGTTCTGGAAAGCAGTCTACACTACCCCAATTCTGAGGAAAGTGCTTAGTTATGCAGCTCCTGCGTGACAGACTTTTTTAAATAATGAAGAATTTACGTTGAGTAGGCGCAAAGTTACGTTCTGTTTCCATCAGATCAATGTCAGATGCTTGTTTACTGCTTTGGGATATATCGCAGATGATTAGGCGAACATAGAAAGGCCCGGAGAAAATTGTTGCATATTCATAAGAACATGGTGTCGAGTAGAGAATTCAATTTGTTTATATTAGGCTAAGCCGCTTGTATAGCCATATTAGGAGTATATTAACCCTCTGGGATTAGCATCTAGAATCGAGACCAAAGTACTTTATGCTTCATAAACCAGCCCAAATACTTGGTAGTGTAATAAAATGCAAGCAAGTTGCTACCAGTTCTATTGTTGTATATTTAATATGCTAAGTATATCTATCTGAACATCTTTGTTCCTTTGGCTCTTATAACATTGATTTAAACCCTTGATCTACATTGACATCTGGGAGATGTCTTTCATTTCATGTTTTATTGATGCCTTTGAAACAGGGCCGCCACATCTCAGAGCCGGGCCCGGGACCAGATTACGGGCTCCCACTTCTCAGAGCCAGATTGAAAATTTTAGTACTTTGCTATAGGACTTTGGGCGTTTTAAAATTATTTTCATCTTCAGTTTTGAGCAAAATGACAATAAAAGCAGACAATTGTTATAGGCTCCCAATCCCTCATAAGTTCTACTTCCCCTTTTCCAGCCCTTTTCCTTAACAGCATCCCTATAAAATATTGTAAATCAGTTAAAAATCTTGGGATCATATTTGATCAGAACCTTTCCTGGAAAAATCATATTTCCCAAATTTCCCGTCGGTCCATATTTATCCTGAGACAGCTCAACCTCTCCCGCCATCTCCTGCCAACAAAAACCCGTCAACTCCTCGTAACTTCCCTATTATTCCCCCAGTTTGACTATGGTTGTTTGGTGTACGGTGGACTTTCTGGCGATCTCGAGGCAAAACTCAAACGCCTCATGAACTGTTTCATTCGTTTTATCCTCGGGATCCCCAGAGACTCCCACATATCACATTTCTACCAGGAGCTAAATTGGCTATTCCCTCTTTATCGTCGTCAGTACTTCCTCGGCTCAGTCCTTTACCAAGTAATTCAGTCCCGTAGACCTTCTTATATTTTTCAACTTCTTAAATTTAAATCCTCGGTTCACTCCCGTAACACCCGATCTCGTCCTTCCGATCTTTATACTCCTTCCCACCGAACAGCAATATTCGAAAAATCATTCGTCACCCGTGCCACCTCGCTATGGAATTCCTTGCCTTCGTGTGTCCGCCATTCTACCAACCTTGAAACCTTTAAATCCCGACTCTTCCACCACCTTCTATCCCTCCAAGTTTTACCCAACACCTAGTCTATATTGAAGCTGTACACTATATATTGATACTGATAGCATTTATAAGTTTTTAAGTTTATACGTAAAATTCAAAATTATTTTGTACCAGCAAAATCCGCCCACTGGAAGATGGCGTTTGGGGCGAAATTCGCGCAGAAAAAATCGTAACGCTTACGTTTTTGAGTTCATAAGCTTGTAAGTACTCGTTTTATAGGCTTCTTGGGCTAGAAAAACGAATGAAATCATTTTCAAGGCGATAGCTTTAACCGTTGTCGAGAAAATTGGAAAAATAGTTTTTGAATACCGTTTTTGGTTTGGGTACTTAGAATCACGGGATTCAGTTGAAACATTTTCTGCATGTTCTACTTTCATTAAAACTAATATGTTGCAATTTTGGTTACGTTTGGAGTTAAGGAAGGGTTAGAATAAAATATTTTATGAACAGACATGAAAAGTTTTGGGAACTTCGTATACTTTCATTAATATCTCGACCACGGTTGGGAAATCGTGGTAAGTGGATAAAAAATATTTGAAAGCTTTATAAATTCTCTACAAAAACAATTCTGAAACAATTTTTGATTAGGTGATGTAAATCGAAGAAAAAAGTGCTTAAAACTTCAAATACGTCTGTTTAGTTCTTATGAACGGGTTTTTGTCGTTCTTTTTGTAATTTTTGTCTCTTTCCCTTACTTTTTTATTGATTTTTATTTTTTTAATTTCTTATGTTAGGAAAATGTATTTGTGTGTAAAACAGGGTAGGTAAAATGAGACCAATTTTCTGTTGCTAGAAATAATGAAAAGGTTTGGGAACTCCGTATACTTTCATTAATATCTCGAAAACGGTTAAGAATCTTGGCAAACGGAAAGCTATTCGAAAGCTTACTAAATGCTCAACAAAAAAGGTTGTGACGAAAGTTTTAACTAGGCGATGTCAATCGGAGAAATAAGTGCTTAAAACTTTAAAGTAATTGATTTCGTTTATTCGAACAGTTCTTTTTGTCTGTTTTATTCCTTGTTATTTTTTAATTGCTTATAGTTGGATAATGTATTTGACAATAAAAAAGGTTAAGTAAAATATTTATTGTTAGAAATATAGATTTCCAAGATTCCAAGACCTTGTAACTAGTGGGACCGTTTCTAGTGTTAGCCGACCCTTCCAGGTAAGATCGTAAATCAAGACCTTGGTGGAACCAAAATAATAACTGCTTCTATTTTAATCTTTCCAAATTAGACTAGGGATAAGAACGGAACCGCGCTAAGATGACACAGTTCCTGCGAGTCGGGCTTTAATATTTGTAATCAAAATCTGACTCCATTGTTCATTTTTTTTTTAGTTTTGTTACGAAGTAAACTTCGAATCCTTTATACTGATATGATTATTTTCACAACGCTCCTTTACGATTAGTTTGGCTGAATGTTTACCTAGTTTAGCTGCAAGGAAGCAAAAATTACGGCGATTAGGGGCAAATGAATTACAGTTGGTTTTGAAATAACTAAGAACTCCTAAAAAAACAAAAAAAAAAAAAAACAAAAAAACTTTCATTCCTCTTATACTCACCCTCAATATGGTAACATGAAATGGATTTTACTTTTCGAAATATAAGTATAGTAAACTAGAACTAGAGCCAGCCCAGGCAGAGCTGACGAGTCGATGAGCTAGTAACTGCTAAAACCACCAGCCTATTTCCTCCGATAATTGATGTAGGGCTGTTTTGTAGAGCAGCCGTCGATGGCATCCTTTGTGCAAAGTCCCATCCAGTTGTTTGACATCTCTAACATTGCACGTTGGTAGATTTTAGATAATCGGATATGCTACGTGCGTGTTGGCTATAACATAAAGCACGCCAATTCGAACGTTTTACCTCAAAAGGTTTTGGAGATTAATTTTGATCTTTATCTTTATATTACTTTAAAATCGCCCAAAACATGCCAAAAGTTAACATTCCAGAAGTTAATGAGTAGTCAATGTAAACGAATGGTATACTACTTGATCGATCCTTGAATAAGAAAATAAAACAAAGTTTAGTTGCCCAACTACAATAGAATAATATACCTAATTAAGTCTACGGAGTAGACACAAATGGACCAAAAACAAGTCTTGTGGAATATTGATTTTTTTCTAATTAAATACTTTTTATCAATATTTAGTATATAACCTTTGTTGAAAATTATTGATTGCTAATTGATGAATCGGTTTACAACTAAGTAGTCTTTATGAATATTTAGTATATAACCTATTTTTGGATCTGTGTTTTTGGGGTGCTCTCCGCCTAGGCTTTGTATTTGTGTCGGCAGATACCTGGGGTATATTTACAGCTCTTGAGGATTAACTCTTAGCAGGTAAATTTCCTGCGGACCTTCTACGGGCATTGAACCGCCATATTCGCTCATAGTAACCGTTGTGAAGTTTATTTTTTGGATTTAGGACTTAATATACATATGTAGACTAAATCATAGCAAGAAGTAATCCTCCGTCGTCGGTTCTTAACTATGTAGACTCGCTAATGTTATCCAATCTTAGATACATCGTATTTAAAATCCACAGCAAAAACACGACATTTCATCAGAATCCCCTGCTGAATAAAACTTATATAGAATAATATGCAAAATAAAGCCTATCTAGTGGATAAAAATAGAGGAAAAAAGCCGTTCGTGGTGGTAGAAAATCTTAAAAGTATTTCGCTCAGAAATCTCCGAAATATTGTCACTAATTTTACGTATCCTGTTTTATAGCCAAATAGATTTATATTCTATAATCAATAAGAAAAACCTACTAACAATAAAAAACTATGGGTAACAGATGAAAATAGGGAATACCAAGAATAATTCTAAAGAACGAAATCAACACCAGTACTGTAATCTAGATATTCATACGGCATCATCGAATTCTAACAAACAAAATATTGATTCTAATTATACGTATCCTGTTTTATTGACAAATACATTTGACTACTATAAGCAATTAAAAACACTAGGGAATATGCCAAAGAACTCAGAGTAGGAGCCTCGACAGTTTCAAGACATTTGAAGGAAATCGACAAATCCAAAGCTGACATTACTTCGCTTATTCAAAACTTTCTTTAGAACCTTTCTTGTAGACCATTTAGTAAGCTTTCGAATGGTAACCTTTCGCTTCCCAAGATTTTCAACCGTTTTCGAGATATTAAGAAATTATACGAAGTTCCCAAAACTTTTCATTATTTCTGACAACAGAAAATTGGTCTCATTTTACCTATCCTGTTTTACACACACATACATTTTCCTTACAAATACAACATAAGAAATTAAAGAAATAAAAAGCAATAAAAAACCAAGGGAAAGAGACAAAAATTACAAAAAGAACGACAAAAACCCGTTCATAAGAACAAAACAGACGTATTTGAAGTTTTAAGCATTTATTTCTCCGATTGACATAACCTAATCAAAAATAGTTTTAGAATCATTTTTGTAGAGAATTTAGTAAGCTTTCAAATAGTTTCAATCCACTTACCACGATTTCCCAACCGTGTTCGAGATATTAATGAAAGTATACGAAGTTTCCAAAACTTTTCATATCTGTTCATAAAATATTTTATTCTAACCCTTCCTTAACTCCAAACGTAACATAACTTTCAACATATTAGTTTTAATGAAAGTAGAACATGCACATAATGTTTCAACTGAATCCCGTTATTCTAAGAACCCAAACCAAAAACGGTATTCAAAAACTATTTTTCCAATTTTCTCGACAACGGTTAAAGCTATCGCCTTGAAAATGGTTTCATTCGTTTTTCTAGCCCAAGAAGCCTATAAAACGAGTACTTACAAGCTTATGAACTCAAAAACGTAAGCGTTACGATTTTTTCTGCGCGAATTTCGCCCCAAACGCCATCTTCCAGTGGGCGGATTTTGCTGGTTAACGAACTTGACCTTTCAAATTGGACGACAGATTTTTGTACCAAATTTCATCAAAATCGGACCATTCGTCTTCTATTTAGAGAGCGAACAGACAAATATATATATATATATATATATATATATATATATATATATATATATATATATAAATAAATATATACATATATATATATATATATATACAAATTTGAACCACCGTTATTTTCGGTTTCTAGGGGTTCTGAAACGCAAAATTTTCTAGTCGGCACTTCCGGATTGTTTCATTGTATCAACCTTATAAGCGGGGTTCCTCCCTATGGGGGAGGGAGGAACCGCGCTAAAAAGTTAATGTATATATATATATATATGTATATATATATATATATGTATATATATATATATATATGTATATATATATATAAACAAACACACATACTAATTTGAACCCCCGTTCTTTCCGAGATTTATGGGTTCTGAAACGTGAAATATTCTAGTCGGCACTTCTGGAGTGCGTCATATGGTCAAACTCATAAGCGGCATTCCTTTTTATGGATGGACGATAACAAACATTAAACATTCTTATCTAAAAACATAATATGTATATTTGACTGTCTCTAAAGGTATTCTTTTCTTTAAAACCTAGTAATGTATTTTTCAGCGAGCATATCTTAAAATTAATTGTACAGTAATCGTTTCAAGTCTTCTTAAACACAAGAGAATACTTTAAAAATTACTTTGCTTTGCAAAGAATAAAGCCTAAGGGGTAGTATTGAAATAAGGTTTATTGTTCCATTGATACGGAAGGTTGATGTGAGGTGTTAGGTTGATCTGAAGCTTCTAGTGTTCCTACAGTCCTATGCTTGTTTATATTAAAGGGAAGATCTTGGAACTTTTACCTTCAGTATATTTGAAAGGATTATTTAAGGATATTTGATATCATAGCTTTTATCAATTTTATTCAGAATTAGCTGACACATCCATCCTTGACGAGTGCACGAGGAGAACTTGAAAATATTTTTATGGCAAGAATATAGCTTAGCTTACAGCTATATTGCAGTGCGGCGGAAATTTGTCGACGTAAAAGATGTTAGCTATTTGTAAAGTTTTTCAACTCACACACAATCAATTTTTACACATGGCTAAAAAAAAATAAAGTCCGACTCGCAGGAACTGCATCATCTTAGCGCGGTTCCTGTTCATATCCCTATTGTCATTTGAAAATCTTAGAATAGAAACAGATAATATTTTCCTCGGCCTTTGTTCAAAGGGTTTTATGACTGGTCGGGTCCGCCAGACCCTAGAATCCTCTTCTACCGATACTTCATTTCATAAGTTTCAATGAATTGGAAAATATCAAAATTATTCACATATTCCTGTGTTCTTTTACTATAGTTATAATTCTACAAATAAAATCAATTAAAAAATAAAATAAAAAACCAACAGAATAAAGTCAATTGAAAATATTCAAAAGACGTCATCGAATCTCTTTCTTTTGGCAAGTTATGTTTCTAACAATGAATTGTTTTTCTTATTTTACTTAATCTTTTTTATTGTCAAATACATTATCCAACTTTAAGCAATTAAAAAAAAACAAGGAATAAAAACAGACAAAAAGAACTGTTCGAATAAACGAAATCAATTACTTCAAAGTTTAGGCACTTATTTCTCCGATTGACATCGCTTATTCAAAACTTTATTCAGAATTTTTTTTTTTTAGACCATTTAGTAAGCTTTCGAATGGTAACCTTTCGCTTCCCTAATTTTCAACCGTTTTCGAGATATTATTGAAAGTATACGAAGTGCCCAAAACTTTTCATTATTTTTAGCAACAGAAAATGGGTCTCATTTTACCTATCCTGTTTTACACACAAATACATTTTCGTAACATAAAAAATTACAAAAATAAATAGCAATAAAAAACTAAGGGAAAGAGACAATAATTACAAAAAGAACGACAAAAAAACCGTTCATAAGAGCTAAACAGACGTATTTGAAGTTTTAAGCTCTTATTTCTTCGATCGAGATCACCTAATCAAAAATTGTTTCAGAATCTTTTTTTTTGTGAATTTAGAAAGCTTTCAAATAGTTTCTATCCACTGATCATAATTTCCCAACCGCGTTCGAGATATTGATGAAAGTAAACGAAGTTCCCAAAACTTTTCATGTCTGTTCATAACATATTTTATTCTAACCCTTCCTCAACTCCAAACGTAACCAAAAGTTTAACATGTTAGTTTTGATGAAATTCAAACATGCAAAAAATGTTTTTACTGAATCCCATGATTGTAAGTACCAAAACCAAGCTAGGCTTTGTATTTGTGTCGGCAGATACCTGGGGTATATTTACAACTCTTGAGGATTAACTCGTAGCAGGTACATTTTTTGTGGACCCACAGGCAGTGAACGGACTCTCTATTCCCTCAAAGTATCTAACCTGTGTGAAGTTGAATATTGTTTCTAATTATACGTATCATGTTTTATTGACAAATACATTTGACTACTATAAGCAATTACAAACACTAGGGAACATGCCAAAGAACTCGGAGTAGGAGCCTTGACAGTTTCAAGTCATTTGAAGGAAATCGGCAAATCCAAAACTGACATTTCATACGGTACAGCCTGATATATTTCTAGCAATGAATTGTTTTTCTTATTTTTATTAATCTGTTTTATTGTCAAATACATTATCCTACTATAAGAAATGACAAAATAACAAGGAATAAAAACAAAAAAGAAGAACCGTTCAAATAAACGAAATCAATTACTTCAAAGTTTAAGCACGTATTTCTCCGATTGACATCGCCTAATCAAAAATTGTTTCAGAATCTTTTTTGTAGAACATTTAGTAAGCTGTCGCATGGTAACCCTCCGTTTACCAATATTTCAAACAGTTTTCGAGATATTAGGGAAGGTATACGAAGTTCCCAAAACTTTTCATGTCTGTTAATAAAATATTTTATATTAATCCTTCCTTAACTCCAAACGTAACCAAAATCTCAACATATTAGTTTTAATGATAGTAGAGCATGTAGAAAATGTTTCAACTGAATCCTATGATTCTAAGTACCCAAACCAAAAACGGTATTCGAAAACTATTTTTCTAATTTTCTCGAAAATGGTTAAAGCTATCGCCTTGGAAATGGTTTCATTCGTTTTCCTAGCCCAAGAAGCCTATAAAACGAGTACTTACAAGCTTATGAAGTCAAAAACGTAAGCGTTACGATTTTTTTTGCGCGAATTTCGCCCCAAACGCCATCTTCCAGTGGGCGGATTCTGCTGGTTAACGAACTTGACCTTTCAAATTGGACGACGGATTTTTGTACCAAATTTCATCACAATCGGACCATCAGGGAAGCCAGAAATGAGCGAGCAGACAAATATATATATATATATATATATATATATATATATATATATATATATATATGTAAGGGACTGATTAGCAAGGACGGGATTTAGAGGTATAGACAATGGGGAAATATTTTAGAGAAGCGGAAATTCCTTTTTAAAACTATAATTTACACAGAGGATACAAACATAAATATCATAAACCATTGCTACAATGAGAGAAAAGGTTGAGTGAGAGAGACAGATAGGTAGAGTTATCAAATATGATCATTTGGGGAGATTATAGAGAATTTGGAACTGGCCTACCTCTGAACAGCATCTGGGCCGAAGTCTCAGGAACGGATGCAAACTCTGCCCGGTCGGAGGTAAGCCAGCTCTTTTTAAACCCTTTGTACCCCACTCCTGCTTTTGCAGGTGATTGAACTAGAAACTCTTGTCAGGTCTTAGATCTTCCAGGAATCTTACGAATCAGCCACGTGCAGTGCCAACATCCCAGACGCAACGTTTGCGGATTCGTGGTTCTCACATCTCTAGAGATGGACAGCCAACCTTTTCTCTCATCCTTATTCACTTAACAAGGCCAAAGGGAAAACGGGGCGTTACATCACCCCCCGATTTTTCAAAGTCATGTTTCCCTTGGAACATTACTTTACCTTTAACACTACCCATCCTTATGTTACTAATAATAATAATAATAAACAATATTAGTGCTAATAACAATACAGGTGATGCGCTGTAAAAATTAAAATAAAATAAACATTATTGGCATCTTTACAAGACAAAACCTCTCCCTTAGGAGGTAAAAATCCTTATGTTACCATTATTTTATAACTATACCGAACACTGTCGTCACAATCACTGAACGGCTACTACACTTACGAGCGGTCTATATCCGCTCCGTTATTACAGATACGACACTTTCAGCTGCCGGTCGATGTATTACGAATCCTGCTGCCCCACTTCCTTCCGTTGGCTGCGAGTTTTGATTCGCACCACGCCGGGATCTGAGTTTTGTAATTACCAGGCCAGTGGTAAACCCAAGAAGTGCTATTAGAGCAACCGACCCGCCTGCTATCCACAGAAGTTCTCCTTCCTTCACCTTCTTTTGGGCCGCAAGGATCCGTTCAACATCGCTCCATGTTCCCCATTCAGCCGAAGAGTTATTGGACGCTTCTTCGAGCTCCTTGAGCTCCTTCAAAGTATCCTCCCATACTGCGGGATCATAATCCTCTTTTACTGGCAGGTCCAAGGGTGGTTTGATCGTGACGTTGACCCATTGCAACTGCACCACCTGAGAGGATTCCCCAACGTCGGCTATCGGCAAAAGGCGATAATCAGGTGTCCAAGCTGTGCAACCAGGTGCTATGGTAAGCTGCCCACTTCCATCTAGAACCCGCTCTAGCGATTCTACTCCAGCACTCCCTCTGCATTGAAGATGGAGGCGAGTGGGCTTAGACATGCTATACCACCATAGCTCCTTGTGCTCGTCCCAAATCCATGTGGGTGAAGATCTAGGATTCACCAAAGTCCACGGGCACCATCCCTTCGACGTATTCTCCTGGCGAAACGATGAGACAATACAAGATGGTGTTTGTCCGTGAAAGAACTTGAACTCGGCAGGACAGATCCATGGTATCCCGGGACGACATCTGGCTATATCCTGCTCCTGAAGAATTGAGTAGGCCTTCTCGTTGTGGCTCTCCAAGAAGAACGCCCCCTCCGGCTCAGCTGCAACCATTCTTCCTGTTTTATTCTCCTTAAGAGGCAAGGAGAGAACCTGATAAAGCACCATCTCCTGATCCGGAGTTTTTAAAGGCAATTCCACTACAGCTATTACTCCATCATCGGTTGCAATTGCATGTACTTCAGAAATTTGGTAGTAAATTTGGTCATGATATCGGCTTCCCTCCGAGAGGAGTGTCAGTCCAGTTGGCAGAGCCTCTCTTACCTTCCCCAAAATCAGAGTTAACTCTTTAGGACCTAGCATCTCTCTACTCAACCTTCCACTCATCGATGCTCCTACTCCATTAAGAACTCTGCGGAATCTAAATAGGAATTCCGTTACTCCAGTTTCTAGGCTTCTGAGGGACGAGGAAAGGTACAGGGAACTTTGGATGAGTTTAGTAACACGCGATATGTTCGTTTGAAGATGCGCCTCTTTTTGAAAACCTTCCTTCAAAATTCTACGGACCACCCCAGACAAGCGGGTAACCCTTTTTGTGTCCTCTTCGGCTTTCCTTGCAAACTCGCGACTGAGCGTTAGTTGTTCAGAGACCGCATGTATGGTGTCTCCGTACTGCTTACTTAGTTTGTCGAAATTTTCTTGAATGCCTTGTAAATCGTCCGCGTCTGGGGTCCCAAATAGGTATTTTAATACTATCCCCCCCGCATTGACCAATCCTCGACGTTCTCGGGGACTAGGTAGCATGGACCAGAGCATATCAAGTTCCTCTTCTGCCTCCCTGAATAGACTAAGTATGCCCTCGACAACAGGCTGAAGTCCATCAAGCTCTGGATATTTAACCGAGGCATGAGATAGGTCTAATTGGACCTTCCAAATCTCCCCTCGCAGAGTTTCCATTATACCTTCTAGGTGGGATACATTCAAGTGAACCAGTAGACGCCATTTGTCTCCCGTCACAACTACGTCACCTCGTCTTAAAACCAAGATCGTAAAACCAGACTTGCCCACGCCAAGGGCCATACTCCTAGGACCACCCACAGCGACAACCCTGAAATAAGATATTCAGGAATCATTTTCAGGCAACTTAGCTCTCCTCCTAAGCGGGTATGGGGACCTACGAGAAAAAGTTAAAGTTTTCCCCTTTGGTGTCCAAGTAGCATCAGGTTTCCCCTTTTGCTGAGCTTGGCTCTCGCTATCTGAACCACTTGAACTTTCCCCAGAAGTCCCACCTGTCTCAATCCGTCCTTCGTTTCCCTCCCCTTGACTATCCTGGGTTATTTCCCTGTTTTCTTCCTCAGGAGAGGATCTAACGCCCAGAGGGCAGGCAGGGTCATTACATTCTGGCGATCTTCCCGCAGCAACCGGACAGTGTCTGTGAATCTCACTCTGCGTTTCAATTTCATCTTGGTCCTCACAAGAGTCGTCTTCTGAGCCATAACAACACCCTGGGTTAATTTCCCATTCCGGCTCCATGACCTCATCTTCCGACCCTTCCACTTCCCGGGTTGCCCCACCTGCCTTCGTCATAACCTTAGGGTGCGAATCCCCTCCTCCCCCGGGGCCCGTTTTAGCCTATTTATATGAACTACATTCAGAGATCCAGTGGCCAGTCGGATCTCATAGTTCACTCGCGAGAGAACCCTTTCTACTTTGTGTGGGCCTGTCCAGGGACAGTGGAATTTTGGACAATTCCCAGGCTTTACGGCTGGACAATGGAGATAGACCCAATCCCCCACCTCTAGGCGTCGCTCCTTACGCCGGGCATTACAATAATGGGTCCTCATTGCCCAGGCCTTTTCGGCACGACTCAAAGCGTCCTTATAGGCTTCTTTCAGCCGATGCCCTAACTTTTCGACACGGTCCGCTGATTCCGATCCGTCATTGGTTGGACCTACCCAGCAATCAAACGGAGTTACCAATTCTCGCCCAAGCATGAGGTAGTTTGGGGAGTATCCTGTCGACGAATGAGGTATTGCTCGATATGCCATGAGAGCATATGGGACCCACTTATCCCAGTCACGACCGTCTCTTCGCACATATTGGGATATCGAATCGGTAAGAGTTCGATGTAACCTCTCTACCATTCCGTTACATTCCGGATGGTAGGCGGAAGTTTGTAATTTCCTAATCCCCAGAGCTCTACAAACTTGAGTAAACAGTCGAGAAACGAAATTTCTTCCCTGGTCTGTTAACAACCTCCTAGGGACCCCATGTCGAGTGATAATATTCTCGACGAGTGCTACGGCCGTTTCTTCAGCTGTTTGCCCCTTCAGTGGTATTCCCTCCGCATACCGTGTAAAATTGTCAATTACGGTCAAAAGGTAACGATGGCCCCTTTTGGAAGTCGGCAAAGGCCCAAATATGTCTAGCGATACCTGCTCGAAAGGCCCTGTGGCCATATAGGGAGCTTCCAGGGGGACCTTTTGAGATACAGGACTTTTTCTGCTAGCGCAGGCGTGACACCGTTCCACAAAGGACTTAACATCCGCCGCCATGCCCGGCCAATAATATGAGCTTTTGATTACCGCGAGAGTACGATCAGCCCCTGGGTGCCCAGCCCATGGTTTCGAGTGATTTTCTTCAACGATTGTTTTTCGTAGACCCTCAGGCACCATAAGCCTCCATTCCGACTCATCCGTTGCCCCATCGGCCCAATATAGCAGGCCATCGGCATCTGTTTGTACATGAACAGTGCCTCTCTTGATGGCTCTTTGACACCACATATCCTCCTTTTGAGCATCCTTCAATTTACCTCGGGTTATTTTCTGCCTATTTCCCGTGACTACAGCTATTGTACGGCTTAAAGCATCAGCGTTAGAATGTTTCTTCCCCGGGCGATGTTCGACTTCATAGTCGAACTCCTCTAACCGAAGGGCCCACCTGGTCAGCCGTGAAGACGGGTCTCGAAGGCTTAGCATCCACCTCAAGGCAGAGTGGTCAGTGACAAGTTTAAACCTTCGCCCTAGTAAATAACAACGGAACAGCTTTGTTGCCCAAACCACCGCTAGCAGTTCTCGTTCTGTTGCCGAGTAGTTGAGTTCTGGACCCTTCAACTGCCTACTAGCGTAGCAAACAGGTCTCTCGCCGCCATCTCTGTACTGGGACAGAATGGCACCCAGAGCTACTCCTGATGCGTCGGTGGACAATATAAATGGCTCGCTGAAATTCGGATAGCACAAGACTGAGTCCGATCTTAGGATTTCTCTTAGCGATTCAAAAGCCTTCCGTTGCTTATCGCCCCACTGGAATCGTACTCGTGTTAATTCTGTCAGCGGTCTTGAAAGATCCGCAAAGCCTTTTATGAATTTACGGTAATAGCTTGCCAACCCTAGAAAACTTCGCAACTCCTTCACATTTCTGGGGGCTGGAAAAGACTTGATCGCCTCTAATTTTCTAGGATCTGGTTTCACTCCCTCGGCTGTAACTATGTGTCCCAGATAGGTCACTTCCGATGCCGCAAAAGCGCACTTGTTCAAGTTCACTTTTAGATTAGCGCCTCTGAATATGTCGAACAACTCCTCTAACCGGAGCATGTGTTCCCTCAGTGATGAGCTATAAACCACCACATCATCGAGGTAAACGAAACATCCGGTGCCCTTCAGTCGGCCAAGAAGTTGGTCCATGACCCGTTGGAACGTGGCAGGTGCCCCCGCAAGGCCGAAAGCCATTTTTTTGTACTCATAGTGTCCGTTTACAGTCGTGAAGGCCGTTTTTGCCTGATCCTGGGGTGCTATCGGTATTTGGTGGTACCCACTCGAAAGATCAATTGTGGAAAAGATTTGGCTACTCCCCAATTGTTCTAAGGTTTCCTGTATCAACGGAAGCGGGTAAGTATCGACCTTAGTAACTGCATTGAGGCCACGGAAATCTGTGCAGAATCGATACTTTAAGTCACCTGTTGGGGATGTTTTCTTGACTAGAATTACAGGTGCTTGCCAAGGACTTTTAGACGGCGTAATGACGCCTCGTTCAAGCAACGTCTGAACCTGCCGTTCCATTTCCTCCCGTTCACTGAAAGGCACACGATACGGGCGTTTCACCACAGGTCTGGCATCTCCAGTTTCAATATGGTGCTGAACAGGCAGGGAGCAACCTTCGGGACCCGGTTCACAAAAAATGTCTGAATATCTGGACAACAAGGACTCCATATCCCTCCTTTCCCCACCACTTAAATGGCCCAATTTCTCGCCAACGATCGAGGCGAAACCAACAGGAGTTTTAGAGCCATCCTCGCGTTCCCTCTCCGAACAAGATCCACCGTCTTCCGCCCAATCTCTCTCTACCAGACCTACCACTAGAAGCCGTGGCAATGTCACAGCCGAAGCGGTCAAATTGACGAACTGCATCCACGAACGGCCGTCCCGAGGAGTGTTAATGCATCTCCCTCCTACAACCCCATTGGGAAGTGCTCTTGACGGCTCAATTATGACAGCTTTCTGGTCTAGTTTCCCTGGTACGGAAATCTCTAATAGAGATTCACTGAAGGCCGGAAGCGTTTCCTCTCGCGAAAGACGCGCTGAGCTGGTTTTGTTATCCTTCTTCCCCGTGTGTCTTGATTCCTCCTTGACTATCGGCTTAGCTCCTATATTCACGCTAGTTGGAAGGGATAAAATATGACCTGAAAACTTGGCTTCTAGTTCTCTCGCCGTCCTACTCATGAAACGTACCCACTCTCGGTTCGCAGACATTTTTAACTCATCCCTCTTTGTTATCGAACCAACGGAAGGTAGAGATTCAATTTTAGGCGATGCTCCCGTGACTAACAATCCCGAACGTAGGTCTAGATGGGCGTCTAATTTCCCTAGTAAGTCTAAGCCTAATAGTCCATCTCCTTCTAAGCAGACGTCAGCCACTATGACGTCGTGGGACAGTCGATGGCCCTTAACTTCGATATTCACCGTTTGAATACCGCGTACCGGGATTACCACACCAGTTACCCCCCTAATCTTACTAGTCGCGGGTCTTAATTTGGACCCTGAGGCAGGAGACCTGATTAGAGTAACTTCAGCACCAGTGTCTACTATCATCCTATGAATCCGCCCATTTATCCAGGTGCTCACCTTTAACCCTTTCTCACCTCCCCCACCTATGCCTAGTAATTCGTAGCGCGATCCCCTTGTCGCCGACTTAGGGCCGGGGCCCTCCCCAAGTCGTTCGCGTTTGGGGCCTTCTTTGGCAAAGTTCCTTTCACGAGGGGTTTAGAACGACATTGGCGAGCGATATGCCCACGACGACCACACCTATAACAATTCGTACTATTTTTGGGAGAAATATCACTAACCCTCTCTGTTTGTCGACATCCCCTGGCCCAATGATTCGTATCCCCGCAGCGATAACAGCCACTTGGATTACCCCTCTCAATGACCCTTACTTCGCTTTGTCCAACTTCCTCGGGACTGGGAATTTCGTTATCCTGGGGATTCTTCTCTACAGTAAATATTCCCTTTTCGTGTCGCCCTAACTCCGTTTCAATGGCTCTAGCCTTCTCAATCGCGGTTTGTAATTCCTTTGGGAACGCGAGTCTCGTCAGCCTCCCAATCTCTCCTCCGAGCCCATTTAAATATGATGTAAGGACGACTTTATCCAGTTGTTTGCGAGCCCCTATAACTTCTTCCTCCGATCCCTCACCTGAGAGTGATCGTTCACCCATCTCCCGACAACGATCTCCGAAAGTTCTGACATCCTCCCCACGCTCTTGTTTCATTGAACTAAGCTGAAGGAGAAACTGCTCAGGTTGCATAGTCGCTTTAAAGCGGTTTAAAAGAGCATCTCGAATCGTGGAATATTTTACATTTGGCCCCTTGAGATCCGATCTGCTGGCCAAAAATTTCGCAGCCATCCCTTTCAGTCTCATCCTTAACACAAGGGATTTATCACGATCTTCCCAGTTTCCGCTAGTTGCCACTAATTCCAAACCATTGAGATAGTCTTGGATTGGAACCCCAGAATCGTCACCGGACCATGGACCGACCATTCCCTGAAGAGAAAGATCCCTCTTTCCTTGCTTACCCTCATGCCTTGTCCTCTCGAATTCTTCCCTGAATTGCTCATTTGCAGCCAACGCCTGATCCAATGCCGTTTTCAGATCGGCAAACTGCTGTTCCGTTACCACCATCGTATAGCTCTATTTTCGACGTTTCCAATGAACCCCAACACGTTATGCTTACGAATAGGGATTGCTTTACTCTCTAACAGGGCTAACCACCAAATATCCGTATTTGGCGGTCCTTAAACCCGGAAACGTGAGGACATTGAATGAACAACTACCCAGCGCCGAGATATCAGTTCGAGGAATTGTCCTATCTGCGTCAGCAGTACAGCCGCCGGCCTATCTCGAGAGCAGGGTTCTTATCTAATGCCGGCTTGCAGCTGGACATTTAAATACTACCCGGAAACCTGACACCATTTGTAAGGGACTGATTAGCAAGGACGGGATTTAGAGGTATAGACAATGGGGAAATATTTTAGAGAAGCGGAAATTCCTTTTTGAAACTATAATTTACACAGAGGATACAAACATAAATATCATAAACCATTGCTACGATGAGAGAAAAGGTTGAGTGAGAGAGACAGATAGGTAGAGTTATCAAATATGATCATTTGGGGAGATTATAGAGAATTTGGAACTGGCCTACCTCTGAACAGCATCTGGGCCGAAGTCTCAGGAACGGATGCAAACTCTGCCCGGTCGGAGGTAAGCCAGCTCTTTTTAAACCCTTTGTACCCCACTCCTGCTTTTGCAGGTGATTGAACTAGAAACTCTTGTCAGGTCTTAGATCTTCCAGGAATCTTACGAATCAGCCACGTGCAGTGCCAACATCCCAGACGCAACGTTTGCGGATTCGTGGTTCTCACATCTCTAGAGATGGACAGCCAACCTTTTCTCTCATCCTTATTCACTTAACAAGGCCAAAGGGAAAACGGGGCCTTACATATATATATATATATATATACAAATTTGAACCACCGTTATTTTCGGTTTCTAGGGGTTCTGAAACGCGAAATTTTCTAGTCGGCACTTCCGGATTGTTTCATTGTATCAACCTTATAAGCGGGGTTCCTCCCTATGGGGGAGGGAGGAACCGCGCTAAAAGGTAGAAATATTCGTGGTGGCTTAAGGGGATCGAGGCTTCAACACAATTATTATAAACAAATATTATTACCTCTAGTAGTTTCAAATTATTTAAACTCTCAGCTATTTTTTTAATATTATAAATGTATTTTAGGAATGAAGTGTTGGGCATAATTACGATTACGATTATTGTCACACACTTTGGAGATATGATTACAATTACGATTATAGTCGTAACTACAAGAGTGATGCTTACACTTGAGATGATGATTGCACTTGTAATCACACCTTTGTTTATAATTCCATTCGTAATCACAACATTCATCTGTAATTACGACTGTAATAACAACATTTTTCTCTAATTAAGACTGTAATCACAACATTTTTCTGTAATCACGATTTTAATCTCAACAGTTTTCTGTAATTACGATTTTAATCATAACAGTTGTCTGTAATTAGGACAGTAATCACATCTTTTTCTGCAATTACGGCTGAAAAGTCTCTAACACAACACAGCAGGGGATTTGGAAAACTATTCGCATCAGTGTAGTTATAAACAAAGGTTTGATTACAAGTGTAATTAACTCTTGTAATTGCGATTATAACCGTAATCATAATCATATCTCCAGTTTTTGTGATTATAATCGTAATCGTATCTCCAGTTTTGTGATTATAATCCTAATCGTAACCATACCTCCGGAGTCTATGATTATAATCGTAATCACATCTCGAAAGCCTGTGACTGTAATCGTAATAGTAATTATTGTTATGATTATGCCCAAATTATAATGAATCTAAAAGTGAAATTCTTATAAAGTCATTCCAAGGACTAGAGATGCTTTTTTCGTGCCCAGAAGAAGAGAACTCGAGATGTCTGTAGTCTTAGATAAATACCAAGTTTATTTTTTAAACGGTCTTGACGCCCAAACTTTGAATATATGAAATTAGTCTCTCATTGAAATGCAATCCACAATGAGTAAGATGTTTAATTAATAAAGCATTAGGAAAGCAAAGAGAATATTGAATCTAAAATAGCCCATCGGTAATGGAGCCATGAGCGTGGGACCCCCATGGGGTTGAGAGTTTAATCTGCAGTTATTCTCCAGGATCTTGGCAAGAATTCCAAGAGAAATATAGTTATTAAGGATTAACTTCCTTCAACTTTTTATTTACACTTATAGAAGAAATATAGGAAAATTATGATTTTAAATTACTAGGTATAATTGACGATTTCAAATAACAATGACTGTTTGGTATTCAAATAAGCCCTTCCTCAAACGCTTTCCTCAAATAATACCGCGCATTACGAGTCGAGCCTACATGTGCCATCTAGATTCCAGAAGAAGGAGCTACTATAGCCTGTTCAGATAGACGAAAAAATTCAATTCCACATGCGCGAAATTTTAAAGGAATATTCCCGGAGGTTCCACCGTTTGCAAACTCCCTTTTCAAGGAACAACAAGATACGTAAAACATCATAACATTATACAAACGGACTATAGTCTTGCTTAAGACTAGGGAAGGCTTTGTGAGGCCAGACAAAAAAAATAGTTATCAGTACTTAGCCAAAGCTAAGACTAAAAACGTTTTAAACGTCCTAGTGATAAGATTATAACAGAGAGAATTTTCAGCGCCAATTTTTTGCATGGGGAATATAGGTCACGCCATTTTCCCTCCAACGAAACCGTTTATTTGAACAGGCTATAGCTTAAATTGTTTTTTGCCTTAGCTTTGGCTAGGTATTGATATATATTAGACACTAACTTCCTTCCTGGAGTCGAGTGATATGAGTCACGATCAGTTCAGAACCTCACTACGTCCTGGACACTGAACTGCAGTTCTTCCAATCATATGACTACTTCGCTGCGACAGGCGAATCAGTACGTGGCCCCTGCCACCAACACCACCCGTAGTACCATTTTTGAGACACTGGGCCCCCAGCACCAGGAAAGGCCCGGAGGTTAAACCCCCCCCCCACGGTTTCCGTACAAACGAGAAACAGGCAGGGACTTACCTGAACTCCCTAGGAGGGCAGGTCCCATGCCTGTGGCTTAACCGGTATCCGCGCCGGTGAACAAGGGCCCCGACGAAAAACGGATCCCAAGTTCACGAGCACTTCCAGCCATCACGGGACAGACCCCGCAGGGTTACCCCGGACGTCGAGGAGTCTGCCTCAGATCCTGGGGGTCTCCCCTCCTACCTAGGTAGGATTGGGTCCCAGTCTCCTTCGCTGGAAAAGCCTGTGTAAAATAACACTTCGTTTATTATGTTTTTAAAAATCGACTTATATGTCAGCGTAATACTAACGGGGTGAATAGGGCCGAGTTTGGTTGGGCCGCGGCCTACCCTATCAAGTTTAGTAGGTATATAACGAAACCCAGATATGTCGACACATATATAGCGTTTTCTGCCTGAGCCTTAAATTGCAAAGTAAGATCCCAAAAGTATACGGAGAGACTGCAATACACTCTAGGAGTTGTATCAAAAGTAATATCAAAAGAGCCGTAGATCAAATACATCTGTACGATCCTGGTGACGGATGTATATTGAAGAATTCAAGTGAATCCAAAGTGCTGGACTAGAAGATTGATACGCCAACCATCCTAACCTACCCGACTATCAATCCTTACAAACCAATCTTCTTAACTGCATAACTTATTTATCAACTACATTTCGTGCAAAATGAATCCTTTTATTTTAAAGTTTAACTGCGTTATGATTGAGTCTAACCTTTTAACATAATAACCGGTGCAAATGGTCAAAAATTTAATTGAATTTGGTACAAAAATCGTTTGTCTAATTTGAAAGGTCAAATTGGTTAATCAGCAGAATCCGTCAGTTGGGACATGGTTTATCGGGCAACATTCGCGCCCTTGTTTTCGTGTTAATATGCTTGCAGGTACTCTTTTTATAGGCTAGTGCCTATAAAAAGATTCCTGTGTTAGATATCTAACACAGGAAAACGAAACAAAACCATTTTCAAGGTGATATCTGAACCGTTTTTAAGAAATATATTTTAAAATATCAGGCTGTTCCATATGTCAAATAAATAATAATTATAATAAATGTCAGTTTGGTTTACTTTCCGATTTAATCCTTTCCCTTTTTTATTTCATTATTTGCAAACATCATTGTTATTCATATAGAATTAAAGCTCTTTTATTCCTATTATTTAATCAGTAACTTGCGTACTGTGTTGTGAGAACGATCCTCTGAGAAAAAAATAAAACTTAAATTATGACTTCAACGGAAATCCGTATTATTTTTCTTTATGAATTCAAGCTCGGTCATGGCGCTGCTGAGGCGTGTATGAACATTAACACGGCGTTCGGGGAGGGAACGGTGAATGAACGAACTGTTTACCGGTGGTTTTCCAGGTTTCGAAGTGGAAATTTTGACCTTGACAACGAGGAGCGAGGAAGGCCAGAAACCAAGCATGACAATGGCCACCTGAAGAAAGGGTTGAAGCTTGTCCCTCAAAAAGCACTAGGGAAAATGCCAAAGAACTCGGAGTAGGAGCCACGACAGTTTCAAGGCATTTGTAGGAAATCGGCAAGTCCAAAACTGACATTTCATACGGTACAGCTTGATAGTTTTTTTTCCCCCATCGAAGTAACCCGACGTTGTGGGAGTTTATTGTTTATTCTGCATCCCATGCATTTTTTGTGCAACAGTTACGGTTTTTTTTCTTATTTAAATAAATTATAATAAATGATTAAACATAACACACATAGACTCTTAAATAACAAGACAATGCTTTCTTTTCCCTGTTTCTATAGCTTTGCCTCCTCTCTCAGATCAGATATGCTCTTAGCAAAACGTTTTAAGTAAAAAATATGTTTTTGATAAAGGGCTTTAGGGCTTATGGGCCAATTTTTTAAGTGTTTTTGAATTTCTTTTCGTATATGTGCTGTTTGTCTACAGTCGTACATTAGATGTGTGTAGGTTTGTTCGGTGTAATGATCGCAGAGACAAGTGTTTGAGTCTGTCAGTTTAAATCTATGTAAGTACGAGTTAGTGTTTCCGTGGCCAGTCAGAAGTTGCGTCAGTGTAAACCTTAAATCTGTTGTTTTGTTGTCAATTTTGATTTGTGCAATGAACAGTTTTAGATGTGATCCTTTATCTGTTTGATTCCACCTCTCTTCCCTCAACAAATGCTCCACACTACTTTTTGATATTTTGTTGTAGCATGGCTCGATCTCTTGATTTTTTGATGCACTTTTAGCCTGAAAGTCGGATATTTCGTTGTATATTACGCCCTTTTTTTTGGTTTGGGAACTTAGTATCGCTGGGTTCAATTGAAATATTTTCTACATGCTTGAAATTCCTCTAAACTAAGATATATACATTTTGGTTGCATTTGGAGTTAAGGAAGTATTAAACAAAAAATATTTTATTAATAGACTCGAAAAGTTTTCAGATCTTGATATATTTTCTAAAATATCTCGCAAATGGTTGGGAAATTGTTGTATGAGGAAAGTGACCATTCAAAAGCTTACTAAAGTCTCAAGTAATTATCGATGGGCGAGAATTAAGAGCTTAAACCTTCGAAAGATGTAGTTTTGTTCTTTTGAACGGGCTTGCTCACGGCTGACTAACTTTTAAATTCTTTGTTTTTCTTTTTTTAATTGCAACAAGGCAAGAAAATTGTTTTATTTCGAATCATTATAGTGAACTTTTATTTGATCAAGTTTTTATTATTTGTATCTCGCTACCAGTCCACTAAATACTAGCTCCCTCAGATGCCCAATCAAATTAAAACTAGACATCAAGCATTCGAGAATTTCAACTTAAATTCCTAGTTTATGGGAAGTTCTGTTTTGCTAAATCAGCTTAAACGATGACAGATCCATTGAGTGACGCTGGAGTTGGCGAATCACAAATAAAATAAAATTGATTTTGCCTTTGGATTGAGAGAGAGTCAATATAAATTCATGGGTATTATGTAGATAGAAAGATGGTCCATTGCTCTCAGTTTCATATCCAGCCCCCATTTCCCATAGAAATTTTCCACTCCTTCTTTCATATTCTAAGGAAAAGTTTTATTTTCATATTTAACTTTAAGCTTTCGAGTTCTAAGTTTTAAGACAGTTTGTTATTGCTTGTTTAAGTCAAAAACGTAATAATTGTTAAAGGTAGGCCACACTATAGAAAAATATCTACTATATAAAAAAAAAAAAAAAAAATTAAATCGTTAAATTAAACTCTAAATCAAGTATTTTTATTTAATTTTTGTAATCTTTGCGATTGCCTCGCAATGGCTTCTAGCGCGTTTTCTTAAAAAACCGCATGTAAGGTCGACCCGATTGTCGATCCTGATCGGCTCGAGTGAGTAAAGTGAACATTTAAAGACACATTGATAGCGATTCATATATATATATATATATATATATATATATATATATATATATATATATATATATATATATATATATATATATATATCAGAAAACTGTCATTCAAAGCTATTAATATAAATTTCTTTATTGAAGGGCTAAAGAAAGCTGTGAATAAAGAAATTAATTCATTGAAAATTTATCTCTTCCGCAGTCAGTTTCAGCTATCAAAAAAAGTAGACACCGCAATCCGAAACATTTATATTTTTTTTTTTCAGCCATCTACATCAAGAACTGGTTTCAAGCTGCATCAGATGTGCCTCCTCCGTTGAATTACTTATAACCCTTAAAATATTTCACTATAAATAAAATCTTAGCGTAGAAGGCTTTAAACCAAATCAAAAATCATCTCTTGTACCTCGCTGTAACTCTTGTGGCTCTTGCTTTTTTGATAAATGGGTTACTAATGAGACAAAGAGGAAAATGGTGACAGCTCTTCAAAATGGTGATTCTGAACATCAAACATTAGAACATTGTCTCTAAACATATATAACAAAATATAGATATTATTTATCCGAGCTTACTTTTTCTCCATCCCCTTATTCATTTTTTTATTTTATATTTTATTTTTCTTATTTTTTTGGCAGTCAATCAATATATATATATATATATATATATATATATATATATATATATATATAAGCAGTATGCATTTAAGCATATTTGCACAACACGACATAACTCACTCAAATAGTTAGTTTATTTAATTCCTAATGTTGTTGTCTCTGTTTTGTTTTTTCTCTCTTGACCGAGCAGAGAGAAAACTATTTCTTTTGTGAATAGTTTCTTTTTTTTGTTAATTTTCTTGTAAATATTTTAATGTTATTTTTTTTCAATTACGATTCGTCGTTTAGAACAGTGAAATTGTTTCTTCTTTCCAGCTTTGAAGTGAATCCAGCAAGAAGGACCTGTTTCCCTTTAGAAGTGGGATTGCTATTCTGCCTGCTTTTGTATCCTCAGGAGAAACATCCGTTCCAACAGATAATGGAGTGTCAGAGATTCTGTCATAGAACAGTATTTAATCTATCTTTGAATTGATATGTCTTCCATAAATAATGTTCTATCTAGGTCTCTTTTCTTTTTAATGCCTAGGAATAATCAAGAAAAAGTCTGATTCGTGAGTAATTCATCTTTTCGTATATTTCGCGTGCATGGTGTGATGCAAAGGAGCTATATATCCAGCATTAATTTATGAGATCATGATAAAAAAGAAAGTAAGCATCAAAAATGCTAAAAAGGGTTCACCGAATTATTTCAATTAAGCTAATCAAAGGATATCGCTTAATCTCCTATGAAAGAACACATTTCTTGGCAAATATGATACAAATAACAATTATAGCTGATGAAAATCCCAAAAAATATACAGTATTAAATGAAAAACAAAATTAAAACTGAAGACGTTGAACACTCTATGCACTACACTAACAGAATCAAATACATACACCAGCGATCAATACTACCGAACAAAATTACTCAAATCAAATATATATTACTGTAGACAGATGTATATACTACTACAGATTCGAAAACACTTAACAAATTGTCTCGTAAACCACAGCACCCTCAACCAAAATAATATTTCGCTTTTAAAACGTTTTGCTAACAAGCAATAACAGTCTGACAGAAGGATGACAGTCTGACAGAACTGGTCTGACAGAAGGAGCAAAGCTAATAGATACGGAAAACAGGATTATCTTGTAACTTATGTGTCGATGTAAAACGTTTTGCTAACAAGCAATAACAGTCTGACAGAAGGAAAACAGTCTGACAGAACTGGTCTGACAGAAGGAGCAAAGCTAATAGATACGGAAAACAGGATTATCTTGTAACTTATGTGTCAATGTAAAACGTTTTGCTAACAAGCAATAACAGTCTGACAGAAGGAAAACAGTCTGACAGAACTGGTCTGACAGAAGGAGCAAAGCTAATAGATACGGAAAACAGGATTATCTTGTAACTTATGTGTCGATGTAAAACGTTTTGCTAACAAGCAATAACAGTCTGACAGAACTGGTCTGACAGAAGGAGCAAAGCTAATAGATACGGAAAACAGGATTATCTTGTAACTTATGTATCAATGTAAAACGTTTTGCTAACAAGCAATAACAGTCTGACAGAACTGGTCTGACAGAAGGAGCAAAGCTAATAGATACGGAAAACAGGATTATCTTGTAACTTATGTATCAATGTAAAATGTGTTTAAATTTTGTTTTTTCTTTGTTTTCATTTCAATTGTTTCATCTTCAATGATTTATTATTTTACGGTTTATATATTTAAAAAAAAGCAGTAACAGTTGCATATAAAATACATATAAGTACATAGTTTTTTTTAACCGATTATTTCATAAAATAGCTTTAGACATATCTCATGTTTGCTTCAGACATATTCTGATTGTAAGTGTTTAATTGATATTTGTTTTTTGCATGTCATTCTTGATTTGTTAAATGTTGGGAATTTGTTAAATATATAGTGTTAAAATTGTAATTGTAAAATGTTCAATTTTAAATTCTTCTTTGTCACTTTAGTTGCGTACAAGGTTGCCATTCATAATTATGCCATGATTAGAATAAAACTTCGTACATAAAATTGAAAGCAAAGTATCCAAGAGATTAATTAACTTATTACAATCTTTCCCAAATAAATACTCAAATTTCTAAATCCCAGTACTTCGGTCAATTAGTCAAGCACAAGCCATATAGACCACATATCGTCCCTATCATGTCGAAGTATCGAATATGAAAAATCTCGTTTTTCAGATACTTTCCTTTTGCATTGTGGACGATACGGCTTGTCGAAAATTGTCACAACTCTAATCCCTTTAGAATAGCCTGAAATGCCTTAAATAAAGTATCGAAGAAGACCATTTTTCAGTACATTCCTCACTGTATCGAATATGCTCGTTCGCTAGTTTACTCCAATTTTTTTATTCGATAGTTCAACATGGTAGGGACGATATCTGCGAGTAAAATCAGATTATTAAATAGACCAAGAAAGGAAAGTCCTAAAAATTTACTCAAGTATACGGCGACGGAAGGTAAGAGTGCTGTTGATTCTGTGATAATAAATTACATCAATTTATTCCCAGGAGAAAATAATAGAAGCTGTTTTGCAGAAAGTATTTCTCCTTTTCAGTTCTTGGACAGCCGCTTTTGAAGGTGGCTCTGGTCTGAGGAATACCAGACGCCAATGGCTCAAAGTAATAAGCCTCCAGAACAAAAGCTCAAAGGACAATATTCTTTCCTGGAATCTCTCATAGAAAATTTAATAAAGACATTTCCGAATCGCTTGTTGGTCGTTTTTTTTTTTTTTTTTTTTTTTTTTTTTAAGGATCGCCCTTACGTTTTTATATATATATATATATATATTTTTGTTAACGAAGGTATAAAACTTCGAGCAAAGAGAAATTGTTCTGAAGTAAAAATTGAACTTATTAATATATTATGCAGTGTTCAAATATTTACCAATGCACAAAATATTAGGTAATTCCAAGCCAATATATCTGGTTAAAATGTTTTAAAATTAATATTTAAGGACATCCGTTAAGAAAATAATTTTTGAGAAAATAATTGATTAAACATATTTTACATCGTCCTCTATTGAAAAGTATCGAAAAAAAAATGCATTTCGCCAAAGACGCGGTGCATAAAACCTAAATCAAATATTTGAAACATTTTTTCAAATCTTTCCTATAAAGAAACCAAAAATTATACGCTGATTTGATCTTACATGCTTGTCATCTTACACGATCGCTATAACAATCACTGTTCTTTCGTACCGAAATTTCATGTATTATGTATCCTCGGTGGGATTTTGTAAATCTTCAATAGACAATTTATTAGGCATTTGAAGAATTATTTTCCGCTTTAACATGATTTCTCAACCGTTTTGCGATATTTTACAAAATATTCCTCGATTTGTGTAAGTCTAAAACCGAATTTGAATGCTCTCTCAAAACCTGTTGAAGATGTCGCCTAAAAAGTGGTTTTATTCGTTTCGCCGCATTTTTTTGTTTACTTGGGATCCTATTGACGCAAAACCGTAAGCGCTTCAGTGTTTCTCTGCGAATTATGCCAAATAAAAAGTATTCCTGTGAGTGAAAGTGTTTGACGTTTGTGAAAAAATATTTGTTGTCCGAATTCCATCCACATTTGACCACTTTAGAACGTTACATACACACACAGATATATACATATATGTAGATATACATATTCTACTATAATTTTAACGCCCAGTATTTGTATTCCTATTTATTATGAAAAGTCGACATTGTCATCGGGTCGATTTCATAAACGGGTTTTCCTCTCTACCTATAGGAAAGGTAGAAACGCACTAAAACGCTTTTGAATTGTCAATTGTTCATGGTTTGAACCAAGTAGCATCTAGTTTTGTGTCGGTTCGCAAATTCCTTTTAACACCAGTAAACAGGCCAGAGTCAGGTGGTCTTGATCAGATTAATCTAAATAAGAAATATGTAAAAATAATATATAGATCAATTTATACAAAGTAGTGCAATATGTCTAGTTCTAGTCGATTCTAACAAAGGCTAACTCCCAAGTTTTCTACGGAGAGTCTGATAGGGGCGGTTCTCAAACAAGCAGGAACTTTACCCGCTTGGATTCAACAGATATGGTCCGCGTTATGTGCAACATATAACAGCTAGTGTTTAATTTATATGGTGTGATTAGTTCTAATTGCTTATGCCAATAAGTAATGGCTTCATTCGCCAGCGTTTTATGATGAATTTTCTTCTGTATTGGAGCAGATTTAGTCAAATCGTTCAGCTTTTCTTCCTCCTTGCGAGAAGTCTGCAGTGTCTCCTCGCTTCTGATATTGGTGAGCGTTTTCTCAGTCTTTCTGATTGGATTAGTGTTATATTCTCTTTTTCTATCATTAAAAAAAAAAAAAAAAAAAAAAATGATTTCCAAAAGGACGGGTGTATGTGGCCGTCATCACGAGTCATAATATTTGACCTTTTGTGTTTTCAAAGACTTTCCGGCGTAGTGTGAGGACAAGAGCGGTTTCCTCATTGCTCTTGGCGTTGATCTATCGCTGATTTTTTCACTCTCAATGTGTATATAGTTTACGAAGTGTAGGATTATAGGTGTGAGCTATTCATCTGTCAGTTGGGTTATGTGTCGCAATCACAAGTGAATTGACAGACTCCGTTGTTTTATTATCGAGGCCAGTTAGTGATGGGTGATTCTCGAATATGAATCTATAGTTTGAGTCGATTTGAATCGAAATGTAATGTGTATATATATATATATATATATATATATATATATATATATATATATATGTGTGTGTGTGTGTGTGTATGCGTGTTCATCTGAGAGCGTAAATCAGCCTCAAAAATGGTCAGATCGTGATAAAATTTGCAATAAAATACTTTGATTCAAAAAGTTCTTTGGCCGCTCACCAAAAATATGTTTTCTTTGTCGGTTAAATTAGCGTGAAAACAATTGCAGCATATGGTTTGTTGCGTTTTTAGGCTTCTAGGTACACTTTTTATAGATTTTCTTGTCTTGGGAAATCGAATAAAGCTGCGTTCAGGGCGTTATTTAGGGCAAAAATAGGATTTCAGAGTAGAGTATTCCGAAATGGCCGACTGAGTTGATACATTCGTCGTATTTTTGACATTCCTACAAACTTGGACTTATAAATCGTAAATGAAAATTAATTTGTTTTGTTATTTTTTCGTGTTGTTACCGAAAGTATGTATTTGTAAAAACGAGTTTTATATGTCTTAAGCTTGAACCAATTTCATCGCTTTGCCGCTACTGATCTGTGTTGACGATAGAGAAAGGTCAGAACCCACAAACTTTTCTCATTGTTAAAAGAGTTGGTGAGTTCTAACGTGCCGTTAACATGATAACCATGCCAGCTCCCAACCTTATTTATTCTAATTGTATCATCCGCAAACAATGAGTTCATATTTCCCTTGAACCAACAATAGCTCGAAACTCGCATTTTTTGGAAATATTGTGGAATGCACATTTAACACATTCACTGCCAGAATGTTATCAGGATTCCAATGTTGCCAGATTTGGTGCTCTGATTCGTGTGCAAGAATATGCGACCTAACGACAGCAAACTTTGAATTTTCATTTAGCCAGGATTCAAATACAAGTATTACAAATAATACTTATTCAGTATAATGAATAATACCGATATGTTGAAGAGTTAATAATTCGTGCTATGTCAATTCCAGAAAGTTTGTAAAACGATTTACATATTCAGAAATGATTGATTCAGTTGAAACTTGTTCCATATGTTTCATATTCATTTAGTCTAAGATATTCAAATTTTAGTTGCGTTTGGAGGTAAGGAAGTATCAGAGAAGAAAAATTCTATTAATAGACCTGAAAAGTTTTCGGATTTGGTATATTTTCTAAAATATCTCGAAATGATTGGGAATCGTGGTAAATAAAACGTGGCCATTAGAAAGCTTACTAAAAACATTGTCATAAAATTTTCGATGGGGCGAAGTAAATAGTAGAAATAAGTGCTTAAAACTTAGGTTAGGTTTGTTACTTTCAACGGGGGTTTGCCTCTAGTCATCCAACTTTTTAATTGGTTGTTATTGTTTTTTAATTGCAGTTAACAGTAAAATGCCTATTTTAGTAAAGCAAGGTAAGAAAATGAGAAACGTTGTAGTCTTGTTTCCAAGAGCGAAAGTTGAGACAAAGGATGGAGTAATTTCCGCTTAGGATACAATCAGTTTCCTGCTGTAGAGCTTAAAATCTTATATTACTTCTCTTTGAGATTTCTTTGTATATTTTTTACAAAAAAAAAAAGAGATCAAAATGTAACAATAATTGCTCCTATTCCTTTAATGGATATGCACTGCAATAATTTATTTTTATCTATTTATTGTGTTAATGCTCCGCCTCCATGGCGAATAGCATGCACTGCTATAAGCTAAGATGGCGAATAGCATGCACTGCTATAAGCTAAGATGGCGAATAGCATGCACTGCTATAAGCTAAGATGGCGAATAGCATGCACTGCTATAAGCTAAGATGGCGAATAGCATGCACTGCTATAAGCTAAGATGGCGAATAGCATGCACTGCTATAAGCTAAGATGGCGAATAGCATGCACTGCTATAAGCTAAGATGGCGAATAGCATGCACTGCTATAAGCTAAGATGGCGAATAGCATGCACTGCTATAAGCTAAGATGGCGAATAGCATGCACTGCTATAAGCTAAGATGACGCAGTTACTGCGAGTTGGACTTATTTTTAATAATAATTCTTCAGCGCCCAAATGTAAGAAAAACTTGTATGCCTTAGTTACACATTTCTTGAAAATATTTCATCTCAATCCTTCATCTTTAAGTCTTGAATACGACAATCACGGTAAATTCTGACTGTTCAGATGGCTATACCTATACCTCTAAAAAATATTGACTATATTTATATATATATATATATATATATATATATATATATATATATATATATATATATATATATATATATATATATGAGAGAGAGAAAGTTAATTCCCCAAAAAATGATAGTGGTTAAACATGAACTTGATTGTGCTGTTTGTTGATTTTATTTTTCTCTCTCAATATATATTATCAGGTATGGTATAAAAATGTTTTAGATCTATCTTTTAACTAACTAAGTTTTTTTGTTTGATCATTTATTGGAAGTGTAATGACAACAAATATGTCACATAATAGAAATAAATAACAATAATTACAATAATTGGAGTTTGCTTATTGAATTTATGCAAGAAATGTTGTGTTATTTTTATTAAAGGCCTTGATGGGTCCTGGTTTAGGGCAGGGATATTGCTTTGACGATGCAGTAAATGAAATAAAAACATTGACAGGAGGTGAGAGGTAAAAGTTCGTCAGAAAGTGCTTCTAAAGGGCAAAAAATTATTAATTTTTTTATAAAAAAATAGTCTCTTCATCCTTTTAAAAGTTTTTCGTTATTAACGTTTTGGGTGTCATACTGACCATTTAATTCTATGAATAGTTACTATTTAATGTTTGACGATTATTTCAACAGCCTAATTATTGAAAATATATAATTTAGTATAATATAACAAAACGAATTATTTTACCACTGTATAATTCACTGGACGGAATACGGTTTAAATTTCCGAAACGTTATTTTTTTTTTTTGGTAATTGGAAATCAGGCGGAATGAAAAAAAAATGATGCTCTTAACCAATAAATATTAATTATTAAATATGTCTCTATTAGTTTGACAGCTTAAAAAACTATTTACAGCCACAGTAGGCAATTAATCCTTCCAATAAAAAGCTAAGTACCAATCAAATATTAGTCAATTTTATTGGCATAGGTTTTATTTCACTTTGATTTACTGTAGGTACTATAAAATTTGTGTTAAAAGTTATGTTACAACATAAAATAATGATAAAAAAAAGAAGAAAAGTGTATCTGGCATAAGGAATAAATAAATAAATTAAAAAAATAAATATCGATAATCCAAAAATGTTTTTATGACTATTTTTAATGATACTGCATTTAGTCATATTGTTTGCTTTGTTCCCAATTCTAATGATGTCAAAATCACGCCAAAGATGTTCGTTAACCAGAAAAATCGGTCCAAGTGGGGGGTTCACTCCGGACCCAAATTACTAATTTGCCCATAGCGGCCGTAATATTTGTTATATTGCGACGAAACTCGGTGAGTGTTTTGGGCATCTAATGAGAAATATGTCTTGCAAAAATGAACTAAATCGGCCCATCTGAAAGGAGAGACGATAATTCATCGTAATTTCTGTTGTATTTTTTTTTTTTTTTTTTTTTTTTTTTTTTTTTTTTTACGGCGCATCTACTTCTAGGTCATTAGCGCCGACATCCAAGGTGCAGCGAGGAATTTTCCCAGCGAGCCTTGAGATGAGAAAATTCCTGCCGGAGGTGGGAATCGAACCCACCATCTCCCGCTTATGAATCCAGCGCGCTAGCCACTAGACTACGGGAGACCCCTTCTGTTGTATTGTTGGGCAAATCCTGGATATATATTCTTTTAATATTATTGATAGTTAGATAGGTAGATTCTTTTGAGCGAATTGCCTTAGTTGCGTATGCTAACAAAAAAACATAAAAAAAAAAAAAAAATCATTTATTGGCGCCTACGTCGAATATTGGGATGCCTCTTTACTTCGCCATAATTGGATAACACGATGACTGCAATATGTATATGTTTAATACAAATTGATTCCAATTTTTCAAGCCATGTTAATCAACATCAAGATGAGGCAATTACATGACGGGCCTATACGTTTGCAGCATGGCGTTTACAATTAAGGTATTAACAATTATTTTTGATTATGTTTATTGTGTAATATTATTGAATCACTCAAATTTGGTGGAAGGTCAATAATAAAAACGCACTATTATTTCTGTTCCACTGCCGCAGCCGGTGTAGGTGGAAGGTTTAACCCCATGGGCTGTCTATAATTTTTTACTCATGTGACTGATGATATTTTTAGTTAAAAATTCCTGAAGGGGTGCCATAATGGCTTGAAACCTGTAGGGCAGCGAATAAGGGATTTCGAGCAAAAATATCCGCGTGTTTTGGTTATTGACATTAATGTTATTCAATTATTTTTTTTAAAAAATTAATTCGCCAGGTCGGGATTTGAATCCTGAATTTCACGCTCTAGCGCGTTGTCATTTAGTTTGCCAGATTTGATACCATTACCTGACGAGTGATTTCATCCCAGTAAGCCTACCTACACCGAGTCCTTTAAGACAATAACATTGTCTGGCTTCAGATGAACATGGCGCTATTCAGTCTGTCTGAAGTATTGGCTGCATTAGATGAATTGACTTTCCATCCATACTGTGATACACGATAGCCTAGTTGGCAAGGCACTCGAGCGTGAAATGGAAAGATCGTAAATCAGAGTTCAAATCCAAGTCTCGCGAGTTATTTTGTAAAATAAAGAAATAATGATTTAAAAAAGAACTTCAACGTTTGGTATATTATTATTGACCATAAAAGCACTTGGATTCAGTAATTTAAACGTCGATCGTAGCTGTTCAGCTAAATTTCATGCCATTTTACTCGCCTGAGACAATATACAAGGTGTAACACAAAACAAAATAACGAACGCTTAAAATCCAAACATACTAATATTAGAACGGAGTTTCTAGACGAACGAGCTGATAACAATCTACTAGCTCCCAGGACGCGAAAAAATTGAAAAGAAAAATCAAAAATCGACAAAGTTGCCAAGACTAACAAAACAACAACAGGATATACATACAACTTACCAAAATGTGCAGAAAAATACCAAAAAAGCAGTTATGGAAAAGTAGCAGAGATCTAGCTAGCCACTTGACAATAGACACAAAAAAACTTAAAGTAATTAAACAAAAAGAATGGACATCCTGCATAGAAAGAAGAAGTCGTCTTATGCCGCTTAAGAATAGGCCCTTCACGACTGACGCACCTGCACTTCATGTAACTCTCCACTGACAATAAAACACATCTTCACTGAATGCGGATCGAGAGAAACCCTTGACTTACCGGACAATATGACTGAACTATACTCAGATGGTATTTAATACAATGATAAAATATACAAGTATTTAAAAAATACAAACATATTTCACAGACTATGTCAATACACAAAACTATTCTTAATTTATTTAATGATATACAATTATTCATATTTATAAACGTTACTTTTTTAAATGTTTACTGAAAAATACTGTCAACACGACTTTTCTAACATCACAAGAATTTACTGCAAACCTTTAGTAAAACTAAAAATAAACATTTTTTTTTCGTTTTACGGCGCACCGACAACTGCGCCATCAGCGCCGACATTCATGGCTTAGCCGGGAATTTTCTTAAAGGGCCCTGAAATGAGAAAATTCCCTGCCCTGGGATTCGAACCCACCAGCTCCCGCATGAGAATCTAAGGCGTTAGCCACTAGACCACGGGAAGAGTAATCATTAAAAATCCTTGTTGGGGTGTATAATAATCTCATATATTATTTTTTAACAATAAAAAAATAAATAATAATAATAACAACATACATTTTTATAAGATAAAAGGATAAATATATTTTTGTTTTCATAAAAAGATACGTTTTCTATAGTAATTGTCTTCATGTCAAAGTATAACTTCGAAATTGTTTGATAGCTCTTATTCAATAAGAACATTGTTTTGATACCATAGTAATTAGCGAGTAAACAATTTAGGATTTCCTCATTATTCTCGTTTGAATTCATTAATTGGTATTTCTAAAAAATCTTATTCCTTCCCTTTTCTTTGTTATGTGAAGATTCAATTACTTCTTGTAAAAACTTACTGAATGTTTCAGCTGCTGTGGAAAGGATTTCAAATGCAGACATTTTTCACTATTCTTCCTTCTGTCGCATTATTTTAAGAAAATTATTTTGAATGATATTTGGAGAATTATGTACTTCGAGATTCAAATACTATTCTTTGCCTGTTTTGTTGTTGAAACGTTTGTTGTTAACTCATTAACTACATGCCAACATTCGTTCTCAAGACACTCTTTAAGTATTAGTAGTAGAGCCAAGGGTCTACAAACTTGCCAGCCCTAGTTTTTAGTAACAGTTTTAATTTTCGTTCCATTTTATAATTTCTATTCTAGTAGTACGCATCCTGTTTCAGCACACTTCTGCTAAAATCGTTGGTTCAATCACTTTTGTATTGTACTCTGTTGTTACGACCATGACACTTGACATCTGTAGGTTACACGCAGTAGGTAGTTTGTACTAAATCCTTCGCTAAAAGATAGTGCTCTAATCGTGTTGAACCTCGGTGGTTCGAGAATGTTCTGGTATATTCCTTTCACTTCTAGGAGGCAGTAATTTGAGCCAGACCTCCTGAGCTAAGCTATGGAAGGGAATCTGTCTTAAATTATCTGCATATTATACTTGTCATTAAACGTTACCCCTTAGGGTGAATTTAGTTCACTGGCAGACCAATCGAATCATATACTGGTGGACCGAAGTTCGAAACTTGGATTCAAAGATCTATAGGTGTACCGCTAAGAAAAGAACCAGGTAGTGCCCACGCGCAGCCACCAGCCCATGTGGGGGAAGTCCTAGCTCTCCTCCGGCCACACCCCTTCTGGTTCTTTTGTTTGCGGTCGGACTATAGTGTCGACGTTCGAGTGTCTGGGTCGGGGACAGTCCCTAGGGTCACCCAACTTTTAATGAGTATCTGCAAAGGGGAAAACTCAGGCGGCCAGAAATCAGGTACCTCTACAGTATCTGGCCCTTGTGGCCCGTTACGTGACAGATTTTATTTTTATTTTAAGTTTCCACAGCTTCACGATGAATAATTAAATATCTTATTTATTAACTCTGTTAGAATGGTTTAGTTAGGTTTCTTTCCGAGTATTTTTTTCTTTCTAAAAAATAAGCGAACACAACGGGCAAATGTTTTATTGTTTTAAGAAGAAACCTATTAAAGAGGAAGTATCCTCAGCAAACAGAGGCAGATAGCTTGGAATGTGTACCTTCCATACTCCCCTAGCCTTGAGAACTAATTTTTCTCCACCACCGAGGCAAGTATCATAGCTACATCCCTGGGGGACTATTGCTTACTATTACTTCATCCTCCCAGAGCTGCTATTATTCACAGAAAACTAGATTATCTGTACATTTAGTGCTTTATCTACCTACTCCTTGTTATTGGCCTAAATAGTATGAGGCATGGGGAACAAATAGGTTAAGTCGAGAAAGCATATCACATATCTCTTCTTAGACACCTACTTGTTTAAGTTTTTAAATTTAATAAAATATTCTAAATTAGCATGTAATTACAAAATCAGGCTGCAGACAAATCATTTTATACTAATAATAATTTTTGGGGTCTCCCGTGGTGGGGTTCGATCCCCACCGGCGCGCCTCGGCGGCAGGAATTTTCTCATCTCAGGGCTTGTTGAGATAATTCCTCGCTGCACCCTGGATGTCGGCCCAGATTTGTCGATGCCCCAAAAAAAAAAAAAAATTGTTTTATTTGTTCAAGTTATAAACATGAATTTTTGAAACCGCTTTAAGCGAAAAAGAAAATAGCAGGAATTAACCTGCAAGTGTACCAGTATTTTTATTTTCAATGACATCTATTGTAAAGAGAATGTTCTAGATAAGCGGACCATAATTGAAATATCATGTAATGCGCTACAGATACCGAAAACTTGCAAAGTACATACCTAAGTCCAGGAACATTTTGGCTTCAGGTATGAAAAAGTCTCATATAATCGGAGAACTCTATATTTTGATGTTTCGGCATGCTCTTTGGCAGCTTTCTTTAGTAATAAATGCTTAGGGGATGGAGGAAGACCGGTTACATGACCGTGAATTAAGTATGTACTTAAATCACGGTATTTCTTTATCCTCTAGGCATTTATTACTGAAGAGGTCTGCCAAAGTTCATGCGAAAACATCCAAAATATAGATTTTTCGGAAAATATGACTTTTGTTTTGCCCCATTGGATTAGAATCAAGTTATTAGGGCGAGCAGATTCTTGGTTCTTACGCCCTTTCTATAGAGTTAACGGAACCTAAAGATATGTTTTTCAATTTATTTTTTTTTTTTACATTAAATTTAATAATATAGAAATGAATTCCAGAAAAACTTTATTCTTTGGTTTAAGAAGATATTAGCATAGAGCCAGTATAAAAAGTATCTAAAGCAAGCACAAGTATATAAATAATAAATGTATGAAGATACAGCATAGTAAACATGCACCTACATATTCACACACACAGCCAGACATACTCAAATACTCACGCGTGGATAAATATAAAATTAATGAATAACTGCAACAAATAAAATATATAAATAAACACGTAAAAATTCAAGGGGAAAAAATTAAGCTAATAAAAAACAAAAAAAAAAACACGTAAATTAGTAAATGGTTGAATCGATTGTTAATTATAATTAACAATCGATTGAACCATTGACTAATTTTCGTGTTTTTTGGTTTTTATTAGCTTAATTTTTCCCCCCTTAACTTTTTTTGAATAGGTCAGTTTCTCTTAAGATACATAGGGGTTTTTTTTTGTTTTTTTTTTCTAAAATTGTTGGATTATTTCGAGGAAGATCATTGAGGTTGAATTGTGTTCGGTAAGCTGGACAGTCTTCGATGCTGGCGTTAAGCGGCGGTCACACTAGGCTGCCGAGTAGCCGCTACTGAACAGCCGCTAGCTCGTGAATAGCTGCTTATTCAGTTCCGAATTTGCTTAAAATAACCTGTATAAATAAAATAATAACATGAATAGTTTGAATATATATTTCACATTGGCTCTCTGGGGCTAGCAAGGAGATCACTTGAACGCCAGCGCTAGTAACCACGGCTAAAAAGTTAAACATGTTCAACTTCTGACTTTTGCTAGTAATCACCAGCCCGCTGGCATTCCCCAACCGCTGGTCCTGGGTCAGACTAGGCTGCTTGCTGGTAATTCCCCAGCTGCTGGCTAGTAGCGGCTGGTAACCAGCCAAGTGTGACTGCGGCTTTAGATATCGCAGCTTTTTTTTGCCGAATCCCAAATATTCCTAAACTTTTTATCACCTCGACCGCTAACTACATCTTTTAAATTAATAGTTTTTATCGAGATCTTTCTGATGCATAATACGTTAATCTCAAATTATTACGTTATAAGTCTTACGCCCAAAGTTTCCTCTGTATCCCTAACGTTACATAGGTTTTTGAAATCTACTCAAACAAATGAAGAAAACGAATCACAAACACTAAACACAGGGCATCATTTAGGTTAAAAAGAAAATTCCAGTTGGATTTTTTCCAAAAAAAAAAAAAAAAAATTTGTAACTCTATAGTTCTTTTACAAGTACAAAAACATTTCGTCATCATTAGCCTAATAAATAGACAGACTTTGAGGGAATTGTCCTTCTCCCGAAGCTCCTAACTAAAGGTGGATCCTACAGATTATAGGGTTCAAAGGAATTTTTCTTTGTTATTGATTAATTATCAAATGCTGACATAATTGTATCTTGTAGGAGATGAAAGAAAACACAAGCAAACAAGGCTTCTAATAAAAGGGCGATAGGTCTGTAATTAAGGTAGCAAGTAGACTTGGTGACAAAGGACTCTGAGAGGGAACTTGTCCTATTAGAGGTGAGCTTTGAAATTCAGGAAACGGTCAACAGGTGTCACCGAGGGCTTCTCCATCCGTGCCTTTCAGGGACTATTTTAGGAACTGATCCCAGAAACAAGACTAATACATATAAACATAATTTTGAAACAATACTATACAAGATTTATCGCAATGAGATGACAATACTTAAGAGGTGAAACTAGAACAATATGTAGTTAAATGCTGCCAACAGCAAGCTTCTATCTGCGCTTGTTCCTTATATATGCCTTTGTTAAGGTAATTTAGAAAAGGCACGCAAAAAAATAAATGGTAATTTCCAAAGACATCATACATATATTCTTATGTATTTCGACAAGCTGAATCCGAATCCGGAGTCCTTTACACCGGATCACGTCAGGTTTAAGAGCATTTGAAGGCCAAATTTCGTATGAAGTTGTTAAAGAAGAAATAACTAGAGCTTCCATGGTTTTGAGGGTCGCTGAACTCGAATCCGCGTCTGTTTTACCCCATCAGTGGAAAATGAAGTTCACTTCAAGGACAAATATGTCTATTTTGCAAAATAATAATTTTGTCTGTAGATTCATTGTTTGTAAAATAAACATATTTGTCCTTGAAATTACCTTGATTTTGCACCGATGTGGTGAAACAGACCTCGGATTCGAATTCAGCGACCCTCAAAACCATGGAAGCTCTAGTTGTTTCTTCTTTAACGACTGCATGTGAAATTTCACCTTCAAATGCTCTTAAACCTAACGTGATGGGGTGAAACGCACTCAGGATTCGGATTCAGCTTGTCAAAATACATAAGAAGGTAAGTATGGTGTCTTTGGTAATTACCACGTTTTTTGTGTGTGCCTGTGTTATCTTTCAACGGTACATTACTTTTTTGAAATCAGCATTAAATTTTCTTTCATGTTACACTTTCAATGTTCACAAGTGTTTTTTTTCAAACCGCAATAACTGTTCAAAAAGTTGATATTAATAACAAAGCCTAGTTAGGGACAAATTTTTGAGAATTACTTCCTTTCCAAAAACAATTCTGCAAGCTGCCGAATATCTCAGAAGTTGTAAATTTGATTAACTTTCCAACAGTTTACTGAGATCTGTCATATTTGAAGTAAGTATCACATTAAAGAAGAATAAGGATACATTTTATATAGATTATTTGACAGACTGTCACAGTATTCTTATTATTAGGTTCCAAGGTATTAAACCAACGAATTACGATTTTTTTCATAGTCCGAGTTAGTGCAATTAACGAGCGCATGTTAAAAATAGCACCAACTGGTTACCAATCAACGTATTAAGAAGAAATGAAAGTTTTCTACGTTTACAGTTACAAGAGCATTCAACAGAAATGCTTCCACTGACGTTGCACACATGACATAATTTTTGGGTTTACTTCGTAACCAAACTATAAAATTAAACAATGCGGCCGTTATCGTAATTTTTGCTTTCTTGTAATGAAGGTCCGCCACGCAGGAGCGGGATTACTAGGCACATTTCTCAAAAATAATCCAGGTAATATGTGACCAATTCGTCCCAGATGACAAACAGCTGTTGAGAGGTCAACACCAACTTCTCTCGCAATGTCCCGAGAGGTTTCTTTTACCAAAGCCCTCAGTTGGTCGTGATCAACAGCAGAAGCCTTACCGCGAACTTCGAGGTCTTCGAGATCAAAATCTCCAAGACGAAATTTTTGAAACCATTAGTGCACTGTACTGCACTAATGCTTAATTCACCCCAAACGCCCGGTTTGAGCCCGCACATTGACCAGGAGGATAATCTAGTTTTGACGTAGTGAATTTCAGAAACTAAACTAATCTTTAAGTAAAAGCAACATTAATAAAACTTGGTTAAAATCCATTAACTAGACTTTAGATTATATTTATTTACTCGGCAAGCACTAGTGTATACAAAATGAATGTACAAAACCTGCATTATTTTTACACCAAGCCAAAATGTTTTCTTGGGTGCTAAGTCATCGGCCATATTTCTTCAAAATTAGCTACGCCAGCCCTCATTTCCGGGTGGGGATCACACCCAAGGCCCTTGGACTTAATTTCGCCCTCACGTCCTTCCGACCCACTCATAAACACTGTAATATAGGCCATTTTCCATTGCTTATTAACATTTCGTCGGCGACTCTAAGGGGGTCTGGAGAGTGAATGATCTGTACCGTGGGAGTATTCTCGGCGTTAGGGCCAAGTTTGTGGAGCTGTCTTTCCTCGAGAAATCTTCCTCCAACTTGGCCCACCATTTATGGAAAGAGTTTCCAACTTACATAACTCACTCCAGCAGTGCAACCAGCTTCGAAGATTGTTAGTAGCCGCTTCTACTGAAGAAACACTAAAGGTAATTCGCCACTAAATATTCTTTAGTCAGGACAAGGTATTTCCTTTTCACTGTTTTGTCTGTTACAAAAAATAGTTAATTTGTTTATAGCAATAAGAAACGAATGATAAAATGAATATTTTAAATACAAATTATTTATTTGTTTTATTTTAACTACCCGCAACTAGGCGATTGTCATAATGATTCCTGTAGCATACAATGTAGTTATGGCCATATACTGTAATAGTGCAATTAAAAAATGTCAAAAACATGTATACATTATTAACAGACCTTCTCAGGAAAAAATGTTGAAAATTTGGGTCCTGTTTAAATAGATTTCTGCTTTGTTGTTACTTCTTACCAGTAGGAGAAAATAAGTAAATTACAAACATTATAATACCTTCAGTAAACTCGTATTGTATTCTAGAATATGCTTCTGGAATATACTGGTGTACGATGCTACGTACGAAGCATATCATCTGTACAATACATGAAGTCAATGCGCAGAAATAGAATTCACAGAATGAAATTTCTTTTACTTCTAAGGAACGTGGGAGATGCCAGGGATGAATTTCAGAGATTTACGGAACTGTGTTCATTATAAAAAAAAAGTCCCTCTATCAGGTATCGTGTCATCTTAGCGCGTTTCTGTTCATATCCTAAGTGCCATTAGCAAAGGAATAGAAACAGTTATAGGCTTCTATAAAAATATTAAAAAATGTTCGAAGAGAAGGAGTATTTAAGGTGCCAAAACGAGAAATTGACATTATCCTAGGCGGAAATGACTCCCACCGTCTTCTCGCCCTAGAAAAACACTATTACCTATACGTTTCTCATTTTCTTGCATATCAATAAAATACTCATTTTAATGTTAAATTAAATTCAAAACAAAATATAATTAAAAGGCAAACTAAACAGAAACAATATCTGTCCAAAAGAACCAAACTAACACTTTCGAAGTTTTAAGCACTTATTTCTCCGATTGATTTAGATGGGGCGATAAATTTCTTTAGAACCTTTTTAGTAGAGTATTTAGTAATCTTCCGAATGGTCACCTTCCACTTAATACGATTTCCTAACCGTTTTCGAGATATGTAAGAAAATATACGAAGATCCCAAAACTTGTCATGTCTATTAACAAAATATTTTTGTTCGACTACTTCCTTCACTCCAAACGTAAACAAAATTTAAATATAATAGTTTTGATTAAATTCAAACAAGTAGAAATATTTCCATTGAATCCAACAAAACTAAGTACCCATTCCGCGAAGAAAAACATTACCAAGCCTCCTGCGATATGAAAGAATTTAGATATATTTTGGGTCATCTGCAAGAATAAATTATATATATATATATATATATATATATATATATATATATATATATATATATACACAAATTTGAACCAACGTAACTTTTCTGGTCTATGGGTTCTGAAAGGTGAAATTTTCTAGTCGGCACCGGATTGCTTCATGAGGTCAACCTTATAAGCGGGTTTCCTCCCTATGGAGGGAGGGAGGAACAGTACTAAAAGTTTCTACTGCATAATTATTGGAGCTGTGTGTAACGCTGTAGAATATGAAATTATTTATACTGTCAAAGGAAGATCGGTACAATTAAACGGTACTATATAAACACTATATGATTTGAACTAACATTACTTAGGTAATTCAAGAAAGAGTAATCTTTTAAAAATATTATTCTTCTCTTATTACATTCCAAGTAAAAACAAATATGCCTATTATTCAGTGCTTTCTCATTCTGAAGAACAAAATGGTTGTCTACAACGATATAAAATTTCCGGAAAAATCATCTTCAACTTCTCCAAGGAAGCTGTAATAATAAGAATCAAAATATAACTGGGAGATATTTGGAAAACAATAATTCGCCAATATGTGAGTCCTATGACATATATGAGGAAAATATTCGGATGGTATAAAAAGCATATTCTCAATAAAAGGAAAGAAAAACGATAACATGCAATATAGATGAAATAAAATTTATTTTGAGGATAAAGAACAGAACGGCTTTGACATTTGTATGTGTAATATGAATAATAATGTCTTTGTATATATACTTTCCACGGAAAAAATATATACAAATATATATGTATGTACAGGGTGTCCCAGTATATGTGTCCATCCCCTTTTCCTCCTAGAGTTGTTAGAATTGCGAAATGAAACATGGTAGGTCTTAGTTATGTTGCATGAGGTTTCTTTTAAAGGTTTAGTTGACTTTGTAACATTCTCCTGTTTTTCTCCAGCGCATCTCTAACTCTTGATTTTCTAATGGCGGCAGGTATTTTTTATGACGTATACTGATAGAAAATTTAATTTTAACACTAATTTATTCCGAGATATCTTCTGATCCGACGCACCGTTTGCGCGTAAAAAGTAAAAAACTGAAAAATATCGCCCTTTTGTAGACCAATTCCTATTTATCACTGAAACCAAGCCTTTCACGTAAAACACCTCGATACAAACGTTGTAGCCTATTAATTTTCCTTTCAGGTGATACCAAGATCAAAGTTGTAGGTTTAATATTTAACGGCATATTATGAATGAAAACAAAGGCAAATTTTTTTTTTAGTTTTATGTTATAATAATTTCATATGGAAAAATAAATTTATTCTGTTCTGTTTTATAATAATTTTGATATACATGTATATAAAAATTATTTTTTTTTATCACCCTGTATATTTCTACGTTAATTATTAGTAAAGTTGGTGAGGCTGTGAGGGCGGATAATTTGAAGGATCACATAGTCTTGTAATAGAAAATTTCAGAGAAGATTGTTCAAACATTTTAATTGCACATTTTATTTTCCGATTGAGTTTGTATAGTGAACAAGATGCCCTTACGCCAAAACAAACGCGATAGATGGCGAAATTAGTTAAAATATTGTTATTTCTTAAATGCAAATTTAATTCATCCCGAAATGAATTGCTTTTCGGAATGAAGTTATAGTACTAATATTTTTGTTATTTGTACTAGTATTTGAGGTAATAAATAAAATTATTAGAACATACCAGACATAGAATTCATGGCAGTGACTTAAAAAATACTGATTGTTATTTTATAAAATAACTCTGGCTTCGGACTGGAATTTAGCTCATTGCCGAATAATTGAAGCATCCAGCCCAATATGGCTATATGTTACATATAGTGAATTTTATAAGAAACCATTTTTATGTGAGATATTACCTGATACTCAATGCTCATATCCGTTGAGCTACATATAACCCTATTCCAAATGAATATATGCTCATATCCGTTGAGCTACATATAACCCTATTCCAAATGAATATATGCTCATTTCCGTTGAGCTACATATAACCCTATTCCAAATGAATATATGCTCATATCCGTTGAGCTACATATAACCCTATTCCAAATGAATATAAGCAGGTTTAAAAAATGAATTTTTCATTATATAAAACATTTATTGAACAAAACTCTTAAAATATAATTTAAAAAGCACAAACAGTGTTTTAGTGAATTTCCATAAAGTAAAAGTAAACCAACTTTATTTAAAAACATGTTAAATATCGGGTATTGGATGCAGAGCTACTATAGGTGACCCAATGCAGGAGCACAATAGATCTTTAAGGTCGAGTTGCTTTCCCTTTAGGGGGCCCTGATTCTATCTATCAACTATTTGAATTAAAATAAATAACCAAAACAAAATAAACTGAGGAAAAGGAAACCCAGAAAAGGCCAAAGTTTGTTACCTTGTATACGTATTGTTATGTGTGTCTTTGTACCCGCACTTTGGACCTAATACTGTTAGAATCACATCATGTGTTGGCCAAAACTAACGTTAGTTTACTAAACTAATTCATTCTAATTAAATAAACTCACGGTATATTATTAGTTTTAGATTCGTAAAATTATTAATCATTTGTTGGAGTATTTTCTTAATAAAGAGTTGTTTTTAGTTTTAGTAGCCGTTTTTAGTATGGCAATTAGTTTAATTTAAGCAAAAGTGGCCTTAATTTATGATTTTAGTTTAGTTAGTATGTATTTTCGTTCAAATAAAGAGTGTTTATTTATGAACTATAATGGGGAAAATGTGTAAATACAACTTACTACTAAAACTTTAGCCTATTTAAAACAAGCTCAATGCGTGAGCACTTAACACTCCGTGCCAAAGGTCGTGGGTTCGATTCCCACTATGGGGTGGTGGCTTTTCTTTATAAAAAAGAAAAGGCATCAGCCCTATCCTGGCTAGAAAAGGGTGGTAACCTATAGATAACCTGTCCCAAAATTCGTGGTTAATAAGAAAGGACGTTAAAAATGTAAATATTTTTTAAAACTAAACTAAACTAAAATGAAGCTTTAATTCAGCTTTTAATCAATTCCCTACGATTTAGTTTTAGTTCAACTTATATCCATTAGTTCATTTAATTTTAGTTTTAATTTTTTTAGGTTGCAATTTTTAGTTTAGATTTAGTTTATTCTAAAAAGTGAATGTAGTTTTAATTTTAGTTTTAGTTTTTAGTTTTGCCCAACATTGATCACATGCAACCCTATTCCAACTATCTCCGGTCCCCGCTTTACAAGCGCATATATCCTTATCCCAATAAATTCCAGTATCGATCTATAAAATCGACTTTCTAGATATGGAATATTCAGTACTTTCGTTTTGCATCAATACTAGTGTGAAGATAGGTGTAGATATGTTCGTATTCCAAATAAAAATAAAGATCTAAAAAATGTAACATATTTCCCTATTCGGGTAGACGCTTCAAGTGTTGAATGAATGAATGAATGAAAAAAAAAAAAAATACTTTATTCTGGGACTTCGTCCCTTAAGAATAAAAATAAATACAAAATAAACAATAAACAAATTTAAATTAGAAATATGAATATTAATAAAGAAAAAAAAGTATTAAAAAAAAAGAATACAAATATTATAAGTGAAGCCTTAAATAATAAAATAAAATATAAGTAAATATGTACATAAATTATAATTGGATTGGAGCAATGATGATACAATGTTCAGAGGGGGATGGGAATAAATTTAAATAGTTTAAAATAAACAAATATTGGATTGGTGTTAATGCAACATATCCTATCAAAATCATGAAATCCCTTGATATATTCCAGCGTCATCCAGACAGCAACTTGTTCTGCCTGATTGTTGGATTGGTGTTAATGCAACATATCCTATCAAAATCATGAAATCCCTTGATGTATTCCAGCGTCATCCAGACAGCAACTTGTTCTGCCTGATTGTTGGGTTGGTGTTAATGCAACATATCCTATCAAAATCATGAAATCCCTTGATATATTCCAGCGTCATCCAGACAGCAACTTGTTCTGCCTGATTGTTGGATTGGTGTTAATGCAACATATCCTATCAAAATCATGAAATCCCTTGATATATTCCAGCGTCATCCAGACAGCAACTTGTTCTGCCTGATTGTTGGAACAATCTGTACTAAGTCTATATAATTATATCCAATCCACTGTACGAATCCAATGCACATCTCCATTATAAAATAATTTAGTTATCTTCTGTTAGCGCCGTAATTGTTTTTTAAATTCTTAATGCAAATAAATCAATTTTACTAACATAGTATATAATAATATATATGGGGACGAGGTTAGCTGGACTAATAAGCTGGAGGCCTGAGTTCAAATCCCGAGCAAGCACTAATGACTTTTTCTTCTAGTGTCTTCGTTCATGGGTTGAATTTGGCCTCCCTGACCGTCCCTAGGCCAACCCAGCCTTTAATTTATTAAATAATGGGTACCTTGGCGCTAATGAGTCTAGCAGTCGAAGCAGTCAAAGGGAAAATCAGGCGGCCGGAGCATAGTACTGACTACACTATCTCCCTTGTGTGCCGCATGGCCAAGAATCAGATACCTCTATAGTATCTCCCCCTCAGGGCCCTCGTGGCCTGTTAAGGGACTGTTTTTTTTTTTTTTTTTTTTTTTTTTTTTTTTTTTTTTTTTTTTTTTTTTTTTTTTTAAATATATAATATCAAGGAAGGTATTCGGCTGATAACTGGGGACGCCTGAGGCGTGGACAAGTAACTAATATCAAATTACAAAATACAGTTGAATTGTAGATTGTAATATTATGTAAATAAAATATATATATATATATATATATATATATATATACATATATATATATATATATATATATATATATATATACAAAAAAATATAAGAAATATATAATTTACTAACCTGCGAAAAAAAAAGAAAAAAAAAGTATATAATATAATTTTTCTATCATCGCTTAGCCATGTACGGCGCTATTGGGTTAATTCTGAAATTTTCGCCTACTATTTCATATTTATAATATTTGAGTACGAAATTATTTCACAATTTTGTGATTAGGGAGGATATTATTACAGTTAATAATTTGGAGCTAATTCCGTTACATAGAGCTTTAATTGTAATTATGCGTGCAAGTAAGCGTGAAGTTGAAATAACGTTTGTTCATCTGTCTACTATTAGGATCAAATTAACTACAGTAAATAATTTGGGAGTCCAAATACCTCCGTAATGGCGTGTGGAGGTGAATGTTTCCTGATTTATAAACATTTCGTGATTTGCATTTTTTTATTTATTTATGTATTTATTCAGAATTTACAACAATGTAAAAATACATTTTTATTTTTAATGTATGTAATTTTTGTAAAAAAAAATGTAAAAATGCATTTTAATTAATTGTGGTGCTCCTATTAACATTTATTTTTGTATTCAACATTTAATTTCTATTCCCATGGTGATTGATTTTTAGCGTGTTTCCTCCCTCCCTCCATAGGGAGGAATCCGCTTATGAGGTTTTGTCAATCCGGGATTTCCGCTAACCAGTAATGGAAATTGAAGCTATTTATGGAGCCGTACTCTAAAAATTACGACGTATATTGATTATGTACTTTGTAGCTTAAGGAGTTTGTTTCCCCAAATCTCTTTACTTGCGGGAATTGATCTGAAAATGAAGGCGTCTGAGCGAATATATTACTTCAACAGAAGAGAGACATATTTTTATTTAAATTTTAACATCCATTTATATATAGCACAGATTTTCGGGACAAGTTATGTACAGGTTTCCAACCTATTTTAGTCAGGACAGGACTGATATCTTTTCTTATTACGAAAGAAATATTACACGGGGTGCTCACGGCCAACAAACCTTGGAGACAGAACTTTGCCTTCTTTATTTAAAAACTGGCTCAAATTGTGACAGAACAAGATGATGCAAAAAATTTTAAATAAAATGACAAAACAAACAAGGCTACCACATTCACAGGAATACGCTTAAACTAACCGAAAAATAAATATAATAAGTTTTGCTTTTTTTTTTTTAATATTTATTGGAGCCCTGAAGTAAGGCGATCAGTTCATCCGTTATCAAGAATTCTCAAAATTAAAAATAATAATATATTTTTGCAGCAGATAGTGCAACCTCAATGTTCTTAAAGGATGGACTAACCTAAAATATATATTATTGTATGAAAATAGGTTGTTATTTAACTTTTTTTTATCATCGTTAGTCGAACGATAATTGTTATCACTATGATTATTATTAGGCTAAGTCTTATTAAGTTCAAATTTATCTATTTTATTTTCAAAATTTTTGACTTTATTTTATTTTCATACTCACATTTTGTTGATATTTTCAAATATGTCGTTGTGAATTTTATGTTGAATTTGAGAAGAAAAAAGCATCTTTTGCTATAGTGGAAAGAAACTGAACGTGAAGGCATTTACAGCCCAAATTGAAATAATAATTTTAATAAAAAGCATCTAGAATATAAATAAATTGCAAACGAAGGAAGAAAAAGTGTTCAATTTTAAATGATTTAAAGAAAAAAAATCTAAAAATAGGGTACAAGGACTTTTATAAATTCCTACTTGCTTTATTAATGTCTTCGCTATGGGTATGGCTAAAAGGAAACTAGAGAATCCTTTATTCGGGGTTAAGGTGGACCTTGAATAATCTAACCCGAGGGAACAACCCACCATGAATAAGGTAAGGCACCTTAAATATTACAAAATCAAAATATGTCATCGAGTATTGGAGGAAAAATTCGAAAAAATATATGAGGATTAACATTCAGAAGTAATTGGTTTTGATACTTTTATCAAGTAATTTTCTTTTGTGAAATTTAAAAAGAAAATACCAAACTCATCAGAATCCACGGCTGCCTTGTTTTTGCTGATGATTATTGACCGAGTATCGGGTTAAATAAGAGAGAAAAAACTTTATTTTTGAAAAAGAAAGTTTAGTTGCCCAACTAAATTGGGTTGCTCTACACACAACTTAGTTATCAACCGCTAAGCATAACAATTGAAGTTAAACAGTTAAATATATAACAACAAAAAACACACACACACAAAAAAAAATGCAAATCGATCAAACAACAACCTATACCTATATAAGAAAATGAAACTATGAATATAATGTTGAAAATATTTGTAAATAAGTTTCATAAAATAAATAAGTAATAAAAATAAAATAATTCTTATTATAGACAAAAATATAAAAAGCTAAAAATAAATAACAATTATAATAAAAATATAAATCATGCCTTCAACCATAAATGTGGCTTTGAATTATGGCCAGGGAATCAACTTATATAATATAATAAATCACCGGAAAAAATGATTCTTTAATATAGATTATAAAATTGTTTTTGATTCCAATGATTATATTATTAACCACTACAATTGTTTTAATTAACTGAGCTCAGTCTAAAAAAAATACTTATCGTTAATTTCGTTTTATTGACATTCAAAGATTATTAAATAATTTAATAACTTAATAAATTTAGTATTATATAGTCATTTAATAATAATAATTAGTAGCAACTTTATACCTACTTCGCACATACAGAAATGTATATTAACACTCCAATGGTCGCGCCATTGAAACTACCATTGGTGGTCGCCTTGTATCTGAGAGATACGCCTTAGTTTCAGTCTCATTTACCGTAAATAACTTTATCTATTGTATTAAGAATGAACAAAAACTCTTAACAGGAGATTAATCAATAAAATAATTGGTAAATTTACCAAGAAAAAGTTATTTATTTAGGGGGAAGGGAAGAGTATAGTTTAATATTACAATCCATGGTGAGGAATAACCCTCCAAAGTTCAACATATACTTATATTATATAATAAATGTATATGTTGAACTTTGAAGGGTTATTCATCACCTTGCATTGTATTATATGGTATTTATTTATTATATGCAAACTTATATAGTTAAAATATACAAATAACAAGTAGGTAGGAAATATTAGGGCAAATATTAATAATATTTCTTAGTAATATATAACTTCAAAAAGCGTCTTCTGTATCATCATCTACTTTACGTCCATCTGGACAATATAATGTGCAATGATAGAGACATAAATATTGGCCGCACCCCGTGGGTAAGCCTTGTAGTCATGTTTGCCCAAAACATTTGGCATCGCTTTATAGTTTTGGTTCTCTCGGCTACATGCTATCTTTTTTACCCCTGTTTCCTCATCAATCGCTGCATCCATATTCATACTTGATATCATGTACGTTTATTTTGTTGTTGTTTTTATTTTGTGGTATGTATGACACCAATGTGCCCTCTTTTTCTAAAAGTAGAAATGGTGGTATCTATGAGATACAAAATAGTTTTAGTGGATAGTTACTGCTTGGAGGTCAGAACTGACCTATCAGCCACTACCTGCTCTAGGAATAGTAAAGGGTATAGCTGTACCCGAGCACTTGCGCACTTGCGCCCCGTACACAGTCTGCGTAAGAAGCTGTGTATCTGAGAGATCTCACGCAGACCATTCGAGTGTTAAACAAATATTACATTTTAAAGGCATAGCCCCTTTTTATTCACGCCCAACTTCCCAACCTCTGCAAAATAAATTGTTTATGTGTTAAAATAATTTGCAGAGTTTAACATTATCAGAATTAAAACAACAAAATACTATTGACTTATTTTGGATGGAATGTGGAGTATACCTAGTTGAGGATTAAGAAAGATGAAGCTGGGCCCTACTGTAGGCGGAGTATCAGCCTCTTTCTCCCGTAAAGGATACTATTTTTTTACCGACTCATTTTTTTTTAAAAATTCTATTAGCTGTTTCTTAAAGGAAATTTAATGGAGAATCAAAATTTAGATTTTTCCTATCAATTTTATATTTTCATAAAAAATCATTTAAAGTTCTGAAAAATGGGCATTTTACTGCATTTTTGCATGCTTTTTTGGTTAAAAGTATATTTTTTACATAATTGAACCAACTTATCAAACATCAAATTCCTATTCTCCATCCCAAAAAGTATGACAAATTATAAAAACCAGAACGCAAAAAAAAGTCTGCCAATTTTAAGATTCAGTCAAAAAACAACTTAAAAGGCCTATATTTTAAAAAATTGACATATAGGAAAAAAAAACTAATGTCAGATTGGGATTCAGGACACCCGAAAACTCCCAAAATGGTGGTTCACTTCCCTGTTACCAAATCAGTGTCAACTTGCGAAGTTGGTGATATCAAAGATTTGTTGTTCTCCTCAAAAATATATATTTGAGACAATTTAACAGAATGATTGGTTTAAAGAGCATGAAAAATGTAAAGTGACTTTGAAATTATTTATTTAATGAATAGATATGTAATTTTGTATGGATAAGTGTATGGTACATCATTTTACTTTCTATGACCTTAAGTCACACAGAAAAGCACAGGGTTGAGTGTTTTGTATTGTTGAATATTCTAAATCTATTGAATACTAAACACTGCTTATGAGAATTCCAAAGAAGATAAGCCATATTCTTCAAGTGCGCTATTATATAGCCCGAGTGCACTCAGAGTAGTGTATTGATAGCATAGCTTTTAATTGGAGTGCCCAGTAGCCTATCTTCAACTGGAGTAGGATATTTTATTCTTGATCTTTTTCACAATAAAAGTAAAATTAATTTTTATTATAACTCATTTATTGGGATGCCACCGTTTTCTCAATTTCCAGTATCCAATAAGACGATGTAATGTGACCTTAGACAGCAGTTTGATAACTGCTGTTTCCTCATAATTTAATTAATATTTTTTTTATTACAACCACCACAAAAACAAATGATGGGTTTAGCTAATTGTATCAAATAAATGTTTAAAGAATTATAACTCCTATAAAAGTAACATCTTATCTACAGTTAAGAATAGTCGAACATAAAATATTACTCTTTTTTTTTTTTCTTTTTTTTTTATTATTACAACAATATGAGTTAACATATTTCTAGTAATATTGCTGGATCTGTTATAATGAAATTTTGAGGCTTGATGTGGGAATATGAACAATTACAAAACCCACAATAGTAATGCATTAAAGAAAAAATAAATAAATAAAAAGATAATATAAAATAATAATGAAACAACTGTAAACAATTTTAAATGAAAATATAACACACTTTGTGCACTGCAGATGTTAAAGCAAATTGTCTTTAGGCCACCTCCGCTTCAGCCTTCAATGGGGATTTTGTGGATTTTGGAACGAGGATAGAGAATTTATCAAAGGATTTGGATGTCCTGGGAGATTGGAATGGAACTTCTGATAGACTGATTTGGCCAGGGTTTGGATAAAGGGGATATTGAAGTCATTATGGAGGGTTAAGTTCGAGGCATAGTAAGGAGCATTGGATATTTTTCGAAGGATTTTGGATTGTATTGTTTGTATTCTGTAGGAATTGGAAGGTTTAGTGGAACCCCAGAGTTCTAGTCCATAAGTCCATATTGGTCGGAGTATGGTATTGCATATAAGTCGTTTGTTAGTCAATGATAGTTTCGAGCGTTTGTCCAATAAGCATAATACAAGCCTAAAACGTCTGTTTAGTTCCTGTCTTTTCTGAGTTATGTGTGGCTTCCAAGTTAAGCGTTTGTCTAGTATCAGTCCTAAGTATTTTACTTGCGATTTCTGCGGAATTATAATGTTTTGGAGGGTTATTGGCGGGCAGCTTGACTTACGAAGTGTGAAAGTTGCATGGCTAGATCTTTCTGCATTTACTTTGATTCTCCATTTATTTAGCCATGGTTGAAGTAGGCACAGGTGTTCTTGGAGGGAATTAGAAGCAAGAATTGGATTTTGGTTGACAGTAAGGATAGCAGTGTCATCAGCATACATGTGGATGGATGTTTTGGGATGAGATGGGTTATCAGCCGTATAAGCCAGGAACAGTACTCTTTCTTTAAGAGGTAAATATAGGACTTGCGAAAAAAAAAATAAATAGAAATATATATTTATTTATTATTTAATAAAATTTTGCGGCTAGACGATTTAAATTTTAACATGTATTAAACGAACAAAAAAAAAAAAATATATCTTTTATCTCAACTTGTCTATGATGTCAGAAATTAGTACAATTTTTGTATTTAAGTTACAACGTTTTAGTATTTGGTAGTAAACTAATTAATTTTAATTTTAATTATGTATGTAACATGTTTAATATATCAAAGAACCTTTTCCACCCTTATTTTTCCTTTTAGAAGGTTTTGAAGATAGACATAGAGTTCGTGTTATGCTTCATCGAGTACGTTGTTCTTGTTCAGGTAGTTCAATTTTTTTTTCTGTATATTAGCTCACATCACCGACTAGTTACTGTCATAATATATGATGAGTCATAGTTTTGCCTCTGTAACTATTCTGACAGTTCGTGTTTTTATCGGAAGTGGCGAGAAACAATGTCAGCCGTCAATGGATTTGCTCAAAGGTCATTTACCAACTCTGTGTTTTATTTCTCGAATTTTGTTATGCGTCGTCATGTACAAACATTACTGTCACTTTTTTTGTAATTAACATTCTGCCCTCAAAGATTTTATAAATATTACATCTGGTTTTGTTTGTTGTTTTACGAATTTCTTCAAAACTAAGCAGAAAAGACCAAACCTCTATGACTTTTTGTATTTGTTTCGGCCCCCTAAACGCTCCTGAAGTTTTGCCATTTAAATTCGGGAAACCCTGTATATTTGTTTGATCTGGTAGGTACATCAATTGAATTTTTATTTTTCCATATCTTCATTAAACTTTCGGCTTTAAGTCATTCCCAAAATAATTTTAACGTAATTTCTGTTTAATTAAAACTTCGCCACAAGGTTAATTACAGGAAACTGGCAGCACACTTGGCACATGTCAACAGAGAATAAACTCCGAGAAATAAAACAAACAGTTAGTGAATGGCCTTCAAGCAAAAGAAACAATAGGAGAGAAGAAGTTGTATTATAAGTAAAGATGGAATGGTTGGGATTCGGCTAAATAAACCTCAATATGATTTTGTTTTAAAAAATCTATATTTCGGACGTTTCGGCTACTCATTGGTAGCCTTCGTCAGCTAAAATGACAAAAAAAAAAAAAAAAAAAAGAAATTAATACAGAAACAAAAAGAAAGTTTATAATTGTGATAGGTAACAGAACTATAAATACAATTAACTTATAAAAGAACATATCGTCTTAAATTCTTAGAATGAGTAGAATGAAAAAGTAAATAGGTACAATAATTGATTTTAATAGTGATTAGTAACATTAATTGATTTTACAAAGAAATAAGAAACTACATACCAATGACAAATATAGTAGCTAATAGTAACATTAATTAATTTTACAAAGAAATATGATACTACATACCAATGGAAATGCCGAGCGGCAGAGGAAGACCAAGGTTGGCAATTAAGTAACCATTGTGAAAGTGTCTAAGGAAAAATGAATCTACTGGGGTATATGTAACTGAAAACAGCAGGTGGTGTGAGAAAGGTCGGTAAGGATCAAAAGGCATGTTTATGACGTTTTATGATAGGAAAGGAGAAAAAGGTGTTAATAGAAGGATACCCAAGGGGCATGGGAGAAATCTAGGTGGGAGGTCGGGAGAGTTTTTGGAAAATATTAGCGTACATAGGAGAAATGCCTTGTTTGTCAGTTTTGTAGTTTATATTGTTTTTGTTTAAGTTTATGTGTACACATTCCGAGATCTGTAGTCTTTTTTTGTTTCGTTGCGTAGAAAGAATTTTCTTTAGAAAGAAGTTGTATTATGTCGCTTAAGAATCGGCCATTCACGGCTGACACACTTACACCTCATGACGAGACAGGACAGACCAAAATGTTAACATTGTAACTCAACACTGACCATAAAACACCTACTGAAAGAATGTATACTTAGACAAAACTATGACTTACCGTACAATATGACAGACCTACTAGGTGATAGGAGCCAATATATAGGACAAATATTTAACTACCTGCAGAAGACTAACTTATTTGACAAATTATAACATGATCTCTATGACTAAATTGGCAACAACAAATCAACATAAAAAAAGAAAAAAAATAAGAGAGGAAAGAGAAGATGTTATGTATTCCATTAAAATAAAAATTATACTTACATTCACTACCAACTGGGGGCGAGGTTAGCTCAGTGGTAGAGCACTGGACTAATAAGCTGGAGGCCTGAGTTCAAATCCCGAGCAAGCACTAAAGATTTTTCTTCTAGTGTCTTCGTTCATGGGTTGAATTTGGCCTCCCTGACCGTCCGTAGGCCGACCCAGCCTTTAATTAATTTAATAATGGGTACCTAGGGTGCTCATGACTCCAGCAGTCGAAGCAGCCAAGGGGAAAATCAGGCGGCCGGAGCATAGTACTGACCACACTATCTCCCTAGTGTGCCGTATGGTCATGAATCAGATACCTCTATAGTATCTGCCCCTCAGGGCCCTCATGGCCTGTTACGGGACTGATTTTTTTGATTGATATCACTACCAACTAACTACGAACTTACGGCCAAATACTAAAACTTTATTGACAGACACATAAACCATTGCAACTAAACCAATACTAACACCATACATTCTAGACAAGTTTACACGAAACCAATTTGACATTTTTATAATATTTTATACATGTTCATTTAATAATTTTTAAAAGTTAAATCGCCTAGCCAGCCGCTACAACTTATTAAATAATAGATAAAAACTCCGCATTTATTTTTTCAATTCAACTCTCAGTCCTGTCCTTCATTCTCAAAAGGAATTGTAGAGATGTCCTAACACTTTTAAAAGTGGCTTAAAGCTAAAACGTAATCGAAGCCATGAAGAAATAAAAAATTGGTTGAGGCAGCTGATGAAACAAAGTTGATTTAGATATGTATTATCCAGCAATCAGGCGCAAAAAATGTTTATATGTATATTTATCAGTGGAGCTCTAGCATCTATTCCAACAATATATATATATATATCTCGCGTGTCTGTCTGTTTCTTATACAAATCCACACCATTTGACCGAGTTTGACCAAACTTGGTAAACGGGTAGATCTTGATACGGTGAGTGTCATAGGCTAGGTCAAAAACGTCTACCAGCTGTCTGTCTGTATGTTTGTTCCTTATGCGAATTCGCACCGTTTGATCGATTTTGACGTAGCTTGGTACAAAAGTAGATCTTGATACGGAGAGTGTCATAGGCTAAGTCAAAATTGTCTATCAGCTGTCTGTCTGTATGTTTGTTACCACAATGGTGTAGCATTGCACGCCGGGGAACAGCTAGTCTTTAATAAAAATGGCAAGAAAAAAATACATTAAAGTATCAGTATATTTTAACGAGAAAAATCCGGAGATTGCGGTGAAGAATGCGGACGCAAAACCTCAAGGTTAACGGTTTACGATATATATTTCTCGATAAAGCTTTTATGGATCTTTTGGATCAAAAACATTTCATAAAGACGTTTGAAATTATTTTTTCTTTACACGTTAATTATATAAAAACCTTTTATAACTTGGAAAGTGTAGCTTTGAACGGTTCTTTGTATTAGATTTCCTCAGTTTTTTATTGATTGTTGTGTTATTTTTATTGATTTTAGCAGTAATAATAATTTCTCAGTAAAACAAGAAACGTAAAATGAGAAACGATTTTTGGTTGTTTGTCTTAGATCTTACTGAGCGGAAATCGAAGAGGCCGAAAGAGCAAGATCCGTTACTGTTAGTTATTGGCTCCTAAAACGTTTTTTCAAGGTTTCATTGGAGTTGTTGTTGTAATAATTCACAATATATTAATTGTATTTATTCCAGGCTTTTTAATGACACTAGGGATGAGAACATAATCGGAAAATATTTATTTATAAAAAAACAATGCTTCTAGAAATTTTTGAAATTTTAATTTAGATGAATTTCATATATAGGAAATAGATTCCCTGAAAACTACTGTTTAGGTTTATTCCTGGCGAGAAATTATTACTTGGGCCGAATTTATTGAAGGCCGTTTATTATCATCATACGCTATTTATCTTCCACAAATGATAATTATCCAGACCCCTTCAATAGGAAATGCTTTTCCCATTCAATTTCATGGTCGGTGGGACATTCCATAGCACCGTATAGGAGAATTGTCGGCGGGAATCAGCTTAATAAAGAGGTTTTTTTTTTTTTTTTTTTTTTAAGTATAGTTGTTTGATGCATTCTATACTGTGTTAATTAGCAGTGTCCGTTTTCCTTGTTAAAATAAATGTTTCATTATTCTAATTAATCAAATCCTATACAAGTTCGGGATTTCGTGGTAAAGGTAATTTCAAGCCCCTACGCGTATTTATATACTCTTGGTGCAAACAAAATCAAATGTTAGCAAGTAAATAACATACAGCATCTCCCAAAAGTAATCGGAAAAATGAAAGTTTAAAATTAAGCTTGTAATTACTTAGCAATACTATTTTTTAAAACCATTTAAAAATGTCAAAATAAGCAAAAATTTAAGCAAAATAATTAATTTGCAGCATAAAGAGAAATAAGAGTGAATTAAAACATGAAGTTCACAGATCACAAAAGTAGGTAATCGGAATTATAAGTTTTTCTTAATTCTAAGTCATTGTCGGGACGTTATCAAATCAACTTCGATCTTACACGTACTATAGCCCTATCGTCCCTACTTGTTCAATTTTTACGTCAAAAACCACGTGCAAGAGATCTTATGGACTAAGGTCGCACAATGGGGCCAAAAGACATTTCGTCTTCCAAAAAAAGGCTACAGCCCCTAAATTTTAACCTATTTCAAAACACTTTTTTTTTTTCTTTTTTTAAACGAAAGCTAATAAAATTTGGAACGACTTTGTCAGGCCAGATTTATGTTTTTTGTTTCCCCTGTTTATTAAATTACGCGTGAATAATTCACGATCTTTTACAATTGAGCATAAAATAATATTTTATTTTTTATCTAACTATATTTCAGCACTGATATCCTTGAAAATAAACATTCAAATCTTGATTAGACATGGAAAAAATCAAAATACATATTTTCAAAACCTTCAAAAATCACATTATTTCAATGAATCTTATTGTTGAATAAGGATAAATTTACGTTTTGAAGATGTCAGTATAATTGTTTCCAATTCTCTTCACGATTTGAATGTTTAATTTCAACGATATCAGTGCTGATAAGTTAGATAAAAAGTAAAATATTATTTTATGCTCAATTGTAAAAGTTCGTGAACTATTTATTCATAATTTAATAAATAGAGCAAACAAAAAACAGAAATCAGACAATGTTGTTCTACATTTTATTAGCTTTCATTTAAAAAAAAAAAGGCATAGAAATCGGTTAAGATTTAGAGGCTGTAGCCGTTTTTGAAACTCGAAATGTCGTTTGGCCCCACTGTGCGTCGTCTGTGACCCCTTCTGCTTGCCGTTTGGCCCCACTGTGCGTCGTCTGTGACCCCTTCTGCTTGCCGTTTGGCCCCACTGTGCGTCGTCTGTGACCCCTTCTGCTTGCCGTTTCTATGCAAAAGAAGGCTGTAAATACAGTATTCCTTTGAAAAAGCGTGAAAATCATTCCCCGGAAAAAAAGCTTATCTATTCCGTCATCAGAGAAAAATCCCTGCTGCAGGCACGAATCGAACCCCCATATCCCACATGTAAATGTAAGGCTAACGCCAGTAGATCAGGGGAACCCAAATAACCTCCACCTGTAGAGAATGTAAAGTAAACGTTGAAACTTTTTTCCGTGTTTTTAAATTTAGCCGACATTCTGAGAGTGATAGGTTTTTTTCCAATGTGGTGCATGCCGCAAAACCAACATTAACGGATAAGATTTAAATGCTCATTTTATAGATAATTAATAATAATAATAATTGTACCATTTTGCCTTTTTCAAGTTGCAGTAATTGCCAAATTGTCCTTACAATGTATATTTAAAGTGTCATTACATAAATTGTCTGTAATCAATTAACTACAAAAGTACAATAGTTTTAATGATAATGGCTTAAGCTGTCTCCGTCATTGCTCTGTTTTTCTCACTTAGCAAATGAACATTTTTATTTTGTTTAGGGGATGTGGGCTTTTATGAATTGCTGCTCAAATAAATCGGATCATAAAGAATTTATGCTTCTCACGCCCTATATGGTTTAGAGCACATAAAATGAGGATTCTCGCTTCATTAATTAGAGAAAGGCTATTCAGAATGTAGAAAACATTATCTATTTCGAGCAGAAATATTCTTGTTATTATTTTGTTGAACTTTGTACACATGGCGTGGCACTCGAGCTAATGATTTTCTATTGTGCCTTAAGCCTCGGAAATCCTTACAGTCCCGTAAAGTATTTTCGGTAATCACTTCATACAATTTTCAATATATCTACAATGCCGACAGGGCCAAGTTCGAGGACCATTCAACAGAGCAGTGTTGTTTTGTTGGGCGTAATTCCTTCAAAACAAAATCGTACGAATTATGGCTTTGCCTTAATATTCTTCCAGGTAAATGTTTATTTGTATATAGGCTAGGGAAATCAAATAAGGTTACTTCCTACGTTCATGGAATTCATCCAAGAAAGAAACAAGAAAAATAAATTTTAATGATAACAATGATGATTCTAGACGAGGAATTCTTCCTGAATTTCCTCTAAATTAATTACCATTTTGTAAACTTTCGAACTATGAATTTCTGTGAAAAACGTCTATTTATTTACTTGTTGGTGTTCTGCTTCATGGAGGGCGAGGTTAGCTCAGTGGTAGAGCGCTGGACTAATATGCTGGAGGACATGAGTTCAAATCCTGAGCAAGCACTAAAGATTTTTATCTTGTGGTGTCTTCGTTCATGGGTCCGATTCGGCCTCACTGACCTTCCCTTGACCAACCCAGGCTTTAAATAATTTATTAATGGGTACCTTCGTGCTAATGAGCCTAGCAGTCGAAGCAGCAAGGGGAAAATCAGGCGGCCGGAGCATATTACCGACCACACTATCTCCCTAGTGTGCCGTATGGTCATGAATCAGATACCTCTGTAGTATCTGCTCCTTAGGGCCCTCGTGGCCTGTTTCGGGACTAATTTTTTTCCTGCTTCATGGTTATTTATACCTTACATTATTTCATGTACATTATGTATATATTATTACATGCATTATGTGAATATTAAGTGTTTATACATTTACATTATATTTTATTTATTTATCTATGCTTTTCGCTACAAAGCAATCTATAAGTTACCAAGTGTTTTATGCGACAAATTGTTTATTAAAAAAATTAAGATGTTGTATTGTACTGTATTGTTTATGTTTTGTTTTAGTAAATTTGAGTGATATTAATAAAGTCCTGTGATGACAATTAGTTTCAGAGCATGGATAATCCTAAAAGATAGATATTTCTAATTTCCTAATTAACATAAAATTAAATATATAAAAAAGTAAAATATTATATATATGAATAATGTTAAGTAGTTAATGTAATTGGCAAAAACAAAAAAAAATAAAAAAAAATAAACTAGTTTATTGCACCAAAAAAGAAAATAAAGAAGCATTATTCAAAGTAGTAAGTATTTTGTTAGTAAAATATTAAAGTATTCCTTTGAAAAAACGTAAAGCATTACGCGGAAAAAAGATTAACTATTCTTTCATTGAGGAATTCCTCACGAAACAATTGAATAAAAAAAACAAAACCAAAAAGAGTCTATCACAGAAAAGATAGGATAATATGTATTTGGACAAATCTGTCTAAAACATTTTTATAACTTTTCAAATAATAATTCAAGTTATTAACCTCAAGAAATAGATATCATGCCTACATATTTGTACATTTTGAAAGCTTTAGGAAGCAGCTTTTCGTGGATATCGTTTGAAAAAGGTCCAGCATAAAAAATAAAGAAGGTTCCAGATGGTGTTTCGTCGCAGAGAAATGTTCAAGACTATTTCTGTCTACTTATTATTGGACCCGGATGACTGCTGTGCATTGCTGGCGTGCATCTCTTCATTGTCTGGCGTTCTCAATATTCTGAAAAAATTATTGCTAGGATAATGAGAAAATTTTTATCCACGGTAGTTTCATCTTGAGGCAGTCCATTTACTAAATATTTATCAATTTTTTTATATATTGTCATTCCGATAATTTATAACGATCTTGACCTGAATGGAACCGTCATTGTGCTTTTAGCCGATTTCGTCAAATTCGTCACTCTTGAATGATTTTTTAATGAATTTCTTCATATCATGCGATTTTGTGTGTGTGAGTTAACAAGATACCAAAATTTTTTCTCCAGGAAATTTGATATATAACATTACACTACCAAGCGATTACCCAAATTTCTAATTTGCTCACACCGGTCATGATTTCTGTTAACCTAAAGAGAAAGATGTGTTTAAAAATAAACTTAACCAGTTCATTAGAAGTTTGGGTTTATTCTGTATCCTGTTCAGATTAAATTAAGCCGCAAAACTGGCTCGAGCATTGGTTTTTACTTCTACTTTTGTTATGATTGTGAGATTTCCTCTTTTTACATGTGAGAGCTTTTTTATTCATCGAGACCTTAAAAAAACGTGTAGTTTTTTTTTGTATTTATTAGTAGTAACTTAAGCAACGTCGGGCGTGGTCAGTACCTGAATGGGTGACCGACCACGGGCTGTTGGCATTATAAAAGGGTGGCAACCTATAGATAGCCCGGCGCTAATGGCCAAGTTGTAGATGCGCCGTAAAAAAAAAAAAAAAAAAAAAAAAAATTAGTAGCAACTCACATACACAACACCCCGGAAGAAAAAAATGCATGAGTCAGCTCTCCATTACAAATATAAGCAAATTATTCATGAATGGGGTCTATTTCGGAAAAGGGGTGCCAGTGATTTTGTTAATTTTAATTTTTAACGTCCATTTATTATTAACTGAGAATTTTAGGACGGGTTATCTGTAGGTTACCACCCTTTAGTAGCCAGGATAGGGTTGATGCCTTTTCTTTTTTTCTAAAGAAAGGCACCACCCCTAGTGGGAATCGATCCCACGACCCTTTGGCACAGAGTGATAAGTGCTGACGCCTTAACATCTCTCATGGCCACCGGGCCTCCTTGATTTTGTTAAATAACTGTTATTATTAATTATAACATATGTATGTATGTGTATTAAAGAAAATACATTTTAAAAATAACCTCAAACCTCCAGTTCAAAAACCAGTTAAATCTCTGAACAAAAATCGACAATGTCCTCTAAAATTTTCTTAAACAGGCACTCCTTCTCTTACCTTCTCCTCCATAGAAATTCGCATAGACATGAATCCAGCATGCTCCTCCTAGACCCGCATTCATCTTGTTTCTGCGTTTGATCGAAGCCCAAAGAGATTAAACCCACTGGATATGAGCGCCCGTTGTTACGTCTACCAAGTTTTTGGAATTATTCACTACATAATGTTTATATCGCATACCCTCCACTTTCTTCAGTCCTTGGTATGCCTTCCAGCAATGTATTCATTATGTTTAAGTCAAGATCGCAAATGAAACTATAACAAAATTAGGAAATTTGGTGAGGTTACTGCAAAATTTGTCTACATATTTTACATGTAAAAATTTGACTCTGCAGAGTCAAATTTATTTTATTTCGTTAAAATAATCAGTTACTGATAAAATCGCCAGTGATTTTCCCCTTTTCCGAAATAGACCCCAGGAATGTAGCGTACACTATCCACCTTCCGAGAAATGTTGCTGCTGCGTGACGGACGGCTACGAAAAGAAGGTACGGTAAGTGCACAGATCCCAAGAGCCTAACTAGTAGTAAGAGAATATAATATAATTTACTTGTGATAGATGACTACCATTAGACTAAACAACGACTTGTAATGACTGAAGCGTTAGAGACTCTGGGTTTAATCAGAGACTTGACGGCTCTAGAAGTCCAGCAATATGTGCCAAGATGGAAGGATGGTCCTCTAGGGATGGGTCTCTAGGGACTCCCCCCTCTTCTAATCCCCTTCAACAGCTGCTAAATTAGACTCTATTACCTTCTAGATTGTTACCTCGCCATTAGGACATTACACTCTACCCCCCCCCCCCCCCCCCTCAAAATGCCTTTAGGAAATCTTATAGAAATAAATTTTTAGACATTTTATATATATATATCTGTTATCGCTTACAATTTGCTGAACTCAGCGGATTGAATATAAAAAAGTCCGACTCGCAGGAACTGTGTCATCCTTAGTGAAATTTGGAAAACTAGGATGGGACACCACCATAATCGTGTGAAATTAAATAAAGTTTTCAGAATGGCTTTTTCATGCTAAAGCAAATTTATTGGTTTTGACTTTGAAATCAGAAAAAATTAGACTCAAATAATTTTTTTCTGAATGAACCATTTTAACGTTTATAAAATAATGCAACTTTTGAGGCGGAGGCAAACCTCTATAATTTAGAATAAACTCATATCAATTGCTCACTTCTAGATGGTTCTAAGTATAGGTCTTAATCTACATGACAACATTTTACTAAATAGTGTTTCATATTGGACATTTAATGTAGATTCTAGAAATGTGTGTTATTTACGATACATTAACCAGTAATCCGGAAAACACAGTTTTTCATTAAAAACCCAATAGTTTTGAAAATAGACAAAAGTTTAGAAGGTTTAGTCAGGCAAGATAGAAGCATATAACACTATCTTGGCTGCCTGGACATAAAGACCTCGGTCAAAACACAACTGCTGATAAACATGCTCGACTTGTGACAGAAGAGCTAGACATACCAACAATTCGATTTATTTCACAATGACATTACTAGACATTACTGGACATAGTTTGTCTTTTCTTCTACATCTAAGAGGTTATTTCTAGTGCGATGGCACCCAAAGAAATGTTATGCTCTTGGTCGTGTTTCTCGGAAAGTAATTTATTTTAGTTTGTATAAAAGTACAGGGATATATACCTATGGCTGTGACGATGAAGCAACAACACCATCCTTCATTGACCGGTATATGGAATACAATATTGCTTATTTACAGAATTTTATTCATTCCACCAGAATGTTACTTTCCAATACGATGGATGAATTGATCTTCACTTACAATATCTCATTTATAGAGAACAGGCAATGTTTTTTAATTTTTTCAATTCAAAAAACAATATTTAATAAAATCATCCTAAAATCCAATCAGAAGAGAATGGAATCGGATTGGTGTATGTATGAGGTGATGTAAAGGTAGATATGTCGTAGGATGGAAATCGTCTGATGGAAGACTTCCTTGATTGAACATCCATTAATCTCTGATTGCAATTCAAAACATTTTTTTTCTCAACGGTGAACCAATTTCATTTAAAAATTTACTCTCCTTTATTAATTTAAAAAAATAATTAGATAAAAATAAATATTTTGTTCATTTAAATATAATACAGAAAACAAACAATAATAGTCAAAACTTGTATTCGTAGGAACTGCGTTATCTTAGCCCGTTTCCTCTCATATCACTAGTGCCATTAGTAAAGGTATAGAAGCATTTCTTGGTAGGTTTTGATCTTTTGTGATAAGTATAAAATGAAAGCTCAAAGACAAGTAAGGGCCATTGCACACTTGGCCGCCACGGTGCCGCCACCAGTGGCGCTTCCATGGTGGCCGTATAGTGGTAACATTGATTCCTATGGATCACCGCACACTGGGCGTTTGAGGCCCGACTGGCAGCGCTTCCGAAAATGCAGTGGCTCGGGGATGCGATTTTGCTGGCCATCAGCCTGGTGGCCCCGCCAGGTCATCCCATTGTCTCTTACCTGCAACTGCACACTAGTAGCTCCTGGTGGCTCTGTCAATCGTGGTTCTTCGTCATATACACTTATTTAATATATATATAATTGTGAAAACATTGTTTCTGTAATTGTTTATTCGTATTTTTTCATATGGAGAATATTTAGAGCTTTATCTAATGTATATTGTCATTCATCTTTAGTGTACGTTGAGTTTCCATATAAGTACAATAAAATTTATTAAACAAACCTGTCTAAAAAATAGAAGAAATCTCCGGTCAATTGCGAAATCTAATTGTTTCAGATTGCAGAGTGAACGTGCAGAAAGAGTAAAAAAAGCTCCCTTTGAACTTACATCGCGCAAAAAAGCATCTATCCAATACCTATACGGGTTTTTACGGCGTGCCCATAATTGCAGAAATATTTGTCAACACAATTGCTTCTTCAACGTCCATGATCAAACGGCTGGCGGACGTAGGCTCATGTCTAGCCACCGGTGGCACCACCATGGCCCAGTGTGCAAAAGGCCTAAGACTTTATGTGCCAAAACAGGAAACTGACAGAATCCTTAGTGGAAATTATTCCGACCTCTTTCTCGACGGTCGCTCTGGGAAAACACTAGGAATATTCTTTTATCTTTTTTTAATAAATTACTCATTTTGCTGTTAAATGCAAGTAGAAAAAAAACATCGAATTAAAAAGTTTGGCAAACAGAGGCAAACCCCCGTTCCAAAGAAGATAACTAGCACTTCAAACACAAGCACTTTATATGTATTTTAGTCGTTATCTTTGTGAAGAATGCGCTAGGTAAACGCTTCTTCTGCGACACAGAATGATCTGTTATATTTCTTTTGATTACACAGGTCTACAACCAAAAATTTGATTTGATGATTTTGGCTAATCTCTGTGTTTCTCGGTGTGCTGAGGCCGAGAATGAAGTCCGTTTTTCTCTATCACGTACAATGCCTGCTATACATATAAATTTGGTAAGAAGTAGGGTTTTTTTTTTTTTTTTTTTTTCGAACGATTTCTCTTTTTATAAACAGACATCTTTCACTAGGTGGTGTAGGCAATGACTCCCTCAGTAGATGTTGTAGGCCTGAGGGTGTCTAGGCACGAGCTGTTCAGACAGGAACGTACTTGTTTGGTCTCAGATGTCACCCTCTGAAGCTAAACGAGATTGAACCTGTTGTATCAGGAACTTGGAGCTAAATTTCTGTTCATTCTCTCAGTTCAGTAGTATCAACTGAAGTGAACACATTCACTGAGGTCTCTTAGTTGTGTCAAAGTGATTAAGAACGTATTTTAAGGTTTGAAAGTGCATTTAGACAAAATGTCTCATCGTCGTTGTGTTACCAGTCCAGACTACTTCTGTTTTATCTGTGGTGAGTACACAGTTAAGAAATACCAACGAAATATAACAGGTTTTGTCAAAAATGTATATTATGCATATTTTGGCTTGAGAATAGGAGATCAAGATAAAGTGTGGGCTCCTCACAAAGTATGCCATAGCTGCGTAGAAAAACTTCGCTTATGGTGCAAAGGAGAGTTAAAATCTTTCGGATTTGCTATCCCAATGATGTGGAGGGAGCAAAAAAACCACGTTAATGACTGTTACTTTTGTAATTGTCATGTTCAAGGCTGTAATTCCAAAAATCATAAGCTCATTAACTACCCTAATGTGGAATCTCCTAGTCGTCCGGTACCACACGGTCCTGGATTGACAGTTCCTCAGCCCCCTCGTGACTTGGGCAGTATAGATAGGGAAGCTAATAGAGAAGACTGTATGTCGGAGAGCGATGAAGTACACAGTGAGTTCAAAGCAAGCAGTTCAGAAGATGAACCTCAGCTTATTTCTCAACAGGAGTTGAACGACTTAGTGAGAGATCTTGGACTTCCAAAAGATGCAGCTCAGTTACTTGGCTCCCGTCTTAAAAACAAAAATTTATTACAGCCAGGCACTTCTTTTTCATGGTATCGACACCGTGAAGCAGTTTTTGTTCCTTACTTTGCTCTGGATGAGAATCTTATTTATTGCAAAGACATTCTTGGTCTGATGGGTCAATTTGGTATACAATATGACCCGATTCATTGGCGTCTATTCATAGACTCATCAAAGCGAAGTCTAAAGGCATTTTTGTTGCACAATGGCAATACTTATGCTTCAGTTCCAGTTGGCCATTCGGTACATTTAAAAGAAACATACGAAAATTTGTCATTAGTTCTCGAACGAATTCATTATAATGAGCATAACTGGTTGATATGTGGAGACTTGAAAGTACTTACTATGCTCTTAGGTCAGCAATCAGGTTACACCAAGTTCCCTTGTTTTTTATGTTTATGGGATAGCCGAGACAGAAATTCCCATTGGAACAACAAAGACTGGCTATCACGAGGAGCTCTGTCGCCAGGCAAAAAAAATGTAATTAGGAGAAGTTTGGTTCCTTCTGACAAAATCCTGCTACCTCCTCTACACATAAAGCTAGGGCTGATAAAACAATTCGTAAAGTCTCTCAATAAAGAAGGTGAATGTTTTAAGTACTTATGCTCCAAGTTCCCACGATTAAGTGATGCAAAGCTAAAAGAGGGGATCTTTGTAGGCCCAGATATTCGGAAACTTTTCACAGATCCACATTTCACTCAGATCATGAATGAGAAGGAGAAGGAAGCTTGGAATTCTTTTAAAGATGTTGTTGAGAAGTTCCTTGGTAACGTGAAGGATCCCAACTACAGAAGTATCGTGGAACGCATGTTGAAGGCATTTCAATTACAAGGTTGCAACATGAGTTTGAAGGTTCACTTCTTACATTCGCATGTGGACTATTTTCCGGAAAAGTTAGGGGAGGTTGCAACATGGGGAAAGGTTCCATCAGGACATCCAGGAAATGGAACGTAGGTATCAGGGCAAATGGAACGTAAACATGATGGCTGACTATTGTTGGATGCTGCAGCGTGAATCATCTGAAGAGTCCTACAGCCGGAAACGAACACGGAGAAATTTTCAAGAGAAAAAAATACGTTTTCATAAAAATAATAACTAAATATGCCACTGTTAATTCTGAAGCTGTTATTTCTACACATTTATGTATTTTGTACAGTAAACAACATTGAAATAACTAAAAGATCATGGAAATAAATGAAAACTCTTATTCGCCAATTCTGTTTTCTTTTAATGGTAGTACCTCTGCCCTTACTTGAGATTGAACAATTTCCTTACGTGATAGAGAGGGACGGACCTCATGTTCGGCTTCAGCACGCCAAGGAGCATAGAGATTGACCAAAATCATCAAATCAAATTTCAGAAAGATTATTTTTGTAGACCTGTGTTATTAATTACGTTAAATACAAAGCTAAAACTGTCTGAACATTTCATATTTTCAAATTCGTGTTCTATATTAATGGAATATGTTATCATAGTATTTCCTTTCGTGTAATTGAGGTTGATGAGCGTTAATGTTATTTTGTAATCTGCCGCTTAAGCAATTCTACACCAATCTAATTGTGTGATATCGACCTTACAGCTGGTTTTCCAATGTAGGAGGGTTGTGGTTTCTCCAATTAATAGATTAGGCTCGTGTGAAGCCGAAACAGAGCTTCTCGGATGGGAGTTGAAATCCCCGAGAAGCAATAATGCCGGAACATTTCTCCCGTTCCTCATCAACTATTTAATACCAATTACATTCAATTAGCAAACGAAGAAGACTTTTTAGTACCAAAAGTGACTACCAAAAAAACCCGACTTGCATGAACTCGAAACATCATATATTGTTTCCATAGAACGCTTATTCCTTGTGAGATCTGAATATTAAAGTAAATTATGAGAATCGGATATTGAGGCGATAAGAAGGCAAGATATAGTTAGAATTTGGCTAAGAGAAAACGTGAGATTTTCGAAAACAAAATCTATTTCTTAAGCCTTTCTCGAAAAAAGTTAATGATATTGCCTTGAAAGTGGTTTCATTCGATTTCTTTTAGCACGAGACGGAACACACAGTGTTATCTAAATATAGAGTGTGATTTTGAATGTGGTAGATTTTCGTCAAATTTGAATTTTAAAAGTAAAATCGAGTTGGAGGAGCTAAGGAGTGAAACTAACATTGTAATTGTGTTTAATCTGGAAATTTGGTTTGAATAGAATTCGTAAAACTGAAATTATTCAGTGGAAGTATATGTATGCTGATTTTTCTCTATATATCGAAGAAAGTAAATATTTGACCTTTTAAACCTCTTCCTTACCTGCCTCAACCTGCTGACCTGCTAAAAAGTCATTTCTTAGAACCCATATATATATTGATGATTTTTTTTTTTTTACGAAAAAACTTTCCCAACAGAATCCCCCGTCCGAACATCGTTATCGGAGAAATTCGATAAAAAAAAAAAAAAACGTCGTTACGTTTCTAGGCTTCCCGTTTCATTTTACATAGGTTTTGGACGTGAATAATCGTATGAAATACTGTAATTAAAGGCGATATAGGTATTTATCAGTTTTGTGTAATTTTGGGAAAAAATAGAATTTTAGGGTCGGATACTAAGGAAAAGGCTGATCGGAGTACGAAACAAATAGTATAGGTAACGGCTTTGCGTTTATCGGTTTCTAGATATATTTTTTATAGGTTAATTAAAGTAAGGAAGCAAATTAAATAATTTTTAAGGCGATATTTGAACCCCTTTTTGAAAAAAGTTAATAAAACTGGATTTCCCAACTAATACTTAGTAAGGATGGATTCAAAAGAAAGTTCTTTCATAGGTTTTACATTCATCGAAACTAAGATATATTAATCTTAGTTTCTTTAGGATTAGAGAAAGGACTATTAGATAAAAATATCAAAAGATATTGATGAGTTTGGGCATTTCATATATTTTCTGGAAAACGGATGAAATCGTTGGATCTTGGATGAAGAGACGGGTTAATTATTTTATTGGTGAAGTCCGTGCACTTCAACACAAGTGTATATCTTAATTTAGTTGTAATTATGACAATAAGTGAGAACAAAAGTCCGTCGAGCTGCATAACTAAGCACTTTCTTTAGAATGTGGGTAGTGTCGATTGCATTCCTGATTAATTTTCTTAAAATAACCTGTGTAGGTAAATGAAATAAAAACTTGAATAGTTCTTCCCTTTTACATTTGTAATGAAAACTGTTTCAATTATTAATATTGTAATTAATTTCCTTCCAGAGTTTTGTGTATGCGTGGTATTACACCACTTAAGAAATACATAAAAGCTTCACATTTTCGTCTCTTGATCTAGATGAATAATAAAAGAACCTGGATAAAGTAATATTGCAGGAACAGGATACATTGCTCTTAGTGGAAGAAATAAGAACTCCACGACCTACGTCTAGTGGGAGCTTTTCCAATCTACGTTTGGCGGGAGAATTCAATTCAAACATAATACAATGTAACCCCCACTTCCGAAGGACGGAAATAGTTAATTTTTCCAACACTGCTTTCCTATCAGATACCCAGGACGACTGCAGCGTCTGGTAACAATACAACAGAAATTACGACTGGTATGAGTAAATTAGTAATTCTTGTAAAATAATCTTCTTGCATGGAGTGAACCCCCCTCCTAATGAACGTTTATAAATTTATTTTTTCCAATAACTTTTTCTCTGTTACATACATATGTATATACATTTAACGGGGGTCATTTTCGATGTCTACTAAATAGGATCGATAAAGATTCGACGAAATGTTTCAATAATGGCACCCTGAATGTACCCTCAATAGCTACCTACATACTTTGGGAAAGTGCTAAAACTGAGGAAAATAAAGTAATACTTGGTAATTATATAATTAACTATGTCTTAATTTAGTTGCATTATTGAATATTAAGGAAAAACATAGACAAGGGTGACTATTCAATGATGTAACTATTCATAAACACTATTCACTTCCAATTATACTCAAATAATATTTACCTCTCAATTCAATTGGAATAACATCGACCTCTCAATTATACTGTAACAATATTTCAGTCTCATGTAAACATAATTAACTATATCAAAAGGATCATAAAAATGTTAATTTTTTAAAATATAAAGTGCTTAAGGCCTTATCCTCATGGATGAATGTATACAATATTACAGTATGAATACCTATAAATGTACAATATTAAAATTAATTTAGACAATTACCCAATAATGATGTAAATAATTTATCTAAAACTGGAGGCTTAGTTACCTCATTCCCCCCGTAAATAAGTTTTACAGATTTTTTGGCGAGATTTTTTTTTTTAAACGCATCATTGATACTTCTTTCGGAAAGTGATGAACAGTAGAATTTTTACTTTTGTTTATCCTGAACGATGGATTGAGCTGAAAATCATTCAAGCGTTGGGTTAAATATGGAAGAACTATCAAAAGACTCAAGAAATGTCGGAATTATTTAATAAATATTTCTAAAACGGTCGAGAAATCGTTATAAGTGGAAGATAGCCATTCGTAAGCACAATAAATTTCATAGAAAAAGAATTAGGCTTAAATTTCAATTGCACCACTACAATTAGAGAAAACCAAAGCAAAATCTTAGGCGCCACAACAGGAAACTGACAGCATTCTAAACAGAAATTACATCATTAAAGTACCAATTTCTTCGAAAGAGATTGCTCAATGAAAAATCAAATAAGAACAACATGTTCTTAATGTGGATTTTTTGATACATATAATGGCATAGGGCACTAGGTTTACTATGTCCTGTTACACAAATAACGTGGATAAGACAGTGAAAAATAAAATCATTTCCGTTTTCATTAGACGTACAAGAGACCATGTGGAGGACATGGTTTTGTTTCACTATGATCAATACTTACAATTACCTATCGATGCCAATAACAATGTGAACAAAATTCTTTAAACTGTTTCTTTAACAGATTTTAATAGTTCAAGGTTATGGAGAATTGGCTCTCCTGAATAATTACAAATATGTGACATGGTGTCCTTTACCTCTTGGATACAGATGTACTTTTCATATGGGTAACCATGCATTCATGATTTTTGTTTTTCCCACTGGGCATGCGGATATATTTTTTAATATATTTTAATCTGTTTAAAATGTTTAAGTACAGTGAAATATAGACTACACCCTGTGAGTAAATCGTTTCAGTCATGTGGTATGAGTATGTATTCACATTTCTTGGAGTCTGTCGGTATGTTTATCGGTCAGAATTAAATAACATGTTGGATCTTGTGTACTCTAAAAGGGCAGCGCAATGTGTTTACACCTTAATATTCTAAAGTAGAGAAGGCTGTTTGATAAAAGATCCTTGATCGGTGAGTAAGTGTGTTTGTTTCATCTGTCATTATCTAAGTGGTAGACCTGTAATTCAATTCTAGTTTATGTGCAACGCACCTTCACGCTTCAGGAATGGCATGGCGAAAGGCAGGCTTCTAATTTCATGGGTCCATGCATTATATTAATTATATATAAGTATATAGATAGGATATTTTCGATTTTTTTTTTTAAAAAAAGAACAAATAAACTGACAACTGATTATATAATTAATACGAATAATATATTTGGTGTTATTGACCCTAACAATTGGCGGACCTGTAATATAAAAATTTAAAAAACAAAATAAAACCATGTGGCAGTCAAACCTGAAAAAAGACTGAAACTACCACTGGGAATCCATATTTGCGAATAATCCTGGGGGTCGGATGGCCTTAAAAAATCTCAAACGAAGGGCTCTGGAAAATTACAAAGAATGTCTCCTATCCATCTCAAAATATGGACAATGAAACGGAAGAAAATGTTCTACACTGAGTAAGAAAAAAAAAATAGTCCTGGGGGGACCTGTGAAAAAGTAACTTGGCTAGGTAGGAAAGTGCAGAATGCATCTGTAGATGCCCTAATATTCCCGTAGGAGTTAAATGAATTAGAAGAAGTATTTTTTTTTTTGGATAATTTTACCTGGACCTACCATCGGTTTTAATTTACTGTTCTCCTTGAGGTGTTTGATACAGTAAAGATATTCAGCTTGTTCCTGTTGGAAATACTCACTGGTGACAATCCAGAACTGGGAAGCAATCTCGACCTTCTATGAGGTCACCAAAAGGAAGGTTGTACAAATTTGTATGCACTTATAAATACACAAACACACGCGCGCGCGCGCAAACACACACACATAGACTGTTCCTAAACTAATAACATTTCTAAACCCACATAGTTAAATTTTCGGATTCGGTTAAACGAGTATTTATATTAATCAAGATACCTTCGGTTCTGTTTATCGTAATTCCCGGGTACTAAACATCAATAGAAAAAATGATCCATTTCTACTATTCTGTAGTAATCTAATATTTAGCTTGATCTAAGAATAGCATCTACACTGTATGAAGTGCCTCGGCTCAAAAGGCACCCGAAGTGGCTCTTACAGTCTGAAGGTAACTCTATCAGGCGAAGGCCAACTCCTAGGTCCCTTTTCTAAACGGCTCTTACAATAGTTCCAATATCTTTCATCTGTGGTGGGGTCCATTATAACAATCAGTTCTTGGGATATTGTGGTGTAGTATAATAACAAGAAATTGATAAATACTCAGGACAGTAAGCGCGTTCATTAAATCTTAATAATTGTAGAAACATAATTATTTTTTTTTATTGCTTGACCGCAACGATGGTGAAAGTGAAGGAGTGTCTGGAAACTTTCCTGCTTTATAGTTTTAAAAATATTAACTGAATGATGAATAAATTATAATAATCATAAATTTAATTTTGGAAAAGGTATAAAAATCAAATCAATTTAAGTAAAAATAAAACTAAAAAAAGAAAGACAAAGAAACAATATTTAAAAAAATAAAAATAATACATGTGCATTTTAGTTAAATGTTGTCATATGTATCTCTATTATGCATGTGTATCTCTATTATGCAAGTGTATCTCTATTGTGGATCGTGACCAAGTAATGGCTACCATCGGTTAGAAGTACTGTAAGATTGGTGCGTATGGGTATACCCACCGACAGTACCCACATTAAAACACAGCATACAAACCACTCTCCGTAGGAGATTGGCGATTTTTTGAAGAGTATTGGAGTGTTTTAGAAAATAATTCATGAAAAATGTATATATATATATATATATATATATATATATATATATATATATATATATATATATATATATATATATATATATCATCTTCCTGCTCCTATTGCAGTATTCTTGCTTATACTTTTTGTTATTTGCTTAATGGCTGAATTTATACTAATGGTTACGTATGCCAAAAATGCACGATTTTTTATTTTTATTACTTATTCACTCATTAGGCGGAAGAAGAACAAATAAAATTATGAAAAAATGATTTATTATTGCCAGCTGGTCCTCTTGCGGCTAACGCCTTGGATGCTCATGTGGGAGGTGGGGTTTCGAGTCCCTCCTGCTACAGGGATTTTTTCAGATGTCAGGGCCAGTTGAGAAGATTTCCTGCTGCACTATGTCTTGAAAGGGTGGTAACCAGTAGATAACCCGGCGCTGACGGCCTAGAAATCGGTGTGCTGTAAAACAAAACAAAAATTTCCTGCTCTACTAGTTTCACAAATGCAGTGCATCATCAGGAGCTAAAATTATTTAGGGAATATAGGGGTTAAGGCAGCGGTTTCCAAACTTTTTGCACCTGCGCCCCCCTTTTTTATATAAAACTTTTTGCGCCCCCCTCATTTTTCATGGCTATCTAATTTCATAAATACATGCTAATTTACTCATGATTACTTACATAATATATTTGTAAGATTTGGATCTTAATAAGTCCAAACAAAAAAACAGGATAAAAAATGTACACTAACAATTTTCATTTACCAAAAGAAAAGGAAAAATTATAAAAAAAATTGGAGTCATTCTTAAGACATTTAAGTGATAAGTGGCAAACATGAAACCGTACAAGAAGTGTTATTGAGAAACGTTTTGGTGAGTGGCTTGATACAATTTTAGATTACGTTACACAATCAGATGTAGAAGCAGATTTATGTATACCTACCAGTAGTGGGGGGGGGGCTATCGAATATTAAAGACGTATTTCATTGTTTACTATACTCGAGCGATCCGTATACTTCTAGTATTAGTGGAGAAATTCGTCGACATAAGAAAGAGTTTCATTCCTTTAGAGGTCAAATAATTAATTTGTTGCATGAAACGTTATTTGACCAAGAATGATTTATTAGTTTTGATAACTTAATTTTGATTATATTTTTTGTTGTATTGTTGTGTTTTTAATTATTATTTTCGATATATTTTATTTCAATGATTATTATTATTTGTCTTGAAGCTTTTTGCTGTTGTTGCCTTTAAAAAATTCATAAAAAAAAGTATAATAATAAAAAAAAAATTAATTTTCGTTAAAACTTAAAACGCAATAAAAAACGGGCTTTTCTGCTGGAAAAGTTCGAAAACAACAGTAAGACTACATTTCCGACCCCTAAAATGGAGTATATTCGAGATCAGCAAGTCATTTCCAATAAGAATCCGTGATAAAATAATTTTGTCTAGGTACATCAGGTAAAAATACCACTGTGCGACGGCTGTTCACTTGAACTTCCTTGAATCCTTACATGTAGGTATCAAGAAACTGGCACCTTCCATACCTTTCCCGTTTCCGTGTCCTCTCCTCGCCGGCGCTTGTCTCCTCACAACAACGCAGCTGTCTGTGAAAACTCCAGCGCCCCCCTTGCAATAGCCTCGCGCCCCCCCCAGGGGGGCGCGCCCCACAGTTTGGGAACTGGCTGGGTTAAGGTCAGCCAAGTGATGAAAATCATCGTAACGCTTACATTAGGGATATCAAATGCTTAGAGGTGCCTAATCGTTTTATAGGTTCCTTGACGAAGGAAAACGAATGAAATCGTTGTTAAGGCGATTTTGAGAAATGTTTGAAAAAATGTTTATGACACTAATTTTCGGTTGAGGGTATTCGTGAGTCGTGGAATTCGTAACCATTCGAAAGCTTACTGAATTCTCTACAAATAAGGTTTGGTTCAATTTTCTACGGGACGATGTCAATCGGAGAAATAAGTTCATAAAACTTCGAATGTTTTAGTTTTGTTCTTTTGAACGAGTTTTTATTTTATATTTTTCACGAAAGATAAAACCTACCAATAACCGTTTCTATCCCTTTAATGTTGGCTCTAGGGAAATTAATGGAACCGGTCTAAGATGACGCAGTTCCTGCGAGTCGGAGTTTTTTTAATAATGACATGTAGATGGCACAAAAGGAACCGCATATTTGTAATTGAGAATTTTACGAAGCCTTAAAATGTAGTCTAAATACTAGAGTTTGTATAAAGGTGAGAAGGAGAAGGGATTATGAATGGGTGAGGCCGAAAATTACCCTCTATTGCTTAATGGCCGGCGGATAATTGAGCATTAAAACACAGCCCATTAAGAATACCTTTAGGAGTGAGACTTTTAGCAGATAAAAAAAGTTTCACTCACTGGAACTGCGTCATTTTAGCGTTTTTAAATATTTTATATCTTCGCTATATCTGATATTATTTATAGACGATGGAATGGAATGAAACCAATTCTTTTGAAAATTCAGACATATTTTTTTCTGGAATAGGTAAACCTATTCTCTGACCTACCTCAGAGTCACTATTTTTTTGTTTAACGGCGAATTAACAATTGGGCTGTTTACGCCAGACTATCTACAGGTACACCCTTTTTATAATGTTTATAATGCTATTGTTAGAGATTTAGCAGGCTTTCGAACAATTTCCTTTGATTTTATCAGTATTTCACAATCATTTTTCTTGTAATTGGGGGCGGGGTTAGCTCAGTGGTAGAGCACTGTACTCATATGCTGGAGGACCTGAGTTCAAATCCCGAGCAAGCACTAAAAATGTTTTCTTTTAGTGTCTTCGTTCATGGATTGAATTCGGCCTCCCTGACCGTCCCTAGGCCAACCCAGCCATTAGTTAATTTATTAATGGGTATCTTTTTGCTAATGACCCTAGCAGTCGAAGCAGCAAAGGGGAAAATCAGGCGGTCGGAGCAACTGACCACACTATCTCCCTAGTGTGGCGTATGATCAAGAAACAGATACCTCTAAAGTATCTGTCCCTCAAAGCCCTTGTGGCCTGTTACCGGTCTGATTTTGTTTTCCTTATAATTAAAAAAAATTATACGAATAGTCGAAAACTGCCGATGAAATATTTTTTAAAAATATTTTCCAAGTAATTAATAATAATTAAAATGTTAATATCATTGGTCAGACAAATGTCAAAGGTCTGAAACAATGTTTCCCTCTATCCGTAGCTTTGGAGTGTCCGACTCACAGGAACTGCGTCATCTAACCGCGTTTTTATCACGATCTTATTACTAGTATCATTTGGAAAACCTAGAATAAAATTAGAAAAATTAAAACACCCACTCCATTGAAATTTCGTCCTTTTCTATTTCCTCTCGGAAAGATCAATTATAAATAACCAAAAATTCTCATTTTACTAATCTTGTTTTACTGTCATATTAATATCGCTGCTATAATAAAAAAAAAAAAACTACTAGCAAAAAACCTAAAGAACCCGTTAAAGCAACAAAACTAACACTTTCGAAGATTTAATCACTTATTTCTCCACTTTATGATCGTCCCACCAAAAATTACTTTAGAGCCTTTTTTGGAGAGAATTGAAATGTATTTAATATTTGAGCGCCATAACTGAGATGATTCGCTCGTTAATTACGAATCTGTTCTTATTCACATAAAGTAAAAAAAAAAAAATAAAAAAAATAATAATGTATAGTATCCACTATTGCCAGTAATTAAAAAAAAAAGAAAAGTATTTTAACGTTTCGTAATTTTGCTAGAACTTCAACGTTTGTACTTTCAGAAATATTTTCAAGTCCGGTTAATCATATCATTTTAATCTGTGTATTTTGTTCTTATAACAGGTGTAAATTATGTAATATTTGTTTGGCAATTCGTGTTTATTATTTCATTATGGGAGAATAAGGAACCAAGCGAATCAATAAATAAAATTTCCTGGTCAAAATTAGATATTTGTATTTCGTTGATACCTAATAGAATGGCCTGTAGTTCAGTGCTGTAGACGCTCGTATTTTGTGACAGTTTTTCTTGACAGAAATCTTGTCCAAGCAATTGCAGCTGAAGCGAAACTTGTTTTCGGACCGTCTGTAAATACCCGTAGGGCATGCGAATTCTCCGATTTCAATGCTGGAATTTAGGAAACTTTCGAATATAAAATTTCCACTTCCCACGATTACATAACTGTTTTCGATATATTTAAGAAAATATACGGAAATCCCAAAACTTTTCATGTCTGTTAATAAAATTTTGGTTTTCTAATACTTCATTAACTCCAAACGCCACCAAAATTTAAATATCTTTAAGGCTTTGTTCGAAAGCTTGCTAAATTTCTAGCAACAGCATTATAAGCATTATAAATGGGCGGCAACCTAAAGATAGCCCGGTGTTAATAGCCCAATTGTTGATACGCCATTGAAGATAAAAGTCCGATTCGCAGGAACTGCGTCATCATAGCACGGTTCCGTTCATATCTCTAGTGCCATTAGTAAAGGAATAGAAGAAGTTGTTGCTAGGTTTTGATACCAACAACTTCTTCTATCGGTATCTTCAGTTGGTAGGTTTTGATACCAACAACTTCTTCTATCGGTATCTTCTGTTGGTAGGTTTTGATACCAACAACTTCTTCTATTGGTATCTTCTGCTGGTAGGTTTTGATACCAACAACTTCTTCTATTGGTATCTTCAGTTGGTAGGTTTTGATACCAACAACTTCTTCTATCGGTATCTTCTGTTGGTAGGTTTTGATACCAACAACTTCTTCTATCGGTATCTTCTGCTGGTAGGTTTTGATACCAACAACTTCTTCTATCGGTATCTTCTGTTGGTAGGTTTTGATACCAACAACTTCTTCTATCGGTATCTTCTGTTGGTAGGTTTTGATACCAACAACTTCTTCTATCGGTATCTTCTGCTGGTAGGTTTTGATACCAACAACTTCTTCTATCGGTATCTTCTGTTGGTTGGTTTTGATACCAACAACTTCTTCTATCGGTATCTTCTTTTGGTAGGTTTTGATACCGACAACTTCTTCTATCGGTATCTTCTGTTGGTAGGTTTTGATACCAACAACTTCTTCTATCGGTATCTTCTGCTGGTAGGTTTTGATACCAACAACTTCTTCTATCGGTATCTTCTGTTGGTAGGTTTTGATATTTCGTGAAAAATATAAAATGGCATTTCAAAAAGAAGGAATCCTAAAATTCGTAGTTAATAATAAATGGACCTTAAAATTTAAATAAATAAAAGAAGGAAGATTTAAGACAACACAACAGGAAACTGATAGTATTCTAAGCGGAAATGAATCCATTCGCCATGGCAAAACACTATTTCCAATATGTTTCTTATTTGTTTAACTTATTTTATTAAAATACTCATTTTACTATTAAATGAAATTAAAAATTATTCTGTTAGTTAAACAGAGACAAAACCCCGTTGAAAAGAACACAACTAAGAATTTTAAAGTTTTATGCAATTATTTCTAGGATTGACATCGCCCCATCGAAAATTACATCTGATCCTTTTTTGTAGGGAATTTAGTAAGCTTTTCGAATGGTCACCTTCTACTTACTACGATTTCTTAATCCTTATCGAGTTTTTTTAGAAAATATACTAAGAGCCGAAAACTTTTCATGTATTTTTAATAAAATATTTGTTTCTAATAATCACTTAACTCCTAACGCAACCAAAATTGAAATATCTTTAAAAATCTAAACATATGTGTCGAATGGATTATGGCCAAGTAAAAACTTTTTTTTTCTATTCCACGTATTTTTGACCAATCAAGTTTATACACTTTTTGGATTTATATGGCGTAGGACAAAAAATAGTACCTCCGTTTTCCTTTTGAACCATTTTGTTTGTTGTTTGTCCTACATATTTCATGGCCTCTCAAGAGTCTTGGTGTCGGCAGCGAGCGAACCACACGCAGGGATGTAATGGCCCCTGAGGAAGTGGCATTAAGGCCACCACAAATACAATGGTACAAAGGGAAAAAGGAATTACTATTTTCTCAACTACGCCACATAAATCCAAAAAGGTGTTTTTTTTTGTTTTTTTTTTTAAAGCGGGGAATATTTTTTGCCAAGTCTATAATAATTGATGCTGAAATGACTTTTCGCATGATGTATGATTCCCATACCTGAGGGATTTCGATGATGAGTGATTCCACAATGAATCCTGAACAATCCATGAGAGCTTTAGAAATGTGTTGATTGAAGAGATTAATAGATTTGAACAGCTTCTATTACTATTGTTGGATGGAGTAGATTTGATTCAGCAGATAAAACGTGTCAACAAGCTCATGAAGCGTTAATAAGCATGGGGCTTCCGTTTCATCTAATAATTCAAAATTGTATGGCATTTCACGTTCCTACTTGAACTGTTGTTTTGGGTATCAAAACAATTTATATTTTTTGAGTCAATGACTGAGTTTTTTAAACATTTTTGGAGATATGTCTAAAATAAAAGTTTTTCCTGTACATATCATTCATACATTCACCCTTAAAAACAATTCTATCACTCTCTGTGTGGATACTTCCAAGTACCTTTGATATAAAATATAGGATTTATTGAAACCAATATATTTAGTGGAAATTTTAGGAAAAAAACTATTACCAATACGGTTCTCATTTCCTTAGCTCATTTTACTGAAATACTCATTGTACTGTTAAATGCAGCGACAAGAAAAAAAAAAACAATTAAAAAGTAAGGTAAATAGAAACAAAACCCTTTCAAAAGAACAAAAGTCCGTCTCACAGGACTGCATCATCTTAGCGCGGTTCCGTTCATATCCCTAGTCTAATTTGGAAAGATTAAAATAGAAGCAGTTATTATTTTGGTTCCACCAGTCTTTTTTTTAAAATTAATTATTATGATGGCGTGTCAACCCTTAAGGTCACTAACGCCATTCCTGTGAGTAGTAAAGTCTTGAAAGGTCATGATTTACAATCTTACCTGGAAGGGTCCGCTACACTAGAAACAGACCCGCTAGTGACAAGGTCTTGGAATCTTGGAAATCTATATTTCTAACAATAAATTGTTTTTTTTATTTTACTTAACCAGTTTTATTGTCAAATACATTATCCAACTATAAGCAATTAAAAAATAACAAGAAATAAAACAGACAAAAAGAACAGTTCGAATAAGCGAAATCAATTACTTTAAAGTTTTAAGCTCTTATTTCTCCGATTGACATCGCCTAGTCAAAACTTTCATTAGAACCTTTTTTTTAGATCATTTAATAAGCTTTCTAATGGTATTCTTCCGTTTACCAAGATTCTCAACCTTTTTCGAGATATTAATGAAAGTAAACAAAGTTACTAAAACTTTTTATGTCTGTTAATAAAATATTTTATTCTACCCCTTCCTTAACTCCAAACGTAACCAAAATTTCAACATATTAGTTTTGATGAAAGTAGAACAAGCAGAAAATGTTTCAACTGAATTCCATGATTCTAAGTACCCAAACCAAAAACGGTATTCAAAAAATATTTTTCCAATTTTCTCGAAAACGGTTAAAGCTATCGCCTTGAAAATGGTTTTATTCGTTTTCCTAGCCCAGGAATCATATAAAACGAGTACTTAGAAGCTTATGAACTCAAAAACGTAAGCGTTACGATTTTTTTGCGCGAATTTCGCCCCAAACGCCATCTTCCAGTAGGCGGATTTTGCTGGTTAACGAACTTGACCTTTCAAATTGGACGAAGGATTTTTGTACCAAATTTCATCAAAATCGGACCATTCGTCTTCTATCTAGAGAGCGAACAGACAAATATGTATATATATAAATAAATATATATATATATATATATATATATATATATATATATATATACAAATTTGAACCACCGTTATTTTCGGTCTCTAGGGGTTCTGAAACGCGAAATTTTCTAGTCGGCACTTCCGGATTGTTTCATTGTATCAACCCTATAAGCGGGGTTCCTCCCTATGGGGGAGGCAGGAACCGCGCTAAAAGGTGTTTTTTTTTGTTTGTTTTTTAAAGCGGGGAATATTTTTCGCCAAGACTATAATAATTGATGCTGAAATGACTTTTCGCATGATGTTTGATTCCCATACCTGAGGGATTTCGATGATGAGTGATTCCACAATGAAACCATCCATGAGAGCTTTAGAAATGTGTTGAATGAAGAGATTAATAGATTTGGACAGCTTCTATTACTATTGTTGGATGGAGTAGATTTGATTCAGCAGATAAAACGTGTAAACAAGCTCATGAAGCGTTAATAAGCATGGGGCTTCCGTTTTATCTAATAATTCAAAATTGTATGGCATTTCACGTTCCTACTTGAACTGTTGTTTTGGGTATCAAAACAATTTATATTTTTTGAGTCAATGACTAAGGTTTTTTAAACATTTTTGGAGACATGTCTAAAATAAAAGTTTTTCCTGTACATATCATTCTTACATTCACCCTTAAAAACAATTCTATCACTCTCTGTGTGTCGAACAAAATTGGGTCAGCTATAGGATCAGCCGTGGTTAATGATAGATCATTGAAACATTTTCTATACTTCCAAGTACCTTTGATATAAAATATATGATTTATTGAAACCAATATATTTAGTGGAAATTTTAGGCAAAAAACTATTACCAATACGGTTCTCATTTCCTTAGCTCATTTTACTGAAATACTCATTGTACTGTTAAATGCAGCGACAAGAAAAAAAAAACAATTAAAAAGTAAGGTAAATAGAAACAAAACCCGTTCAAAAGAACAAAATTAACAACTTCCAGGTTTTAAGCAGTTTATTTCTCCGAGTGACATCGCTCCATCGAAAATCGATTCAATGGAGGTCCTCAGCAATTGCAGTTTATCGAATATCTGGCAAATTTAGTAAAATTAGCCATCCCCCTCCACCCCCAAAAACAAACATTTATTTATTTATCATAATTTGTGAATTATTTATTTCTTTTATTACGACCATACACCGGAATCTCCATTCAAATTCAAAACAATTAGTACCTTCTGAAGAAAGTATAATAAGCTCAGTAATCAGGATAATCGGCCTACCCATTTTATAACAAAATGAATGTCAAATTAGACAAAATATTTTATTTACTGATCACAACAACTATGTCTGAATGAGACCAGGTGCTCCATCAGCCTGATCTCATTGGACAATTGGAGGGCAGATGCAGCTAACAAATACAAAGTCTTTTCATCAATAGAACTTTTCGGGCAAATTTGACCTTCGGCATTCTGCTATAAGAGGAAGGAAATGGCTTGTAACGCCCTCCAAACGGCCCAAATGGTCCACTCAACCGTCCATTTGAGGATGGGAAAAGTGATAAAAGGCAGAGCTATTGGATTGGAGTGTGTATTGGATGAAATTGAAGATTAGCCAGTTCCCTGGATGGCTTTAAGAGTGATATTTACTATTACAGCAGCTGTTTTGTAGCAACAAGGCCATCTTGAGTAGTGAATGGGCAGTTACGCTTCGCTCATGGGATCAGCCACAAATGTAGCTAGCTATGGTTACAAGGCCAACTTACGTCAACATTTTACTTTGCCAATTTCTTGACTATTACTGCTATTTTCCAAATTTAAACAACATTTGTAAATCTTAGTTTCGATAATGTTTAAACCTGTGGAAATATCTTCAAGTCACTGCCTTGTTTTTAAGAAGCCGACATAAAAATTCTAATTGTTTTTCTTCTCGATAAGCGGTTAAGAATATTTCATTCAAACTGGTTTTACTGTTTTTCTCATCTGTAGATCTTAGCGAAACAATTTTATTTATATATATATTTATGCAAATTTGAACACCGTTATTTTTCTCTAGATAGTATCATTTGGTGAACCACATATGTGGATTGCCTCCTTCTGGGGAGGGAAGACACCCAATAAAATGAAATAAAAATATTTTAAATTGATAATAAGTTAGTAAGCGTTCATTTTCGTATATTTTGCGTACGTTATTTATATGAGAATAATAAAAAAATGCACAGGTTGGACTAAGTCAAATGAATAATCCTATATGAGATGAAATAATCAAAAGTGAAACAAGTACAACAAAGACTGTGTGTTTGATTCCCGTTTCCGAAATCAAATAATACAAAACATTACATCACCAGGATGGGAATCCTGGGGAGATGCATCATATCAAGAGAAATGTAAATTATTATGAAATTTTGATATTGCTTTGATCAATCATTTATTTTAAAGGTTGGTTATACATTAAAAATAATTTGACTATTTACTAAACTTTTCTACAAGTGGCACCTCTTCAGAGCAACGTTATGTGCATTTCAGCCATTACCTAGGATGGCTTTCACATCCAAACTAATACAATAATTAAGGGCATTATCTATCAGCTGTCTAGAATCGATAGTTGGAAGATTAAAAATGGATTTACAGAGAAAGCTTTTATCCTTGAAGAAATATTAAAATGATATCCAGTTGGTATCAACATTGCTAAATTTTAACTGCTGTGTAAAATAATAAATCACTCAAATATTTTATTTTCGTTTTTTGGTTAAAGTATTTTTTTACTGAATTTAATAATAGGAATATTTCATTTTGTTCGTATTCTAATTATATTCTTTTCATTAGTATTTTAACACTTTCAACGTAGATTGTGTGTATTTTTAATATCATGATTCATCAAAGAAGGCTTTTATCAATATTTTCTATTTTCAATAGCAGATTTTCAATTTAATAACTGTCCTGATTCTCCTACGTATCGGTTTTCACGTATAGCACAAAAAATGGTTTAGCTTTTTAGGGCAAACGAAATAAATAATTTGATATACATGTTATACTTTGTTTCTTTCTCTTTAAAATAATCTTTTATTCTACTGTAGATATTTTGAATTTTATTTTTGAACTTAGAAGTCTTTTATTAGGTGTATTGGGTTTCATAACATAAAAATAACGCCTCAACAGGAGCATGATGACGCGAAACATGTGCAGCGCGTAATAAATTGTTTTTAATTTATGATCTTCAGCAATTTTTAAAATAAATGATTAATAAATAAAAATAAAAATATGTTGTGAACAATGAGTCTTCATATTTATTTCTAACTCTAGAATTATAAAAAAAAAAAAATAATCAGAACTTCCCTAAAAAAGAGCGTACCTTAGTCCTTTTTAAATATTCATAAAATAAAATTAAGTTCAACCTTTGAAATGTAAATGTAACTTTTCAGCTATCGCTCTTAATCGCCCAAACCAGCTATAAGCTCATATTCGGAAACCTTTTGAGTTATTGTGGGAAGATAATGGGTCTATAATTTCATAGTAGTGATTGAGTTGCGAGTGTGTTGTTTTATTTTCATTATATATTTTACAGGGTGACAATATATTCAAATTATAGTATCAGATAAAACACATTAATAGCAGTAGACGAAATAACTATGTACAGGTTGCCACCCTTTTATAATGCTAATAGCACGTGAACGGTTCCCCATTCACATACTGGCCACGCCTGACGTTGCTTAACTTCGGAGATCAACGGGAACCAGTGTATTTGACGTGCCAATGGCCGTTGGCACTATCAGCTCATAATTTACATTTGTTATTATTCTCATAACCAGACAAAATTTCACTCGCTTAGAATCCTCGGAGACCACCGGGCGTTTAGGATTGGCGCGATTTACTAATTAATTTACTATCTAAGACAAAAGGGATATTTAGATCATTATCGAGGGCACAATTCGAGGTATAATAAGAAACATTCGAACGTATGACTTGTGATTGAAATATTTGGATTCGGTGGGAATTGAAACATAAGACGTTTCCTGAGATTTTTACACCGAAAGCCATATGAATAAATCCTTGGAGTCTTGGACCCTCCCTTTTCGTTTTTTTATTTGTATTTTTTTCATAACGCGTTCCGAGAGCCTTGGGAAAGTATGTAGTCCTTTAAATTTAAAAGTTACATTTTTCCAAACTGAGGAATTTATTGTACAATATAACAAAAACTTCAATAGAAGTTATATACAAATTTTAAACTTACATTTTTAGTTGAAAAGGTCAGAAATCAGTGACGTCGAACAAGGTATTTTGGAAAACATTAGTGCCCAAAATGGTTTTTACCCCAAACAATCTCTTTTGATCTATAATTAGCACAAAAAGTAAAATACAAAAAAAAAAAAAAAACAACATATTTTTAAATTAAGTATATAGGAGTAAATCTACAATGTAGGTGCATATAAATTGACTTAATAAAACTAGAATTAATAACTTAATAAAAACGAGAATTATCAGAAACGTTGGAATACTTCATTATCGGGGATTTTGACCAATTCTGTTGTCTTTGCACTTAAATGATCTTAAGTCTATTCCTTTTTTAAGAAGTTATTAATTTCTCACTTTTGGCGATGTGACCATGCGCTGTTTAAATGAAAGTCCACCTCCAATGTCGTATGTTTTAATACTGAATGACCGATAGGAAGGAAAAATAAACTTTAAGAGGAACATTAAATGGCTGACCGCAGCTTCATGGAGGCAGTAAAAAGCATTAAGGTGTTTGCAATGTCTTTAGAAATTACTGCTTTGGTCGTTGAAAAGGAAATTAAAAGTACGATGAAAAGTTCATTATGAGATGATGGCGATGTCTAATTAATTCAGTCAACATCCTTCAATTAGTTTGAGAGCTATTCCAGATTGATTTGTATTTATTAGCAGAACTCAAAGGATCAGAATCTCAAGGTGTATTCATACATTTTATTTTTTTTTCTTTTAAATCAAAGTCCAATAAAATATCAGGATTTTTCTATTCACAGGAAATTTTATATATATATATATATATATATATATATATATATATATATATATATATATATATATGTACTCCGGAGGTAAAGGACGTCATGCCAATTTTTTTGTTAAATTGACTTAACAACGTGTTCTTAATGTAAATTCTTCGATCCATATAACGGCACTATGTCCTGTTCCCATAAATAACGAAGATAACACAGTGAAAAATAAAATCATGTCCGTTTCCGTTAGAGCTAAAAGACACCATGTGGAAGACTTGATATTGTTTGACTATGATAAATTACCTGCCAATGCCAATAAAAATGTGAACAATTTTCTATAAAGTGTTTCCATAAATAACGAAGAAACAATTTTGTTGAAAATTGGCTGTCCTGAACAATTAAAAATATTGACGTGGTGCCCTTTACCTCCAGGGTACAGGTATGTACCTGTACATACACCTGCTGTAGGTGGGACCCCAGCATTACCCGCAAGAGAGTCCACGACGTTGGCTACAGGATCAAATCCTATTACAATTAAATTAATACCTACATAAGTTTTACTTCAGACAAGAGTTAAATACACCAAGAATTATTGTACATTCTGCAATAACACCAAGAAAACCAGGAGATAAGCTCATTAACAGAACACTGGATTAAAGAATTTTTATAATTTATATATATATATATATATATATATATATATATATATATATATAGTTATATGTGTGTGTGTGTGTGTGTGTGTGTGTGTGTGTGTAGTTGTGAGTGTGTCAATATTTTCGCACACTTTGGCTTGGTTTGGTGGTGTTTATATATTTTTTTTTTGATTTAATGATATGACCAGAAATAGTTAGTTATAGTTTGAATTGTAAGCTTTTGAAGAGGCGACATGAACGCGTCAAACATGTAGAGCAGGAAATAGAACATTTGTAGCTGAATGAATTGTTTAGTTTTTATTATTGATCTTCCGCTACATTTAAGAGAATTTAAAATATGAAAGTTTCTATTATTCTTATTTAAATTTTAACGTCCATTTATTATTAAGTACGAATTTTAGGACGGGTTATCTGTAGGTTACCACTCTTTTCTAGCCAGGATAGGGCTGATGCCATTTCTTTTTTCTAAAGAAAAGCCACCGCCCCTAGTGGGAATCGAACCCACGACCTTTGGCACGGAGTGTTAAGAGCTCACGGCTTAACCCTCAGGACCACCGGGTCTCCAAAGTTTCTATTAAAATTATCTATATAGAATTAACGAGATAAGAAGTAACTATGCATAAAACCATATCTTTTTCTTCATCTTGAGGAGATTGTAACTAGTTCTTATGCAAATATAATGAAAGAACTTTATGAACCAGGATATTATCTAAACAATGAGGTTATGTTTTAGTGTCTCCCTGTAGGCGTTGATAATATGAGGCTCTTAGAGATAAAACAAATAAATAAATTCTACTCTAATAAAAGTAAAAAAAAAAAAAAAAACTTAGGAGATCTTGATCCTGGTCAAGTAAACATTTCTTGTAAATTATGGCATTGCACTACACACCCGGAAACTTTCTTCCTTACTGCGTGAAAAAATATGACAAAAGATAGAGGGAGGGAGAGAGGGTGAGAAGAAAGCTACGTAAGACGGGAGTCTGGGAATTCGAGATTTAGTGGCTAACACTGAAGACGTAGGTTATGGAGCTCCATTTTTTCGGATTTTTGCATAGCTGAAGTATGAAATACAATGGGCTCCATTAGAATAAATGTAGAACCCATTATCTGTAGAGTGCTTCTGAACAATACACATTCAGCACATTAGGGGGTATAAGCCAGAAAACCAATGCACTTCTCGAAACCTAAGTGGATCAAGCCATACTTCTTGGGTGGTTCCTTCAATTTGTTTTTCCTTCGTGAAAGTTGTTTAAACCCCAAACTTGACAAGTATCGTGCTAGTGCTCTATTGTCTCACAATTTCAACTGTTCGACTGAATGCTTTTCGAGAATCTATATATATATAAAAAACACGTGTCGGTCTGTTTTTCTGTTTGTTTGTTTGTTCCTTATACAAATCCACACCGTTTGACCAAACTTGGAATAATGGTAGGTCTTGATACAGGAAGTCTCGTAGGCTAAGTCAAAAATTTCTACGAGCTGTCTGTCTGTATGTTTGTTCCTCATACAAATCCACACCGTTTGACCGATTTTGACCAAACTTGGAATAATGATAGGTCGTGATACGGGGAGTGTCATAGGCTAGGTGAAAAACGTCTACCAGCTGTCTGTCGGTATGTTTGTTCCTTATGCAAATCCACACCGTTTGACCGATTTTGATCAAACTTGGAATAATGGTAGGTCTTGATACAGGAAGTCTCGTAGGCTAAGTCAAAAATTTCTACGAGCTGTCTGTCTGTATGTTTGTTCCTTCTACAAATCCACAACCTTCTTCCGATTTTGACCAAACTTGGCACACAGGTAGGTCGTGATACGGGGAGTGTCATAGGCTAAGTCAAAAATGTCTACCAGCTGTCTGTCAGTATGTTTGTTCCTTATGCAAATCCACACCGTTTGACAGATTTTGACCAAACGTGGCACACAGGTAGGTCTTGACACGGGTAGAGTCATAGGCTAGGTTAAAATCGTCTATGATTCACAGTTCGTAGATCACGAGTTCGAAACAATGAACTCAAATTGTTAGAGATTTGGTTTCTTATTTATTTTTGCTTTTATAGATGCAGAATGTAGGTGTAGCGTAGCACGCTGGGTAACAGCTAGTAGTAAATAAATTATGATGAACATGAATTTTCAGCAAAAGTTTTTGTTATATTTTTTTAAATATATTTTGAGACTCTCTCACCAGTTGTAGAAACTGTAATCAATTGAAATATCGTAACAGAAAGCAGCTCGATTCAAACTTGCACCATTATTAGTCGAATGTCGCGCTTCGCGGGTCTATCTTAACCTAATTCTTTCACGTTCATTGCGATTTTCACTTTCCTGGGCAGTACGATTATATTGATAATTAATTTGATTCGTTGCATTTTGGGTTCTTCTGCCTAAATTTGTCCGCCGCCTTATAGGAGGCGTATTTGTACACTTTTGTAATTTTATAGAAATTTGTGGCTTTTAGATTTAGTTATATTATAGATGCACAGCAAGGAGTTTTTTTTTTTTTTTTTTTTTTTTTTTTTTTTTTTTTTTTTTTTTTTTTTTTTTTTTTTTTACGGCGCATCTACATCTAGGTCATTAGCGCCGAGATGAGAAAATTCCTGCCGGAGGTGGGAATCGAACCCACCATCTCCCGCTTATGAATTCAGCGCGATAGCCACTAGACCACGGGAGACCCCTCACAGCAAGGAGATGTTTACAATTCAAGTGGAATTTTACCACAGACAATTTGTTTTTGATTAATGTTACCATCGTATAAATATTGACAAATATCGACATTAATACGATCACTCGATTAAACGTCACTCGATTTTTTTGCCTCCCCAGAACCCCTCCACTAACACTTAAACTTTATGGTATGGTATTAAAGTTCAAATTGACTTTTAAGTACGTATTATTACGAATCTTTTGTATGTGAATATAGAAAAGTGTTGTTTTTAGTCTTTTCCAGGCATTTTTTTTTAATTTTTCTCTCCGTAAGAACCATCCTTCCATCTTCAAGGAATATTATAAAAAAAGAATTAGCGAAATCGGTTCAGCTGCTCTCGAGATTTGCGCTTAACAACACATTCAGCGATTCATTTTTATATCATAGAAGATGATCTGAATTGTATAAAACATCGCAAACAATTTTTGTTTTGGAAATGTAGAAAAAAACATTAATTACAAAAAATATGATAATAAATAATACTCCTTTTTTTTTTCATTCGAGTCTCTACAAATTATTATCATAAATTAACTATTATTTGTTTTCAAATACTTGGGAAGCGAAGTCATTTGATTTTTTGCTTATTTTTTTTTTACATATTAAAATATGTTTAGAGCCCACCCCATATGCACTGAAATAAAAGATAAAATACACGACTTACAGACTACAGGAAAACGTATTACACTATCATGGCTGCCTGGACAAAAAGATCTCGGTGAAAATACAACAGCTGACAGACATGCTAGACTTATAACGGAAGAAGAGACATACCTACCATTTGATCTATTTTACCATGAGGTTTCTAGACATACTAGGAGAATAATACTGGACAAGTGGCGAATTGATTGGCGTACTGTGACTGACAATAAACTAAGATCTATTAAACCCAATATTACTGACTGGACATCATCGTCCTTGCGAGGCTAAGAATCGGCCATAAACGCATAACTCATGGGTACCCGATGACAAAGACTGACAAATCTAAGTGTACGACTTGCAACATAGACCTTAGTGTAAAAAATATTCTAACAGACTGCCGGTTACGGCATAACTTGGACATTCCTCATGACCTGACAGACATACTTTCGGAAGGCAGCCAGCATATTGACACAGCATTGACATATTTGAAAAACACTAACATGTAAGACAAAATATAAAATGGCACAATAACCAAAAGAATCCATTTCATCTTTTTTTGCAATAATGATACAATACAAATAAATAAATAAATCACTCAACTAATTTAAAAATTAACTTAACTTAAAATTTATTTTCTAGTAATTTATTTGATTCTTGTTTTCTTGACTATTAATACTTCAATACTTGCCTAATTGTCTGTGCTAATATTTTGGAGTGGCATCGTTCAATGCAGCTTACTACAAGGTATTGAATGCTCTTCGCTTTAGATGTGGATCATTATCAATAAATAAATAAATATTGGTTTTAAATTTATATTTTTTTACTAAGTAGGTCTATTATTTATATTTTAGTTATGATAACTAAAATAGAATAATTAACTGCTTTTTAGCGCGGTTCCTCCCTCCCCCATAGGGAGGAACCCCGCTTATAAGGTTCATACAATGAAACAATCCGGATGTGCCGACAAGAAAATTTCGCGTTTCAGAACCCCTAGAGACCGAAAATAACGGTGGTTCAAATTTGTATATTTATATATATAACTATATATATATATATATATATATGTATATATTTATATATATGTATATATATATATATATATATATGTATACATGTATATATTTATATATATATATGTATATATTTATATATATATATATATACATATATATATATATATATATATTTGTCTTTTCGCTCATTTCTGGCTTCCCTGATGGTCCGATTTTGATGAAATTTGGTACAAAAATCCCTCGTCCAATTTGAAAGGTCAAGTTCGTTAACCAGCAAAATCCGCCCACTGGAAGATGGCGTTTACATTTTTGAGTTCATATGCTTGTAAGTACTCGTTTTTGTAGGCTTCTTGGCCTAGGGAAACCGAAATGAATGAAACTAATAGAATGAAACCTTTTTTAAGGCGATAGCTTTAACCGTTTTCGAGAAAATTGGGAACATAGTTGCTGAATAACGTTTTTGGTTTTGGTACATAAATTCATGGGATTCAGTTGAAACATTTTTCGCATGTTCAAATTTTATCAAAACTAATATCTTAAACTTTTGGTAATCTTTGGAGTTAAGGAAGGGTTAGAATAAAATATTTTATGAACAGACATGAAAAGTTTTGGGAACTTCGTATAATTTAATTAATATCTCGAACACGGTTGGGAAATTTTCATAAGTGGATAGAAACTATTTGAAAGCTTTCTAAATTCTCTACAAAAAAGACTCTGAAAAAAGTTTTGATTAGGTGATGTCAGTCGAAGAAATAAGTGCTTAAAACTTCAAATACGTCTGTTTAGTTCTTATGAACGGGTGTTTGTCGTTCTTTTTGTAATTTTTGTCTCTTTCCCTTAGTTTTTTATTGATTTTTATTTTTGTAATTTCTTATGTTAAGAAAATGTATTTGTGTGTAAAACAGGATAGGTAAAATGAGACCAATTTTCTATTGCTAGAAATAATGAAAAGTTTTGGGAACTTCGTATAATTTCTTAATATCTCGAAAACGGTTGAAAATCTTGGGAAGCAAAAGGTTACCATTCGAAAGCTTACTAAATGCTCTACAAAAAATGTTCTGACGAAAGTTTTAATTAGGCGATGTCAATCGGAGAAATAAGTGCTTAAAACATTAAAGTAATTGATTTCGTTTATTCGAACGGTTTTCTTTGTCGGTTTTTATTCCTTGTTATTTCTTAATTGCTTATAGTTGGATAATGTATTTTACAATAAAACTGGTTAAGTAAAATAACAAAACAATTTATTGTTAGAAATATAGATTTCCTAGATTCCAAGACCTTGTAACTAGCGGGACCCTTTCTAGTGTTGACTGACCCTTCCAGGTAAGATCGTAAATCAAGACCTTTCAAGACTGGTGGAACCAAAATAATAACTGCTTCTAATTTAATCTTCAGGCGATTCGCCAAAGTTGCGAAGCCTTATCAATAAATAAATATTTTAATCTTTCCAAATTAGACTAGGGATAAGAACGGAACCGCGCTAAGATGATGCAGTTCCTGCGAGTCGGACTTTTTGATGTGTTAAAGTAGTTTATTTACAACTCTAAGCTGCAGTGTTCATCTTCTGACTATCTTTGTAGTTGGAAGACGGTAGCCCATTTTAGCACCACCTGTATTAGAAGTGCTTTCTTAAGGCAATGGACTATTTGTAGGGTAAAAAACATGCTAATGAAGGTCATAAATACCTATGGAGTCATATTTCAATAATCTGTCATTCTTAACAACAACAACTACCATTTAACCTTCTTCCTAATTTCAAATAATTTAATAACATTTTGTTATCATTAGAATATGACAATCATATAAGGGATAAGAGACCGAAAGTTGAAGGACGTATCGAGTGGTGTATACACTGTTTGAATACTAATACAGCCTGGGTGTATTCTTAGGGGGGGTGTATACCCCTTGTTTTATGCAGGCCTGTCGAGTGCTGACGCCATCATCTGTTTCTCCGATTCATATATCATATGTATTCAGATCTCAGCTTTTTACACTAAAACTCCTACCATTTCTTACACAGTCTAACAATACTTATACGTGACGTAGCCTAACTCTTTTTCTAAACATTTCTCTGCTTATTTTTACAAATTTGAGCCTAGGGTTCACTTTTCATATCGAAGACCGAAAAGTATTATGGAAGCAGGTAGGGATATTGAATATTTTCCAGATATGTTTACATTATTATTAAATTATCTTCTAGAAAAATAAATACTTCTCAATTTATATTTTTTTATAATCTAATACGTCTAACACACATAAAAAAAAACCCCAAACGTACATTAATTACATTCGTGAGCAACGTGTTTTTTTTTGGGTTTTTTTCCTGGCGTATCTACAACTTGGCCATTAGCGCTGGACTATCTACAGGTTGCCACCCACGTTTTGTTTAAGCAACTTTAACATAATGTGTATTTAAATTGATCTATAACAATCAAATAAATAAAAAAAGATTAGCTGGTTTAACTGTTTTTAACGACGTGGACATTCGGTCGCTGGGAAAATATTTATATTAAATTTTGGGAGTCGCTACACAAGGGCTTTTCGCGTTCATTTGTTAAAACAGAAATGAAAAGCATTCATGAAATAACACTGAAATACATGAAAGTTTATTTATTTATTGATTAAGAGCTTCGTTTCGTAGACAATAAGCACACTGAGGTATGTCTTCCAAGAAACCAGGGAGAAAGTGAAAATTGTATTATTTAAAATTAAAAAATATTAAAAATAAAATGATTAAAATAAATTTCAATTTTAAACTATAATAATAAGACATCGACATGAGTACAGCTGTAGACCGACAGGCAAAACTAGCAACGAACCGACCTATACCAGACATAAATACAATTACTTCATCCGATTTAAGCAAAACAATACGAACTAACACACTGTATGAATGGGAGAGAGATTGGTCAAAGAGTACATGCAAATTAAAAGAAATTAAGAACACGACAAGAACTTGGAAAACAGAACAATTTTCTCGTCAGGACGACGTAATTTTATCCAGGCTTCGGATAGGCCACACTCGACTTACCCACTCATACTTACTGGACAGAAAAGAAAGACCAACGTGCAGACAGTGTAACAGAACTCTAACTGTTAAACATATACTGACAGACTGTAGACAAAGCAGCGACTTGACAATTCCATACAACTTACACGACTTACTTACTGAAGGTAGCCCGTACATCCATATATATACTCCTTACACACTTAAAAGCAGCACACTTATATTCAAAGGTATAACTATATGTAATATTTTATTTTGGTTTTATTTAATAGCAACATCTTGTTCTTTCTCTTTTATTTCTTTATGTTTTATTTTGTTTTATTGGACAAACTGACTAATATTTAACGAACCTTTCTTCTGTCGTCCCAATGAGCTCATCGTTAGAATATGTTTTATTGTCAGTTCAGTATTATAAATTTCACATAATGGTCTCTCTTGTCTTGTCATAAGGTACTGGTGAGTAAGTCTTGAATGGCCAATCCTAAGTCGAGCCAATACAACCTCCTCCCTTCTATTGGCTCGATAACTGGATGGCCAGTCTTTGACCGTATGTTTTATAGTCCGTAATTTGTTGTCCGTAAGTATCGTCCAAGAGTGTTCCCAGTTTTCCAAAATAAATGTCTTCACAGATCTGTTTATGACTTCATGTGGAATTGGTCCGTTATCCATGTCTGTCTGTTCTGCAGCTATTTTTGCCTGGGTGTCCGCCGGATTTTTTCCTAGTCCTTCATGACCAGGTAGCCAGTACAATGTTACATGTTTGTGTAGAGAGTGTATTGTCTTTAATATTTTTTGAGAGTAAAGGATGAGAGGTGTATTTGTCCTGTAGTGCTTGAAATGAACTCAGTGAATCAGTATAAATAACAACGCCTCGTCTGTCAGAAGTTGGTATGTTCTCCAAGCCAATAAGTATGCCGTAGAGCTCAGCTGTAAATGTACTGCAGAAATCATTTAGTCTTTTAGTAAAAATACTAAATACTGAAAGTAATACAGTACAACGAAGACATGTAAATCTGATACTAGAATAATAATTATTCTATTAGTAAACGAATAGTAGTTTTTAAATAAAAAATAAAACCGATATATATATATATATATATATATATATATATATATATATATATATATATATATATGTAGATGCATACAAGGAAAAATATATTTTTTTTTATGGCACACCGACATCTAGGCCATTAGCGCGACATACATGGCGAGCGAGGAGATATCTCAACGGGCACTGAAATTAGAAAAATCTCTGGTGTAAGTGGAGCTCGAACCCCCATATCCCGCGTAAAAATACAAGGCGTTACCTACTAGACCTCGGGGATACCTAGCATGGGCGTATATAAGAGGGGGCTGCAGCCCCCTGAAATTTTGATTTGATGGTAAAAACTTGTCGTAAAACCCTTACAAATAAATGAAATAAGATCACTTAGTTCATAAAAAATATTTTATTTTACGTGTATTAGCGTTTTAGTTGCCTAAAACTATTCCAAGCTCTAAATTTTTAGTATTGCATACCCCGGAAATGGTCTCAGCCCCCCCCCCCCCCCGAAATTTTCCCAGCCCCTCCTGAAATTATTTCCTATATACGCCCATGATACCTAGAAAAATTTGTTAATCACAGAAACGAAATGCAAGCTGCCACCCAATCCCGTTTATCACCGAAGTTAAAGTCCCTTGACATAAAAATAAAATGCGCGTCGATGCGTCTAATCGCGTCGAAATATCCATAAACAAAACGAAATTAAAATGCACTCGTAGTGGCAGTTTTAACCGTATGGCGCGACGTTTGCGGAAGAAAGGGTTTGAGGTCTCTATAAGTCAAAGTCAACAATAACACTCGAAATGAATGACATTGTATGTCATGGGGTTAAACAACGCCGGGCGCCGACAGTACCTGAATGGGTGACCGTCCACGTGCTGTTGGCATTACATTGAAAATGATGTAAAAAAAAAAAAATCGAAATGCAAGAGTTATTAAGCAATGATGACGTAAACACTATCCTGAGCTACCCCAAGAACGCAGAGCTGTAAAATTTCGATAACATTAAGAACTGTTGGTATAAAAACCATATATTTCCACTGATTTTAAGTATTATGTCCCATTTTACCATTCGCCTAAAATGTGGAAACTTTTTCTATTAATATTAGCTATGTTGGTTTCATAGATTGACACAGTTAAGAAGATACTGGACTTTGTTTAATTACCTAGAGAGCGTTACATAAAATAAATCAACTGTTTCTTCGATTAGATATTTAGTGCCGTCTATGTTGTTTTCATGAAAGCTCAAATAATGTGTTCTCTTCCATCCATGTTCGTTTGTTGATTAACTTGTTAAACAAATATCAAATATTATTAGTAATAATGTCTCTTTCATATATATGTATAGTTTAAATGTGTTGAGATATAATTTAATAATGATTTGGGTTTATGTATCTAAAAAATATATATATTATCCTCAAAAGGCCAGGTGCTTGTTATTAAAGTAATTAATCGTAGTTTATTTCTGTTCGAGTCTAAATATCCATTCTGCTTGTTGGTGGTGGAATATAGTTGTACAAGATATTCCATTTCGATATTAAAAGTAATATTTTAAATTGTTCCAGGATAATCTATGCTTTTTACTTTTATTACTATCTTGCGGGCAACGACAAAAAGTAAACAACACAGTAATTTTTAAGAGGAAAACTACACCCATTTTACAAATTTCTTTCATTATCCCCAGCCCTATCTAATGAATCTGTCACCATGGGGCTGCCTCTTGTAATTGAAAAAAATATAGCTCATGTAAGAACATCAAGCAACTTGAATATTAAATTTTCTATTAAAAATATCCACGGGGTCTCCCGTGGTCTAGTGGCTAGCGTCTTAGATTAATAAGCGGGAGATAGTGGGTTCGATCCCCACCGGCGGCAGGAATTTTCTCATCCCACGGCTCGTCGGGAAAATTCCTCCCTGCACCCTGGATGTCGCCGCTAATGGCCTAGTTGTCGAAGCGCCATAAAAAAAACAAAACACTATTCTATTAACCCGAAAGAAATCTGCACCCTCTTTAATAATATCACATATGAAGACACGTTCCATTTTATTTTGCATTGTCCTATTTACTCCCCCATTAGACTCCAGTTTATCAACCAGCCTACTGATAATTAGGAATTACTTGAAGTCTTGATTATGCCTCAAAAATTAAATACATACATGTCTATAATTATATAAAAAAGTCCGTCACGCAGGAGCTGCATAACTAAGCACTTTCCTCAGAATTTGGGTAGTGTAGATTGCTTTCCAGAACAATTTGCTTAAAATATCCTACATAAATAAAATAAAAACATGAATAGTTCTCTTTTAAATTTGTAATGAGTAACTGATCAATTAATAATTTGCTTCCAGAGCTATGTTTACACATGGTACCTATTACACTACGTAATAAATACAAAAAACCTCATATTATCGTATTTTGATCTAACGCAGGAACAGGATACAGTCACTCTAGTGGTAGAAAGCGCTCCTTGCGGCGGCTTTGTGAACCTACGTCTGACGGGCTTTTCTATTGAAATATATTACAAATTAAACCCCCGCTTTCCGATTGACCGATTCAGCTCATTTTTACAACACTTCTTTCTCATGAGTTACCCACGACGTATACCGCGTTTCTTTACAATACAGCAGAAATTACGACCGGTATGTGTATATTAGGAATTTGGGTCCGGAGTAAACCCCTCCCCTTCTAATGAACCGATTTAGTTTATTTTTACAACACATATTTACCTGTAGATTACCACTACGAATACCGAGTTTCGTCGAAATATACCAAAAATCACGGCTGGTAGTGGCGAATTGGTATTGTGGGTCCGGAGTAAACCCCCCCTCCTAATGAACCGATTTAGTTTATTTTTACAACAGTTATTTACCTGTGGATTACCACTAAGAATACCGAGTTTCATCGAAATATACCAAAAATCACGGCTGGTAGTGGCGAATTGGTATCGTGGGTCCGCAGTAAACCCCCCCTTCTAATGAACCGATTTAGTTCATTTTTATATCTCACTTTTCTCTCTATATTACCACTACGAATACCAAGTTTCGTTGAAATATAACAAATATTACGGCTGACATAGTCAAATTAGTGTTTTGGGTTCGGGGTAAACCCCCCTTCCGGTGGACCGACTTTGGTGGTTAACGAACTCGTTCAATCGTTTGCTAATTGAATGCTATATACCAAGTTTCGTGACAAAAAAACAAAAACTCTGGCCGCTATCGTGTTAACAGACACACACATATATATATATATATATATATATATATATATATATATATATATATATGCATATATATATATATATATATATATATATATATATATATATATATATATATATATATATATAGATATATATAAATTTTAACGGGGGTCATTTTCGGTGTCTACTAGGTAGGATCGATAAAGATTTGAAGAAATTTTTCAAAAATTCCGTCATGAGTCCAACCTCAATAGCTACTTTCCTTCGGAGGAAAGTGCTAAAACTCACTCAAATTGAGAGCGTCATTCCTTTTTGATTGATATACAGTTAATAATGATAATAATTTTATTACACATTGAGTGAATGTATGTAAACATTGTATAAATTTAATGCTTAAGAAATGTATTTTTTTTTTTTAGTTAAACTTTATTATTTCTTATCGTATTATTATTCAATTATGTAAATGGAATATATATTTATCTGTTATATAAATGTCGAGCTCGTGTCTCCTATTGAATGAAACTCATGAACGATGGCGTGGAAGTAAGCAATTTAAGGAGGATATCTCTGTTTTTATAATTTCTCTATATAATAATTCATCTGTCTCTTTGTCATGCCTTACTCAACGTACAGGAATTAGGGAAATTAGCATGGAATCCTAATAATGAACATAATTTCATGATTTATGTCCACATAGTCCTTAATAATATTCTTATTATATTTTCATTTTTATTAGATATAATATTAAATTGGTTAAACTAACTAAAAACTATAATTTATGAATATATTATAAACATAGGACTTAAAAAACATCATTTAAGGCCAACTCCTTGCAATGGGGAAACCTGTTATGCAATAAATTAATACAGTAATTTTTAATATGATTGAACATATATATTTTTTTTTTTTTTTTTTTTAATTTCCTGTAAAATACGTTGCAGGAGAGTTTCACATGATTCCTGGTCAGGCGCATTTTGGGGAGAAACAATTAGCTTATTTCGGGGAGAAACAACATCGCTGAATGAAAAACCCAGCCCTAAAATAAGGTTAAACACCTATGATGTTTTAATAGGAAAGACTATTTATTTCACAATAAAAAATGAACTGTCTCTGTATTTCCAGTATACACTCCTCTTTGTATAGACAAGGAAATGGAACATTCGAATCAAACAGCTGAAAATTTTAAAGCAGAATCCACGCGTTTTGAGGAAGAACTATTGCTTGAAGAATATTTTTTTTCAAAACATTTTTTAAGCAAAAGTTGTGTATTTTAAAACATGAATTCGAATATGTGAAAGACATATTCATTATCTTTTTGAAAATAAAAATTCTCAATGTGAGTAGTCACCTTCTGGTGAAAAACGGGAGTTCATTTTACCTTCAATCTTAGTATACACCCTTCAAGTTCTGTAAAGTGATTTACAACATTGCCGTCCCAACGTCCTTCTTACCTCAGCACAATTTCACTATAATTTAGTCGTAGTGACTTTGAGAAAATATTTCGGAATATCTTCTTAAATTGTTTACATTAGAAGACCAACAGGTAGAAGAATGGTCCATTTAATAAGTATTATAGAAAACTCTTTTTAATCCTCGTTAATGAAGAAGGGAAGAAAAAAGAAAAAAAAAAACCGACTTGCTGATGTATTGAAGCGAAGCAAATCTTTCATTCATTTTAATAGGAAAGAGAACGTCAGAAGGGGTAGATAGGAGGGGGGCTGAAATTTAAAATTCAGATGGGCATTTGCGCCAGGCGGTCAGGTCCTACCTACGTACATCCCTCATCTTTAGTCCGTCTCATCTTAAACAGACGAAACGCGCTTACCGCATTAAAAACACAGTAAAAACAAAGATCTAGCAAAGTTGCGCCATCTTGGCGTGTTTCCATTAATGCTTATATTTGGTGATTTGAACAGACATGGCGTGTTTCTATTAATGCTTATATTTGGTGATTTGAACAGATACAGTTTCAATTCAATTTCAGGGCCGAGACTGCACAGTTTGGCCTCAAGGTTTGGACTGAACGGGTCTATCATACACAAGATAAGTTAATAAACCTCAAGGCAGGGACTGCACAGTCTAGTTATAGTAGATTCACTGTATGTGAAGCAAATATCCTCTTGTCCACACATATTAGGTCTGGCCTGCACAGTCCCGGTCTCATTTGATTGTTCAGTTAATCTATTGGTTTTTTTTTTCATTCTACTTCGATCGACTGTCAGTTCAGCCCTGGCCTTAAGGCTCATACATGGTGAGGAATTTCTCAATATTTAGACTGTGCAGTCCAACATTTTTATTACTAAACATTTTTTATGACTAACGTGCCCTGTTTCCATTCCACTTATCCATGGAATACAACAATGGCAGACTGTCTACTCGCTATCACGAACCCGCAGAGCTATCATTATGCTGAACTAACGCCCGTGATGCAAAAAAAAAAAAAAAATAATAATAATAATAAAAAAAAATATATAAAAACAACAATTCTTTCGGTTGATAATAGCACCCGAAGGAATTCGTCTCAGGAAACTGCGAAGAACACACCCCAATAATAATAATAAAAATGTTTTAATGTAGTTTCACTCGAAGAAGGTAGCCCATTCTTATAACCATCACTACACTTAATAAAACTCTCCAACATGCACTTAAAACTTCAAATATAAAAGCTCACTATAGAAATTATTAAATTTATTAAGTAAACATATTTTATATGTTAAAAGCGTTGATTGTTATTTAAGAAATTGAAATCCTAGAATGGGTTTTTACTTTGCCCTAATATAGTTCTTATTTCTTTAACATAGTCATTAACACAAACCAAAGCAGGCTAAAGCGGCACAGATGGCACAAGGCCATAATATAATTATCCTCAGTCTTAGCAGCAGAGTAAGATGGATGGTAGATGTAAGTACGGGAGAGGGGGTGTTGGAGCAACAGGTTGTACCTACTAGTCAATACAGCTACACAGACTAATTCCTGCTCAGTTCGGTTACACATTATTTACTCGGCTGACCTCGAAATCCGCATTCATTTCGGAGGTGGTCGAATTGTCTTATATTACAATAAACACTTTTGACGTCTACCGGTCTGAGGAAGGGCCTTTAAACTTGTATATATTCTAACGGATCGCTGTGAGTGCGTGGAAGAGGCACGGGAAAAATTACTATTGGGGCCTTTGTTTGGGGTAGAGGAATACTATTGGGGTAGAGGAAGGATTGCATCAATAAAAATTTTATTCCCATAACATTTGGACTTTCCTTATATTTTCTTAAATATCTCGAAATATCTTGGTACATGGAATACAGGTATGTTAGATAAAAAGGCTAAGTATTTCCTTTAACGCTCCATAATTTCTTTAAGCCGGAGAAAACTATGCTTAAAGTTCCTGATGTGCTGGTTTCGTTCCATATATGGAGAATAACAACTTTTCGCATATTACAGGAGGGATAAATGGAAACACGACAAAATCAAGAAGTTTCTGTGAGTTAGACTCTATCTTTTGTCAAATTTGTACCGTTGCTTTTTCCGAACCTATGAGTTATCAAACGTTGAAATTGAATCATCGGATGAATGTTATAAGAATATGTATTTCCTTCCGAAAAGCGGAAGTTTTTAAATAGTTTGACTACTACTAAAGACAGTTCATTTCCTTACGAAAAACAGAGCTCTTAAGGAAATTACAAACCCATGAGAGCCCGGGACTTAGAGAAGTTGAAGTCCAAGGAGGTGGAACACTACTTGCCATATTACTTAATTACTAAGCTAAGTAAAGGAGCTAAGTCCTTTGTGTTCTAAGGAACATACTCCTAGTCTCTTAACAAGTCCTTGGTGACTTTTCATTACTTCGCTCTACGCTTCTTCAACAGGCAACGCTCTACTTTCTATTCCTTTTAACGGCTTTTCTTTATGATGGCATTTGAAAATCTTCCAAAATACAATCCTTTTGAAGAAAATTAAGCTATATAAAATGAATATTTATTTCTTTTAAGTGTATAAAAACATAATTAGGACGTACATATTTAATAATTATCTTAGCATAAATATTTAAGAAGGGAAATATTGTTGAAAAAGTTGTCGGGACTAACAGGCCAAACCCTGATTTCGTTCTCCTGGTATTTTGTGAGAGACCATATTTGGCTTTCATAGTTAATGACAGGAAAGATGCAAGTTTCCTTGATTTTTATTTTCAATTGCGTTTCTATATTAGCTTTCAGAGTGTGACTTAATTATATTTTCTCCAGCTCTGCGATATTCTTCTTTGAATATCGTTATATATTTCTTTGTTGGTTCTGTCAGTAAATGAAATTCGTTGTCCCAGGTTACTAGGGTCATTTGATATTTTATGGAATTCTTGTTAATGTCTACCTAATTTCTTCTCTATTAATTATTCCCTTAATCATTACCAAACTGTTATTAAATAGCAATGTTCCATTGTACAACAGGTGTTTGTTCAATATGAAAGTTTTAAATTGATGTGGTTTTTATCTTCAATTATTCAGGAAATGTATCAATAAATGTAAGTTGAACGTGAGGGTGGGGAAGAATCAATGGATTCATGATTCTTAAAGTAGGAGTTGTTCCCCAAAATTGTTTAAAACGTTAAGTTATACTTGCGACATTTCGAAACTGTTCAGGTTCATCATCAGGCATCTTAAATTAGATCATGTTAAAGCCTATTATAATTTTGATAATTTCATGTTAAGGGCCATAAGTTTGATAGTAAAACGTTAAGTTTGAGTATGAATCTCATAATGGATTGACTAAACAAGTCAGATTCACACTAAGTGGACCTCAAAAACCCTATTACACCAAAAAAATATATTTTTTTCTGAACTAAGTGACCTTATTTAATTTATTTTTAAGGTTTTTATGATACATTTTTACGGATTAAATCAAAATTCCGGAGAGGGGCTGCAGCCCCTTTAACCCCCCCCACCTATCTAAGGCTATAGACCTATCCAAGGAAAGAGGAGAAATAAGCCTGTCCAAGTTGAAGATTCTCCTGCTTCCTCTTGGATTGGAGGAAGGAATCTTAAAAATATCGCCTTAATATCCTGCCTCCCGCCCACCGATCCGATATCCTCACTAGTCCTTATAGGAAGATACTGCCTCGAGGATCCGAATAGGAAACTATCACCAAACACTCATAAATCCAAATCACCCCCTGATTTATTCACTTTATTTATAGCTTATGTGTCTAATTCCTTTTAATAATATCATACCAGGTTATTTCCCCATACCCAAGCAATTTATGGATTCTCTTCTTCGAATCTTAAAAAAAAGTCCGACTCTCAGGAACTCCATCATCTTAGCGCGTTGTAGTTCATATCCCTAGAGCCCTTAAGGTGGCCATACAGGCTCAGTTCAAATCATAAGGCAGGGACTGCACAATTTGGTTTGAAGGTTTGGACTGTACCGGTTTAGCACACACACGATAAGTTAATAAACCTTAAGACAGGGACTGCACAGTCCAGTTATAGTAGACCAACTGTATTTGTCCTGTCATTGGACAGTACAGTAAATCTATTGTTTTTTAGCGCGGTTCCTCCCTCCCTTCATAGGGAGGAACCCCGCTTATAAGGTTGATCTCATGAAACAATCCGGAAGTGCCGAGTAGAAAATTTTGCGTTTCAGAACCCCTAGAGACCGAAAATGACGGTGGCTCAAATTTGTATATATATATATATATATATATATATATATATATATATATATATATATATTTATATATTTGTCTGTTCGCTCATTTCTGGCTTCCCTAATGGTCCGATTTTGATGAAATTTGGTACAAAATCTGTCGTCCAATTTGAAAGGTCAAGTTCGTTAACCGGCAAAATCCGTCTACTGGAAGATGGCGTTTGGGGCGAAATTCGCGCAAAAAAAATCGTAACACTTACGTTTTAGCGCGGTTCCTCCCTCCCCCATAGGGAGGAACCCCGCTTATAAGGTTGATACAATGAAACAATCCGGAAGTGCCGACTAGAAAATTTCGCGTTTCAGAACCCCTAGAGACCGAAAATAACGGTGGTTCAAATTTGTATATATATATATATATATATATATATATATATATATATATATTTATATTTGTCTGTTCGCTCATTTCTGGCTTCCCCAATGGTCCGATTGTGATGAAATTTGGTACAAAAATCCGTCTTCCAATTTGAAAGGTCAAGTTCGTTAATCAGCAGAATCCGCCCACTGGATGATGGCGTTTGGGGCGAAATTCGCGCAAAAAAATCGTAACGCTTACGTTTATGAGTTCATAAGCTTGTAAGAACTCGTTTTATATGCTTCTTGGGCTAGTAAAACGAATGAAACCATTTTCAAGGCGATAGCTTTAACCGTTTTCGAGAAAATTGGAAAAATTGTTTTTGAATACCGTTTTTTGGTTTGGGTACTTAGAATCATGGGATTCAGTTGGAACATTTTCTGCATGTTCTACTTTCATTGAAACTAATATGTTGAAATTTTGGTTACGTTTGGAGTAAAGGAAGGGTTAGAATAAAATATTTTGATAACAGACAAGAAAAGTTTTGGTAACTTTGTATACTTTCGTTAGTTTTTTTTTTTTTTTTTTTTTTTTTTTTTTTTTTTTTTTTTTTTTTTTTTTGGTGCACTTTCGTTAGTATCTCGAAAACCGTTGACAATCTTGGGAAGCAGAAGGTTACCATTCGAAAGTTTACTAAATGCTCTACAAAAAATTTTAATTAGGCGATGTCAATTGGAGGAATAAGTGCTTAAAACTTTAAAGTAATTGATTTCGTTTAGTCGAATTGTTCTTTTTGTCTGTTTTATTCCTTGTTATTTTTAAATTGCTTATAGTCGGATAATGTCTTTGACAATAAAACAGATTAAGTAAAATAAGAAGATCAATTTATTGTTAAAAATGTTGCGTTCAAAGAGAGAGATCCCAAGGCTTTCCAAATGCCTCTGTGCGGAGGCCTTTCTGCCCGACTTATGGGATAGCTGACCCATACAGGTAAGATTGTAAATCAAGACCTTTCAAGACTGGTTTGTTTGAGATTTCATTTGGATAGGTGTTTCGCTATTGATCTAAACAAAGTAATAACTGTTTCTATTCTATGTCTTCATAAACAATAGCGATAAGAACGGAACCGCGCTAAGATGTCGCAGTTCCTGCGAAGCGGACTTTTTTGAGTTCATATGCTTGTAAGGACCCTTTTTATAGGCTTCTTGGCAAAGGAAAACGAGTGAAACCATTTTCAAGGCGATAGCTTTAACCGTTTTCGAGCAAATTGGAAAATAGTTTTTGAATACCGTTTTTGGTTTGGGTACTTAGAATCATGGGATTCAGTTGAAACATTTTCTGCATGTTCTACTTTCATTAAAACTAATATGTTGAAATTTTGGTTACGTTTGGAGTTAAGGAAGGGTTAGAATAAAATATTTTATTAACAGACATAAAAAGTTTTGGTAACTTTGTATACTTTCCTTAATATCTCGAAAAAGGTTGAGAATATTGGAAACGGAAGAATACCATTAGAAAGCTTACTAAATGCTCTACAAAAAAGGTTCTGATGAAAGTATTGAATAGGCGATATCAATCGGAGAAATAAGTGCTTAAAACTTTAAAGTAATTGATTTCGCTTATTCGAACTGTTCGTTTTGTCTGTTTTTATTCCTTGTTATTTTCTAATTGCTTATAGTTGGATAATGTATTTGATAATAAATCAGGATAAGAAAAATAACAAAAACAATTTAATGTTAGAGAGATTGTAAATAGCTACTTTAAGAGTAAATGTAACTTGTTTTAAAAGTTCAAGACAATAGGTTTTGGCCAATGGGCCTTTTTCCCTATCGGTTTTTCAAGACATGTAATCAAGAACAAAATAATTATAAAAAATACTGGATGTATTGTGTAATTTTCGAATAAAGATATATATATATATATATATATATATATATATATATATATATAAAATGTTAGAGCTATGGATTTCCAAGATATAGCTTTTCAACTGCCTAGCGGAGTCCTTCCTGGGGAGGGTTGGCTGACCCATCGAGGTAAGATCGTAAATCAAGACCTTTCTAGAAATGTGGACCCAAAATAATAACAGCTTCTATTTTAATCATTCTAAATGAGTCTAGGGATAAGAACGGAAACGCGCTAAGATGCTGCAGTTCCTGCGAGTCGGACTTTCCTTATTTTTTCATTCTACAACAATGGACTGTACAGTTCAACTCTGACCACACGGCTGTCTCATACACGGGGAGTAATATCTCAAGACGCACGCATTTTTTCCATACCACTGATCCATGAATACTGAAATGGCAGACAGTCTACTCACTGTCACGAACCCGCAAAACTGTCATCTGCCTATGACTGCCACTACTCATTTCAGTTTTCCATTTTAGCACTTTCCTCCGAAGGAAAGTAGCTATTGAGGTTGGACTCATGACGGAATTTTTGAAAAATTTCTTCAAATCTTTATCGATCCTACCTAGTAGACAGCGAAAATGACCCCCGTTAAAATTTATATATATCTATATATATATATATATATATGCACATATATATATATATATATATATATATATGCACATATATATATATATATATATATATATGTGTCTGTTAACACGATAGCGGCCAGAGTTTTTGTTTTTTCGCCACGAAACTTGGTATATAGCATTCAATTAGCAAACGATTGAACGAGTTCGTTAACCACCAAAATCGGTCCACCGGAAGGGGGGGTTTACCCCGAACCCAAAACACTAATTTGACCATTTCAGCCGTAATATTTGTTATATTTCAACGAAACTTGGTATTCGTAGTAGTAATATAGAGAGAAAAGTGAGATATAAAAATGAACTAAATCAGTTCATAAGGAGGGGGGGGGGGGGGGTTTACTCCGGACCGACAATACCAATTCGCCACTACCAGCCATGGTTTTTGGTATATTTCGACGAAACTCGGTATTCATAGTGGTAATCTACAGGTAAATATGTGTTGTAAAAATAAACTAAATCGGTTCATTAGGAGGGGGGGTTTACTCCAGACCCACAATACCAATTCGCCACTACCAACCGTGATTTTTGGTATATTTCGACGAAACTCTTTATTCGTAGTGGTAATCTACAGGTAAATATGTGTTGTAAAAATAAACTAAATCAGTTCATAAGGAGGGGGGTTTACTCCGGACCCACAATACCAATTCGCCACTACCAACCGTGATTTTTGGTATATTTCGACGAAACTCTTTATTCGTAGTGGTAATCTACAGGTAAATATGTGTTGTAAAAATAAACTAAATCGGTTCTTTAGGAGGGGGGGGGGGGTTTACTCCGGACCCAAATTACTAATATACTCATACTGGTCGTAATTTCTGCTTTATTGTAACGAAACGCGGTATACGTCGTGGTTAACTCATGAGAAAGAAGTGTTGTAAAAATGAGATGAATCGGGGGGTTTACTTTGTAATATATTTCAATAGAAAAGGCAGCCAGACATACGTTCACAAAGGCGCCGCAAGGAGCGCTAGAGGGACTGTATCCGGTTTCTGCGTTAGATCAAAATACGATAATATGAGGTTTTTTGTATTTATTACGTAGTGCAGTAGGTACTATGTGTAAACATAACTCTGGAAGCAAATTAATAATTTATCAGTTACTCATTACAAAATTAAAAGAGAACTATTCATGTTTTTATTTTATTTATGTAGGATATTTTAAGAAAATTGTTCTGGAAAGCAGTCTACACTACCCAAATTCTGAGGAAAGTGCTTAGTTATGCAGCTCCTGCGTGACGGACTTTTTCTGTGTCACCCTGTACCATAAATATTTTCCTTATACGATTGTTTTCTATCTATGATAGTTTATAAGTTAGAATATTTTAGGTGTAATTTTTAAGGGGTGGTTTCACTTCTTAATCGTGCGATTGTGCCTATATATAAAAAAAAAAATACGTATTGTTTATTTTCACGCACGCAGTCCAAATCATGAGATATTCCTCATTGTGTATGTGCAACCTAAGTTTATTTACGAAACCTATGTCAGTAATGACTGATTATTATCACATACAGCTTAGCAAAATATCATCTGTATTTGTTCATTTCACTAATTGGAAATCAAAATTGAAATAATGACTCGTTTAGAAGTGACTGTTGTGGATCCCCGTCTACATATCACGGTTCTCCAATACATCCTTTCACTACCATGGAAACTTCGACTTGCTTATCACTGGTTTAGTTGAATGTAGAGCATGTGGTAAAACGTTAAAGCCAGACCTCTATCATTCTCTACCGAAAATCAATATCTACAATTTTCTTCAAAACGCTTAACATTAGAAATTATACTTTCTAATGTTCAGAAATTAATTGAGTATAACGAATATAAATTAATAAAAGTACTTTAATTATTATTGGTATATTACGTTTATTTTCGAACCAAAAAAAAAAAAAAAAAAACGAATCTCTCGCAGAGGTGCAGGAAATAATGGCTAGGGTATAACGATTGCCAGTCCAAATTTTGGCTGAGTTAGTTGGTTATTTTTCAGTAATGGGCTCGCTAAAAGAGGGCAGACCTCATGCGGGTGTTAAAAAAGGGTGCTAATAACATTGGCAGTCCAAGTACTAAAGAAACACCAGCGGACCAATGCCCAGTTCAAATATATTTTTTTCACAAGGAAAAATAAATAAAAAACACCACTGTTATAAAAGATTATTATTTTAACTAAATATACTTTTATCTGTTTATTGATCTAACGGAAACTTTCCTAGTCATGTTAACAAGCCCTGATAAGAGTCATTAAATGTACAATTCATGTACATGACTTCCATTAAATGTAGATATTGTATTACTTTTTTATTACTATTAGTTTAACGCGACTCGGTGATTAAACTGATACAATGTTATATGTTAACTCTGTAAGTTGGTAAATAACAAAACACAATATTCGTAACTTCTTGGGTTGTGAACATCCCTAAGATATACTACTTTGATAAAACAAAATAAAAGTCAGCAATTAGAGACATAATGGAACTTTAGTACATGTTTACCTCTCCCAGTAAAGAGTATTTATACTTCTAAAAAATACAAGAAAAAGTAAGATAAAAGATGAACAAATTAAATTCATTCTATAGGAATTGCAAAATGGCTACAATATATTTGATGTAATTTGAAAGTACATATATCGTTTTATACTTTACTTTCTATTGGGAGTAAGTGTTAAGTCTTAGCGAGATGTCTGTTAGAATGTGGTAGAAACAAAGACGTTACATTTCAGTCTAATTGGTCTTTGTTTTATATATATATATATATATATATATATATATATATATATATATATACAGGGTGTCCCGTAAATGTCTAGTCATATTGTGAGGGTGATAGAGGACCCTTAGGGGAACAAAAAATGTTCTATAACGATTTCCCGAATTCTCGCTCATAAGGGAGAAAACGTCGTTTTATTGTTTTTTCGAGACAAACGTGTTTTTTAAAAGAATAATCGTTGTAGCTCCGTCCCAGTTAGTACTACTAGAAAGGGAGTAAAACCAATCGAAAGCTGAGGGAATTTACTATAAGACTAATTGGGAGTAAACATAAAAATGAATGAATGTAAGTACGTATATCTTACCAAAAGAAAGCTATTCTAAATTTCCTGACATTTTATTGATATTTCTTTCCAGCGTTACTCCTCAATGGGCAGGATCTGAGATTTCCGGGTTTCAGAAAAACTTCCTCATTTAACCAGCTTTCCATTCATGTATCACAACCCTGTGTTATTGAAGTATTTGAACGGTTTAAGAACAAAAGTTTGAAAAAAAACATGGATCTGCGAAAAGAAAATGATATTTTTTTCCTCACTTTATTCAAAAAGCTGAAGAGAAAAATTTATTTTTATAAATGTTTACATAAATATTAAGTAAATATTTACTTAAAACAATAAAAAAATTACTTCCACGAATATAAAAAAATCCTAAAAATGTAAATAAATAAAATACACATATATTTTGAATTTGTTAATTACAGTAACTAATACTGGGTCCAGGAGGTGGCCATTAATGAACCCCAACCATACATTAACCTCAAAAATTACTATTTTTACCTAGATCATGCATTTGAACAAATTTTTACAGGTATTTATATTTAGAAAACAAATGCTTAACCTTGAATTGATACTGATGGCTACGCTTGTGAAACTCACTGGGATTCTCGTGAGCCCATGCGTTTTTGTTGTGGTAATTAAAAATTCTATCCCTCATAAATAAGATGTACATAGTCCTGTAAATATGTTTTCAAATGCGTGATATAGGTAAAAATAATAATTTTTTAGGTTAATGTATGGTTATGGTTCCTTAATGGCCGCCTCCTGGACCCAGTATTAGTTACCTGAATTAATAAATTCATAATAAATGTGTATTTTATTTATTTACTGTTTTAGGATTTTTTTCATATTCTTGGAAGTAATTTTTTTTATTGTTTTAAGTAAATATTTAGTTAATATTTATGTAAACATTTATAAAAATAAATTTTTCTCTTCAGCTTTTTGAATAAACTGAAGAAAAAAATATAATTTTCTTTTCACAGATCCATGTTTTTTTTTCAAACTTTTGTTCTTAAACCGTTCAAATACTTCAATAACACAGGGTTGTGATACATGAATGGAAAGCTGGTTAAATGAGGAAGTTTTTCTGAAACCCGGAAATCTCAGATCCTGCCCATTGAGGAGTAACGCTGGAAAGAAATATCAATAAAATGTCAGGAAATTTAGAATAGCTTTCTTTTGGTAAGATATACATACTTACATTCATTCAGTTTTACGTTTACTTCCAACTAGTATTATAGTAAATTCCCTCAGCTTTCGATTGGTTTCACTCCCTTTCTAGTAGTACCACCTGGGACGGAGTTACAACGCTTATTCTTCTAAAAACCATGTTTGTCTAGAAAAAACAATAAAACGACGTTTTCTCCCTTATGGGCGAGAATTCAGGAAATCGCCATAGAACATTTATTGTTCCCCTAAAGGTCCTCTATCACCCCTCACAATATGACTAGACATTTACGGGACACCCTGTATATATATATATATATATATATATATATATACACATATATACATATATTATATATAGATAGATAGATCCGTTTTACAATTGGGCGTCTCCTTCACTATCATTATTAAGGCTTGCACACCCAAGCCTAGTTACCGTGAGGCTTTATAATAATTGTAGAAGACCATAATTTTAACAATAAATAACTTAAGAAAGAAAAGATAATTTATTATAACTGATTATATTCCTAATTATATAAAAAAAAATAAAAACATAAATTAACAGTACTATAAAATATAATAATAAATACTAAACCGTGCCAAAAGATGTTTAGCTCCTATAACTTCATCTACTAAAACAGAGTTCCCATAACTACATGGATGTATCTCTCGTCACATCAAATTAAAGTATGTACTGCATGTATAACTAAATAAAATTAATATGTAAATAAATTAATAAATAAATAAAAGCAGGCAATCCTCAACGTTCCATGCCGGCGAGGAGTGTCCTCCATCAACTGAAGATGATGCAGGAGCCCTTTAAGGCTTGAGAAACCCAAGCCTAGTTGCTGTGAGGCCTTAAATTTATTCTATATAACCACAATTTAAATTGGTTAAGAAAGAAAACATAATTGATAATAACTGATAAAATTATTACTAATTATATATAAAGAAGAATTAACAGTACCATAAAATAAAATATAATAATATTATAATAGTAAGTAATTATGGCCAAATGATGTCCAACTATATAACTCGATGAAGGTATCCCAATCATATCACATCAAATTAAAATAAAACACATTTAAAACAATAAAATAAATATATAACCAAATAAAAAAAATAAACACAGACGATCCTGGAAGTCCTACACCGGCGAGGAGTGTCCCCCATCGACTGAAGATGATGCAGGAGCCCTTTAATACCCGCAAGGTAATGCTTCTCAGAACCGCCATAGGGACATCAAGTTGCTTCAAACTCTTGGCAGAAGAGTTTGAAGCAACACACATCCCTCCTTCCCTCCACACATCCCTCCTTCCCTCTTTAAAACTTAAAAAAAAAAAAAAAAAAAAAAAAAAAATTCAGGCTTTTTAAGCTTGATACTTCGGGTATTATTTTGCATATTATTTATTTAGCTTAGGAGAATGTGCTCAGCATTATAAATTGTATTTATTGCAACAAAAAAAACACAAAAAAAAATCATTCATTATTTGTGATCTGTAATTTTTGCAACTCCTAAAGCTCCAATTTGTATGTATTTTCCTTTTTAGTTTACACTAATGGGAATCGTTTTGTTGGGTGCAGAACACATTCTCCTATGCTGAATTGCCCCTCCCTTAAAAAATAATATTTAAATAAATTCGAGTGCTTTTTTTTTTAGAATTTCAGATGAGGAATACATGCAAATAAAAACGAATTTTTACAAAGAACTACTTGACGCATCGGAATCGCTTTTGCACGGTTCTTCCTTGTTTTGTTATTACATTTTACAAATATAATGCAAAATATGGGTTAAGAGGAAACCCTTCCCTTCAAAGGCCTATTTGAGCTCTTAGAAGTGTTATTTTCCCATTTCCGAGGGCACCATTTTATAGATCTCGACGAGAACTCCAACTTCGCCCCTTTGAAAAATTTTGATATCTCAAATCGTTTTGTAGTTATCTCTCTTGTGGCCCTCTTATCTGGCCCACCTTGTATATTTGTTACATTATTTTACCATGATTAAAGGCCGATTCACGCTAGACCGTGTCGGGTCCGGGCCGGGACACGGTGAAGCTATCACACACTCATAAAACACGGACCCGGCCCGGTGTAGCGTGAACGAGTCCATTGAAAATGCTGGTGAGATTGTTTCACCGTGTCCCGGCCCGGACTTGACACGCTCTAGCGTGAATCAGCCTTAATGTGACCAATAAAACATTTTGCACACTAATTGAAGATTCGTTGGCGGCCACATTCAGGGAACTGAAATGAATCTTAAAAAACTCTTCGAACTAAAAAATTAATTATCCAATTTCTCTATCTGTTATTTTTTTTCTTTTGTCTCTCAAATCCGTTCGAAAGAAAAATCGCACGGCGATAAGGGCTGATGAGGAAAAAGGAAACCGCTTGAAACAGGAAGGTTGTTTTTTTCAATTATTCCTTCTAATCCGTTTTATCGGTCCTCGCAGACAAAGCGGGACTCGTTACGGAGGGGAGGATGGGCGCATTAGCATTTTAGCAGGGTTTGCGAATTAGCTAGTCAAGACCCACTTCTGCATTCCCGGTGAGTCTGAGTGTGTCGCGGTTCCTCTCTCGTATCTCTATACAATGGATGGAGACGTTGGAGGGGATATTGACAGCAGGCTGTAATAGGAAGTGTCATTTCAAGGCGAGGATTCAATTCGAATTTTTAATTAACGTATTGTCCGATGAATTATAGAAATTATCCATACTCTCAAGAAAAATAAAACCTCTGATCCTGATAAGTATCTTTGAGAAATATGCTGGAGCGGATATAAAGGGTGTCCCGCATTGAGCTCCCATAACTTTAGGAGTTTATTCTTAGTATAGTTAAGTGACGTAGAAATGTGCGTTGTATTTGAAAATGTAGAAGTGATACTCAAAGTCTATCTTCAAAACTATTGTTTGTTTTTTTATAAAAAACTGTGTTTCTGGGATTTCTGATTAAAACTTTCGCTGCTGGAAGGACACTAGCGATCCTACCCGCTTATGAGTGTCCCTTCGGAAAGACACTCCTCTTATTACTTCTCCCTTTAGATAAGGGGATTTATTTTTACAGCTCCAGGTAAAGACAGGTGCCTTCTGTATTGTTTGGGCTTTCCAACAGTGTTTTCCGTTTTCTGACCGGAAGCTTTTTATGATTTTTTTTATGAGAAAAAAAAAGTGTATACGAAAATTTTAAACATAAAATGCACCCGATACTGAGGTATTCCCAAAGGATGACAGCCGCAGCGAAGGCGTTCATGTATTGTAAGAAACGGCTGCATTTTAGAATCTACATTAAATTTCCAATAAGAAAAAACCGTTATTGGAGTATTGCTATGTAAATTAAGAGCTATACTAAAAGCTACTTGACTATTGATTGAATTATCCAATATTTTCTTAATCAGCTATTTGTAGACTTACATTAGAGATTTGCGTCCGCCTCAAAAGTTGCTTTATTTAATAATCTTTAAAATGGTACCTCGTTGTTTTAGAAAAAGTTATTTGAATATATTTATTCTTCTGAAAAGTACCCTCAAGCCATAACAATATAATATATGTCTTTATTATGTTTACAATAATTGTGATTATTTCCAATAAGTTCTTCTGTCTTCATTGACCCTTGATTCCAAACGCCCCCCTGCACTTAATCAGAGAAAAACCTGTGTGTATCTTGTGTGGGAAGGATGGAATATCACCATTATCCTTTGGAATTAAAGAATTAGTTCAGAATGGCTCTTTCACGCTAAAGCACATTTCTTGGTTTTGAATTAGAAATCAGAAAAAAATTCTCTGCTCGAACATTATATAAAAATATAATATTTGATTATAGAATTAACAGAATTGCTAAACAGCATTGCGTTCAACGTACTTTGGGGTACTCCATTTTCTTGCAGAGGATGCAGGGTTTCTCCTTCCTTTGAATAATCTTTGGGAAAGTTAATATAATCAGAAATTTAAGGATGTTTGCAAGTAGACCCCCCCCCCTCGCAAACCCGGGGGAATAATAGCCTAGCCAATCAATAGCGTCCAGCAATATATCTAAAACTGATTTATTAATATTTTTTTAAATTATTATTTAAGGGCTTCGCATCCATGGCGATGAACCCTAATATAGATTACAAAATAGATACTTAATTTACATAATATTAACATTATTTCAGTTTACAGTTTAACTTTAATAATAATAATAATAATAATAATAATAGGCGCTAATGGCCAAGATGTAGATGCGCCGTTAAAAAAAAAACAAAAAAAAAAATAATAATAATATATATATATATATATATATATATATATACACACACACACAATTATGTATATGTCACAATTACTTTTATAAATTAATAAAAGTCGGACTCGCAGGAACTGCGTCATTTTAGCGCGGCTCCGTTTATATCTCTACTGCCATTGGTATAGGAATAGAAGCAGTTATTGGTAAGTTTTATTTTTCCGTTTCTCATTTTCTTACCTTCTTGTATTCAAGTAGTCATTTTACTATTAAATGTAATTGAAAAAAAAAATAACCAATTAAAACGTTAGGTTAACAAAGACAAACCCCAGTCCAAAAAAACAAAACTAACAATTTCAAAGTTTCATGCACTTATTTCTCCGATTTAAATCGCCCCATCGGAAATTATACCTTTTTTGTAGAAAATTTAGTAATCTTTCGAATGGAGCTTGCTAAAATTTCCCAACTGTTTACGAGATATTTTAGAAAATATAGGAAAATCCCCAAACTTTTGATGAAATATTTTCCATAACTCCTAACGGAGCCAAAATTTAGATTGATAGATGTCAAGCGTGTGGAAAAAGGTTTCCACTTAATCAATCATTTCCGAATACCCAAACTAAAAATTAATTTGGAAAATTATTTTTATCAATTGTTCGAGTTAACAGTTACAGATATCGCTTTCAAAAATGGTTTCATTTGTTTTCTTATGTTAAGAAACCTATAAAACTAGTATTTGCAAGCTTATGAACTAATTTTTCCTTTTTTTACGTTAATTTTGGACCGGAATCAATGCGACATCATTTCAAGAGTGAGGATAATATAGTTTAAATACGCATTGTTCAATAGGTCATAAACATTAAGGAAGGTCCAGGATATCTCATACATACGGATAACATTAATTTAAGTCCGTTTAATGTAAAATGGTTTTAGTTAGAAATGTAACTCTTGATTTTAGTTCCAGTGAGTTATTACCTAAGGAACAGTTACAACCACTACAATGGGTACCTGGTCATTGCAATATATACGGGAATGAAGAAGCCGACAGGCTAGCCAAAGAAGGATGCAATATGAGCCAACCACTTCTTCCCGTGACTTTAACGAATATATGCCACGTAATCTCTTCCTGCAGTTGGAAAAAGATGGGAGCGAATAATATCAAAACCTATCCCTGACAGCCTTCCCCGAGGAATTGCAGTGGCTACCTTCAGGATGACTACAGGCCACGATTACCTGCAGAGCCATTTACATAGGATAGTTTTAGCAGATTCTCCAACTTGTCCACTGTGCTGTCAGGAGGACGGGACGGCGGATCACCTTTACACTGCACAGCACTGCAGGCGAACACTGGAGATGACAGCACGGAAGGACACGCACGGCTTCACTGGGAGGCACGGCGTCGAATGGCTGAAAAGCCAAAGACGGGCGTTGAATGAAGAAGAAGAAGAAGTTACAAACAATTTTATTTTTATTTATCAATTTAAATTTTAACTTCCACATATCCGTAGCGTATATAGATAATAATTTCCGGGGGGGAGGGGGCTGCGAGCACCTAGGCATTTGGGGTGTGGGAAATATTTTAAACGTTTTAGTGTAAAATGGTGGGTTTTAAGGTCCTCTGGACACCTTGTAGACCAGGGTAAATGTAGAAGACATTTTTCGTTGTTATAGGTTTTTTTTTTTACATGAAATGTTCTCAACAAAACAAAATTGCGGGGGTGGGGGCTGCAGCCGACCATAAATATTTTTATGTTTAATTGGCAATTATACGTAAACATATTTATGGAACAGTATGACAGAGAAAAGGCCTGACTGCGGGTTCATAATGTAGTCCAATGACGAGGAAGGCATGAGACCAACACTCCCCCTACGAAGTAGTGCGTGAGGGCGGTCCCGTAGGGTGGTTGAGGTGAAAAGGGAGGTGGTTTTTTAGTGAGTAGGAATCTCACACTGTTGTGGCATTGTCCACTTCGTCTCATGAAATATTTGTCTCCTACCCTATATATAAAAAATAAGAAAAAAAAATTATGGAACAGGTTATCGATAGATCTACCCTATTCTAGCCAAAGGTCCAATGATTTCTCTTTTTTCGAAAAAAAAAATGATCCACCCCATAGAGGGAATATATATGGGGCTCCACCCTATAGAGGGAATTAAAACCCATGACCAAATGCACGCTGGGCCTTGACACTCACGTATTCCGACCAACCCTTAGGATTAAAATAATATGAAATTATATACAATAACCCCGGTGGCTCACACACCGGGAGACGACAATTAAGGAAAGCAATTAAATTAGTAATACAAATATACATACTACCAATTCTTCATCGGCAGCTTTTAGGCAGACATTTAGGAGCAACATAGTTCGCGAGCATAAATGACATGATTCGACGGTAAATTAATGGCAGTTGAGGTAAAGTCATTATCAGATATCTACTCCAATACTAGTCTCGAAATTGCTTCCTACGAGATATTGGAGCCACTAATTACTATATGTTAATTATATCCAACACTCAATGGACATGTTTCAGTTTGTGTTACAATTCTCTAGGAATTAAATATCTTCGTTATAACCTCACTAATAGAAACAGACATATATATGTTTATATATAAAAATAATTTGATAAATTGGTTCGGGACAAGAGAAGCCATTCCCAGTACCACAAAGCATTTTTCGAAGGATGCAAAATAGAAGTTGAACATTAGTCTAAACTAGCTGAGTCCATTATTGTAAACTTACAAGTTGTAACATTGGTGTTTTGTGTTTATTGGTTAACATATACAATGTTTGCAGGTACTTTGGTGCAGGGAAGCTTATGAAGAGAAAACGTTAAATATGACATCTTCAATAGTTTTCAAGTAAATTGGGTGAAACTAAACTACTCTTTTTATTTATACCATGTATGATATTTATTTATTTTTCTGATGCTCCGCATCTATGGGAAATAGCATTTTATTCTCAGAGTGACCCGTTGTTGGTGCTGCGCTAGTAGATGCCACTCCAAATTCATCAAAGCGAGTATGTAAATTCAGATAGAAATAAATAATAAATAGATAGAAAGTAAATTAAAAAATACTATATACATTCATTGTCCATTCTTTAGAATGAAACATTGAGGCCTATGTGTTTAAGGCACCTGAGTGGGTTCAAATGCCAGCCTACAAATTTCAATTTGAGAACTAACTATTTTCTTCTGGGCATTGCCAAATGAAATTATGGGGGGAAAATATCAGATTAACTTCAAATCGTTTTTTCATGAGTTCCATACTTAATTAATTAGTATTTTTGAATAATAACAGTTTTGAGAGTTTAGAATAACTCTTTCTTATTGAAAAATCGGAAATTATCACCCACAAAATGGGGGAGAAATCGGTGTAACTGGAAGGTAGTCATTGGAGATATTTATTATATTTCCTACACAAAAAAAGACAGGATTCCAAATGTTGACAGGATTATCCCTGGCAGAGAAACCCGCACCTGAAGTTTTGAAAGTATTAGTTTCGTTCCATTGAGCGTTTTTCTCATTTCACACTCATGGCTAACTCACGGATATTTGATGCCAAAAGAGGAGCCTCCAAAATGCTTCCAATGTGCGCAGTACCATAAGTATTGAGCACTTCCTTAAAGAATGTCGTGTGTACAAACGTTTTCTCCTTAAATACATTCCGGTATGCCTGTACGCCTACATACCTATAGTAGCTCTAGGATACGAAAATAAATGAAATCCTATTTTCTTCGAAGTCGTAAAATTATATGATGACATAGGTGAGTGTGTAATTTTATTTATGAATAAATTATAATATTCTCAGGCTATTTAAGATTAAAAAAAAAGGGGTTAATATAATTAATATTAAGTAGAAACTTTTTATAAGAAGAATATCTAAGCGAAACTTCAACAGACAGCTAAATTGTGATTTACCCGTTTATCCTGTAAACTGTTAACCGTTCTCTATGTTTTGGTATGTAAACGGATAAGCTTACTTCCTCAAGTGTTATTTTTTTACACTTCAACTCAACTGTATCCTGCTTCTTCGGTTTATAAAGCTATTTCTGTTAATAATTATTTCATCTCTCCATCTCTCTCTCTCCATCTCTCTCTCTCTCTCTCTCTCTCTCTCTCTCTCTCTCTCTCTCTCTCTCTCTCTCTCTCTCTCTTATTTTCTTTATCATTTACTAACCCCCTTGCCCTGATCCTTTAAGTTCTCTGTTTTACTTCTTTCCAAATCGTTATAGAATAGCCATTAGTTGAAAGAAATATAGGGCTCTTAAATTAATTTTTATGAGCAGTATGAGTATGGAAGAAAAAGTCCGACTCGCAGGAACTGGGTCATCTTAGCGCGGTTACTCGAAGAAATGGAATAGATTAGCATCACAAATCACAGGAAACTGACAGTAGCCAACTTAGACAGAAGCGGATAATTCTTAATCTGTATATATCAATACAATTATGTACTTAAAGAGAGCAAGCTCGCCGAAAACTATAGCTTGTTAGAGCGCGAACAGACAAGCATATATATAAATATGTACATATATATATATATATATATATATATATATATATATATATATATATATATATATACAAATTTGGGCCACATATATTTTCGTGATCTATAGGTCCGGAGCGCCCCAGTGTCAAGAAACATTATACTTTGATTACTTATCAATTGATGTATAAAATATAGTATGACGCGTGCCGTGCTATAATAAATTGCAAAAAATTATATAGTAGGGTTAATTTTGATGATACATTATTTAACGCAATAAAATAATTACTTATCTGCCGTGACGACGCACGGGCATTCAGCTAGTCTACTATAAAGGTTTTATTTATGTATATCGTAACAGTCTTTATTTCATGAATTCATTTTTTGTTAGTCTATATTATCCTAAAAGTTTTTTTCCAAGTAATATCCGTCCGTCTTCACTCCTACATCCCATATTAATATCACGTCGGCATTTCCGAGATATTTCAATGACATCTCCTTCTTAACACTCCAATGGTCGCGCCATTGAAACTACCATTGGTGGTCCCCTTGTATCTGAGAGATACGCCTGAGTTTCAGTCTTATTTACCGTAAATAACTTTATCTATTGTATTAAGGATGAAGAAAAACTCCTAACAGGAGATTAATATATAAAAAACTGGTAAATTTACCAAGAAAAAGTTATTTATTTAAATATGTTGATGAAAAGAGGAAGGGTATTAATTAATAATACAATCCATGGTGGGGAATAACCCTTCAAAGTTCAACATATACTTTTATTATATAATAAATGATTATGTTGAACTTTGAAGGGTTATTCCTCACCTTGCATCGTATTATATGTTATTTATTTATTATATGCAAACTCATATAGTTGAAATATACAAATAACAAGTAGGTAGGAAAAATTAGGGCAAATAATATTTTGTAGAAATATATAACTTCAAAAAACGTCTTCTGTATCATCATCCACTTTGCATCAATCTGGACAATATAATTTGCAATGATAGAGACATAAATATCCCTTGCATTTATACCGGGTCTTATTTGCCCAAAACATTTGGCATCACTTTCTAGTTTTGGTGCTCTCAGCTACAGTGCTTTTTTTTTTTTTTTACCCCTGTGTCTTCATCAATCGGAGCATCCATATTCATACTTGATAACATAAGTACGTTTATTTTGTTGTTGTTTTTATTTTGTGGTACGTATGACACAATTGTGCCCTCTTTTCTAAAAGTAAAAATATGGTCGCGTGGTATCTATGAGATACAAAATAGTTTTAGTGGATAGTTACTGCTTGGAGGAGCGTCAGGTCAGAACTGACACATCAACCACTACCTACTCTAGGAATAGTAAAGGGTATAGCTAGACCCGCGCACTTGCGCCCCTTGCACAGCCTGCGTAAGATGCTCTGTATCTGAGAGATCTCACGCGACCATTGGTTAACACTCCAATTGACATTGATTTTCTTATATGTTTGAGACAGTTACAGTAGATATTAAGTAAAGAGTGTTTTGATCCTAATGGCGCAGCTCTAGAATATTTTACCTTTACCTATTAAACAGTTCCTGTTCTTAATGGAATCTTATTGATATGAAATCAATGAAGGGCTGTTCTGTCTCACCCTCTCTCCCTCATCCCCTCTCGCTTGCCACAACCTCTCTCTCTCTCTCTCTCTCTCTCTCTCTCTCTCCCTCTTCTTGGGAATTTAAATAAATTAATAAAAAAAACACATTTAGAATCATGATCCCTTTTCAACCGATTGCACCACAGCAGATTTATTCCAGATGAACGACTACAAAAAAAAAAGCCTGATTACCGAATATGTAAATAAGTTGGTGAGAATACTAAATAATGAATATTAAAAAACATTTAGTATTTACTCTCTCTTCATTTTATTATGAATCAGAAGGGCAGTTTTATTTGTATATTATTCATTGAATCATACAAAAAACAATTTGACTAATCTTTAAAAGGAAACTGAAAATACAGTGTACATAAAAGATGGAAATTATTTTTTAATTTGTAGAGGAATAAAATTGTGAGCTTTTACATTTCTTTTTATTCGGATTTAATCATTGCTCTAATTTAATTTTAGGGAGGCTTTTAACAATTTTAATTAGTAATTTATTTGTAATAAAATGAGTATTTATTATTTATAAAAAAAAGTTCATATTTATTTAAATGTTGAGATCCATTTATAATTAACTAAGAATTTTAGGACAGTTTATATATAGGTCACCGGCCTTTTCTAGCCAGGATTGGGGTGATGTCATATCTTTCTTACAAAGAAAACCTACCATCCCTAGTAGGAATCGAACCCAAGACCCTTCGCGCAGAGTGCTCACGCCTCAGCACTCACGGCCACTGGGGCTCCAATTTTGTATTTAAAAAAAAAATACTATTTCAGTTTCATACTTGAAAAAACTAGTATTAATTTTATGTTTACTGAAATGATTATAGGTTAACATAACGGTTACTTTTTGGGGTTGGTTAAGCATTGTAGGGGGGGGGGAGGTTAGCTTAGTGGTAGAGCAATCGACTAATGAACTAGAGGACCCAGGTTTAAAACCCGAATGAGGACTAAAGATTTTTATCTTCTAGTTAGAGGGTTGGATTTGGGGTCCCAGATCATCCCTAGGCTTACCAAGCCTTTAATTAATTAATGGGTACCCGCAAAGGGAAAATTCAGGCGGAGCATAGTACATTTTTTTTTTTTTTTTTTTTTTTTTTACGGCGCATCGACAAATCTAGGCCATTAGCGCCGGGCATAGTACTGACCACACTATCTCCCTAGTGTGCCGCTTGGTCAAGAATCAGATACCTCTACAGTATCTGCCTCTCTGGGTCATTAGTGGCCTGTTCCTCGATTGTTTTTTTTTTTTTTTTTTTTTTTTTTTTTTGAGTCATGTAAGGACTAGAGATGGAATATATTGAGATAAGAAAAATTATCCAGTGGATAGGATTCATTAATGCATTTTTAAATTGGTTTTCTATGTGTTAATGAAAAATGTATAAAACATGTGCATATTTGCTTATGTACGGTTAATGCATGCAGTTGTGTTGAGTGCTATTAAGTTTATATGGGAGATCATAGATACTTGAAAAAACATTATTATTTTATGTAAATATTCACAAAAAGGCGTATACCTAAATTCTTAGGAACATTTTCATTTTTCAATCGACTATATAAACGAAGCTGTCCTCCCAAGGTGGCCTGCTGGCATAGGGCGTTAACAAGAAGCTCACCCATCATGCATGTTGCATGATCATTTTCTTACCAGGTTAGAGGAGAAACCTTCAATTCGTTAACAATAAAAGCCCCCTCCCGAATTGAAACCGGAACTGGAAACCACGCTGTTAGAAGTAATACATAGAAGAATTGATCCACCAAATGAGGAAAGAAGCGAAGAAGTGGTAAAAATCAGATTATCCTCAAGTATTATGTTGCAGAGTTTATGAGGCTACGCAGCTAAGGGGATAAGACACAGCGCCAAATTTTATTAGATATTAGACATGTTGGATAGGCATTAAAGACCCCAGAGGTCAAGGGGTCTAAATATCAAACTCAATGTTTTGGGAAAATTGAGTCAAAGTTGAACATATGTGGTAATAGCTGTTTAATATTGTTGATACATAATAGGTACATCGTCCGGTTTATGATAAATATTCAAAACACTTGAAAACATAGCTAAGACATATCCATGTCAAAAACTGCACATAGACCTCTTAATTTCCTTCTGGACTTAATATTAAAAAGTCCGACTCGCAGGAACTGCATCATCTTAGCGCGGTTCCGTTCTTATCTCTAGACTCATTTAAAATGATTAAAATAGGAGCTGTTATTATTTTGGGTCCACATTTCTAGAAAGCATGAAGATTAGATAGTTAGCCGTCGAGGTGATAAGTAAAGATGGAATGGTTGGGATTCGGCTAAAGAAACCTCAATACGATTTTTGTTAAAAAATTTTATTTAGGACGTTTCGGCTACTCATTGGTAGCCTTCGTCAGCAATGAAAGTGCCGGGAGGCAGAGGAGGACCAAAGTTGACAGTTCCTTCTTTACTTTCAAGAAAGGTCTTATTTACGATCTTACCTGGATGGGTCCCCGCCCTAGGAAGGACCCCGCTAGGCAGTTGAAAAGCTATATCTTGGAAATCCATATCTCTAAGATTAAATTGTTTTTCTTATTTTTCTTAACCTGATTTATTATCAAATACATTATCCAACTATAAGCAGTTAAAAAATAACAAGGAATAAAAACAGACAAAAAGAACAGTTCGAATAAGCGAAATCAATTACTTTAAAGTTTTAAGCACTTATTTCTCCGATTGAAATCGTCTAATCAAAACTTTCATCACAACCTTTTTTGTAGAGCATTTAGTAAGCTTTCTAATAGTATTGTTCCGTTTACCAAGATTCTCAACCTTTTTCGAGATATTAAGGAAAGTATACAAAGTTACCAAAACTTTTGATGTCCGTTAATAAAATATTTTATTCTAACCCTTCCTTAACTCCAAAAGTAACACAAATTTCAACATATTAGTTTTAATGAAAGTAGAACATGCAGAAAATGTTTCAACTGAATCCCATGATTCTAAGTACCCAAACCAAAAACGGTATGCAAAAACTATTTTTCCAATTTTCTCGAAAACGGTTAAATCTATCGCCTTGAAAATGGTTTCATTCCTTTTCCTAGCCCAAGAAGCCTATAAAACGAGTGCTTATAAGGTTATGAACTCAAAAACGTAAGCGTTACGATTTTTTTTGCGCGAATTTCGCCCCAAACGCCATCTTCCAGTGGGCGGATTTTGCTGGTTAACGAACTTGACCTTTCAAATTGGACGACGGATTTTTGTACCAAATTTCATCAAAATCGGACCATTCGTCTTCTACCTAGAGAGCGAACAGACAAATATATATATATATATATATATATATATATATATATATATATATACAAATTTTGAACCACCATCATTTTCGGTCTCTAGGGGATCTGAAACGCAAAATTTTCTAGTCGGCACTTCTGGATTGCGTCATGAGATCAACCTTATAAGCGGGGTTCCTCCCTATGGGGGAGGGAGGAACCGCGCTAAAAGTGACAATACTTAAGAGAACAGGTGCTCATGGCCTTAGTAGTCGATGCACCAAAAAAAAAAAAAAAAAAAAAAAAAAAAAAAAAAACTTAAGAGAACAGCCTAGGTGGCACCACAATTGTGGATTTACCATCCACAAGATTACGGCGTTCACAACCCATTCCTGTATCTTACTCATTAATTCAGAAAATAAAAAAGAATTTGAAAATGGAGCCAATCTTGTTAATTTTCTCAATCTACTAGACTAGCCGTCCTAAAAACTAAATTTTTCGTCAGATGTTCGCTCAAGTCTTATTGAACCTTTCCGCCCATCTGATCAGGCTATATTTTCGCTCCATTTTAAGTTTTACAACTTTCAAGAGTTATTAGCATTACATACACTCTTAGATGAAGCAGTTATTACAAATAGGACGTAGAGATTTTTTTTTTTGGTACTTACGTACTAGTTACACCGATCTCGAGAACTGGCTCCCGTTCAGGCTCCCAGACAGTGATCCGGATCGAGCAATATGGCGACCATTTATGCCACCAAGACCATGTATTAATATTATCAATGAGTTGGAATGACTAGAGTTTCGCTATAACCTTGAGCGAGCGTAGCGTGCGAAAACGCATAGTAATTATGCTATTAACATAAGTGCTAAATCACATAACATGAGAAATCCTAAATTACATAACATGAGAAATCATTTTTTTTTTTTTTTTTTTTTTTTTTTTTTTTTTTTTTTTTTAATGGCGCATCGACAAATCTGGGCCATTAGCGCCGACATCCAGGGTGAAGCGACGAATTTTCTCAACGAGCCCTGAGATGAGAAAATTCCTGCCGCCGGTGGGGATCGAACCCACCATCTACCGCTTATGAATCTAAGGCGCTAGCCACTAGACCACGGGAGACCCCTAGAACTCATGTTTTTTTTCGTATTTTTATTTTTTTTATTTTTATTTTTTTTTAACAGCGCATCAGCTATTTGGCTATTAGCGCCGGGCTATCTATAGGTTACCACCCTTTTATAATGCCAACAGCGCGTGGTAGGTCACCCATTCAGGTACTGACCATGCCCGACGTTGCTTAACTTCCGTGATCTACGGGAACCGGTGAATTCCACGTGGCTATGGCCGTTGGCCTAGCTCTCATGTTAATTTCATAATTGATATCCGCTCGCTACAGGTTATACCGAAACTCTAGTTAATCCAACTCGTTGGTAATATAGATCAATGCTTTTTTCGGTGGAAAATGTGCTGATATGCAATTTAACACTACTTCAAAAGGATCTCTATTCTCGTTGTCACCATTTCGGACACATACTCGTTATCGCACAAAGGACACAAATACAAACACACTAACACACAAAAAACACTAAGATCTGAAACAATAAATTGTAAAAAAAAACATCACTAATTTAACAACAAGTGACCACAAAACAATGAACATTAGAACGGATGAAAGATCAACCAATGAAATTGCCCATAGGGATGAACCAATAGAAATGCGCTGATAATGGAGATAACTTCATTTGAGTTGTCATTTTATGATCTGGATCACAAAGCGTGAGCCTGAACGGGAGCCAGTTCTCGAGGTCGTGCAACCAGCACGTAAGTACCTTTTTTTTCAACACTGATCTTTAAAAATAATCTTAAATGAAATTCACAAACATTGGCTTTATAATAAACAAATAAATACCCTACTTTAATGTGATATAAAGATGTAAGTATTCCAGGGATGAGAAGTTTGTCTTGAGTTTGAGTTGTTCATTTCCTCATGAAGAGTGTCTTGGAATCAATAAACCTTCTGATGGGAAAATACTTCTGTAAACTCTTAGCAACTTTCTCTCTTAACGGTTCTAAGTAAGAAGATTTACTAGTTTGTACATCCTGCTTTAATCCGACCTGCATTTATGACGTAGGAACGAGGAGGCAAGAAACACTTCTTTTCGGAACAATTTTCAACTATATCAATCATTTCTGAATATCGAAAAGGAATTAGTTTCTAAATGTAGTTTTATTCACTTCTCTCAAAAACGGTAACAGATATTGCCTTCATTTGTTTCCCTGCGTTACAGAACCTATACAAAGTGTACCTGGAAACGAAAATCTGTCAGCGCAATGATTTTTTTCGGGCGAATGTGCAGAACCTGACCTTTGAAATTAGACGACGTATTTTTGTACCAAATTTCATCAAAATCGGTCCGCTTGTGAGAGAGCGAACAGACAAATATGATTATATATAAATATATTTTTATTACCTATGGGTAGGCTTGCCACATTTTTGGCGAGTGAAACCGGTACACATTGACATGGCATAGCCCTCCCCGGACATTTTTTAAAACAATACAAGGAAAAAATAGCGTTTTAAGCCTTTTTTGAAGCCTCGCAAGTAACGGGAGTGGGGAATCTGGAAAACTAAATTGTTAGTCTACCCACCTTTTAAAAATTAAAAAAAAAGTTTATTTGCTACTTAAGTTACTTAAAAAAAAAATCGCTCGGGACCGGCCGCTGGCAGGACAGTGCAATTAGTTCTAGTGTTTGTTAATAGACTACAGTTAGAATACTTCTTTGACAACGATTCACAAAACATTCTTAACAACATAAATTCTTTACTTTTTACATGTTACACCCGTTTACGGGACATTGATAAAACCGGGTGGGACACCGAGACACCGGGATGTCTGGCAAGCCTACCTATGGGTTCTAAAACTAAAATTTTCAAGTCGGCACTTCCGGAATGTGTCATAAGGTCCACTCATGCAGAAGATACATTCCTTGCATCAAACTAATTGTCATTGATATTATAGTTAATTTGTTTTAAATTGTAAATTTATCCTTGTGGTCTGTAGGTACACAATGTATATATCATGTTTTGTTTTTTTATATCAAATAAACAGTTAAATATTAAATTAAAAAAAAAGAAGAAAAAAAAAGAAAAAAAAAAAATAGGTCCACTCATAAGCGGGTTCTTTCTTATGGACGGAGGGAGGGACTGTACACCAAAGAAAAAGGGCCAGTTGCCATGTAGATTATGTTTATGCGTAACCAAAATGCAAATTCCAGGTTTCGCCGGTGGTCCTTTCAAACTATTTTACAATTGAGATGAAATTTGAGTAATTTAGACATATCAATTACTAGAACATATAGACTGCACAAATAAGCAAAATAAATTTGAACCTTGAAGATAGGTATAAGTATTCTGATATATATCTAGAGTTATGTGTTGAGAAGTAGTTGATGTAGGCGAGTGCTGAGTGGGCAGCCCCGCGAAAACCTGCCGACAAAGGAACCGAGCAAACTTCTATCAATATTCCTTAGCTAAATCAAAGAAAGGACTCGAGCAACCACAGCATTTCTATAATACACTCCAAGTAGAAGACGGATATCAGCGAATTTTCAACGAGAACATACTCATAATAATAATAGATCAACATTCTCCTCAGTATTAAGGCCACCGATATTTTTTTAAGGATGAAGAACTGTAGCGTAATAAAATTATCCCCTTTTTACGAAAATCGCCTATTTTTCTCATTTTAGAATTTTTAGGTACTTCAACGAGGTCCACAAAGATTATTTATGCTACTTGTAGAGTCGAGTACTAACAGATTTTAAGTAAGTTTTGTCTCAAGAAATATTTTTCAGTTTATTTTTTCTTTCGTCATAATCGCGACAATAGAGTATTCGGTTCAACAAAGGTCATATTAGACTGGTAAATTTTCAATTAGTATGCAGCGTAATGAGATACAAAAGTTGCAGTCATTCTGTTATTACAGTTAATGCTGTTCCCGTAAAGCTATGCTTTAAATTCCAAACATATTCGCTAGTTGGACAACTACATTAGTAACTGTTCGATTCCATTACGCAACCAAACTATCAGTAATCCGATATCTAGTATTCCATCTGATTCGAAACTTTTTATATTTGCTTATTGAATTGTTCTTGAAAATTTTATTAGGATAAGTTCTATATAATTAAAATTAAATCAATACGCAATCCTTGAAAAAACCTCTACTCAACACACTATCTTTGTTAAGACGTCACTAAGGCTCTACAAACATGGCACAGAACTCAACAGACAAGACATGGGCTGACAGACTAACTGCCTAGAAACTCAACAGACTAATGGCCTAGAAATTGTAAAATGGACGAATATACTATACATATATATGTATTGTGCTATCCGGAAATTCGTACGAAGAATTTAATTCTTTCGTCTTATAATTAATACAAAGGCTATTTTTTATTTATTAGATTCAATCAAGTCAAAACATTGAGGACTAAAGGTATATAAACAAAAATCATAATAAATATAAATACAAAATTTGGGATGGACTAACATTTTTACTCAGAGGTATGAAACATAGTTTATCTTCTATTCTCTGACCTACCAAATATACACAACAAATTTCATAAATATCGGTCAAACCGTTTCGGAGGAGTTTTGTTACAAACATTGTGACAATTTGTATTCCATTGAGAATTAATATTATCTATGGAGTCTTCCTGTGAGAGCATAAAGGTATTTCGCTAATATGCGGTTGCGTAGGCTTTAATGCTATTGTGGGTTGGCTGACGAATGTTTTAATGTGGTAACGCATCGGGTGTAGGCTGTTTGATGTTATATTATACGCCACATTATGGTGCCACTGGTTTGGTTTGCGAAATCGAATTCACTAAATTTAATTCTTCTTCCCCCAGTCAAGATTGTTATTCTTTCATGTCCTGATGTAAATTAGATAGAAAAGTTTATTTGTTAGGTATGAATTCATACATGAGTTTATTATAAGGAAAATAATAAACCGATAATATATTATACTAGGTGTTACCTGGCGTGCCATACTAAACCTACTTTCTGCATCTAGAAAAGCAACACTAAACTAGAAACCAAATAAGTAATATTAAAATCTAATAACGCAAATATGTAACTTTTTGGGTTCAGAGTTTTGAATCCGGGACCTCCGAACTGTGAGTCCTTTTTGACCTGGCCTATGACACTCCCCGGATTAAGACCTACCCGTGTGCCAAGTTTGGTCAAACGGTATGGATCTGTATAAGGAACAGACAGACAGACTGACAGCCGGTAGAAGATTTTGACATAGCCTATGACACTTTCAGCCCTATATTTTTTTTTGGCGCACCGACATCTATGCCATTAACGCCCATGTCCATGGTTTTGCAGGGAATTTTCTCAACAAGCCCTGAAACGAGAAAAATTCCTGAACCTACATCTTCCGCATGAGAATCCAAGGTGTTAGCCACTAGACCACGCGGACCCCAACAATCCTTCTTCTAAAGCACACCCTTCAGGTAAAAACGGAAACCTTCAAGGACGGGAGATACCACAAAATATAACTCTCATGATCGTATCGGGACTCATTTCTGAGTTTTCGCAGCACGCATATTGTACTATCATTGAAGCTGTCTTTATGACTGGAAAGACCAAAATAAATTAATAAAATATGTTGCCAATACAACATTTGAACCTCTAATTTCTTAAAATTTGTCCTTTCTTTCCAACTACAACACAATCCTGTATCAATTCCCTGAGCGACACCGAGTAATTATTGTCTAAAGAAGACCAAAGAGCCAAAAAATGCTTTCTTAGATTAAAAGTATCGAGTTATTTCTGTATCATTAGAATCATTTAATTGTTATTATTTTTTCATCCTAAAATTCTCTTAAAACCATCATCACTTTTTTCAGGGAGTAGATGAGCCCTGCTGATGAGTCCTTGATATTTTTGCGGGATTCCCCATTTCCCGATGAAAAGCTAATAGCGGCGAAATGACCTGCCTCCCCTCGTCGGGGTGAGATCTCCCAATCCCCGACGCTTTTCCTGTCTTATGCCATTTACTCCGGGAGCAACTGTCAAAATATTTTTTTAAAAAATAGCATATTTTTTCTACATATAAATATCTCATATATAAACCTTAGGCAGATAAAAGACGTACTTAGGCAGTAAGAAAATAAAAATGTACGCCTCGCTGGAGCTGCGTAAGCTAAATACAAGTCATAGCAAAGCATCCAATAGAATGTCAAATGTCAGGCACGCAGGAGCTGCATAAGTAAGCATATTCCTTAGGAGGTGGGTAGTGTACGTTTCTTTTCTCAATAATTTGCTTAAAATAACCTTTATCTGTATAACAATTCAATATATATTCAAGGTGAAATCAATATGAATTCAATCTATATAAGAATTCAAGGGATGGTTGGATTCCGCTAGGAGAAAACGTCAGATCTTCAGACAGAAATCTATATTGGACGTTTCGGCTGCACTTTGGTAGCCTTCTTCAGCTAAAAATAAATATTAACAAATTAAAACTAAGACTAATCAGACAGTAAGGAGCTTTTTTTAAACACCATGACAATAAATTTTGAACCAATCTTATTTTTGTGGTGGCTGTGGTGGATAATAGAAGACGGGGAGGGGAGGTGAGACTGTAAATCACAGAGGTGTTCGTCATTTTGACGAAAGTTGGCGTTCTAGGGATAACACTCCGTGCCAAGGGTCGTTGGTTCGATTCCCACTGGGGGGGGGGCTTTTCTTTAGAATAAATAAAAGGCATTAGCCCTGGCTAGAAGAGGGTGGTAACCTATAGATAACCCGGCCTAAAATTGAGGATATTATAGTGGACTTTAAATTTCAAATAAATAAATAAAAGTTCTCATATTAGCATATTTCCGTTCTAAAGCAATTTAGATAGCTTAAAATAGAAACAGTTAATGTGTGAAATTGTAAAATAATTATGAAATGAATACAAGACACATTCCGCAAAGTAGATCAGTTTGTTTAAACCTTCTGCCATCTTGAAATTCAATACACACAAAAATAAAAAAATATGTCCTTGAAGGTATAATTTTTTATAACGTGCATTTTTTTTTTTCAACCTTGAAAATATTCATGGGCTGCTAAAGGTTTCTAAAGAGCAAACAAATATTTAACTTTGCATTAAAAGCGGTTTACATTTCTCAGTTACCATACCTGATTGAAAGCAAGGAGTTTTCACCGTAAGAAACTTTGTAAGGCTCAACTTTACAAATGAGTTGTTTGGAAGTTAGAAGGGGGAACACTTGTTGCATTATTTAAGACATTGAACTTGAAGTTTACTCGCCGAATAAAGGCCACAAAGAATGAAGAAGCCAGAATATGGCTGAACAAGGAAAACTAGTTCTTTTTATAACAATGTTTGTTTTTTTTCTTTCATCTTTTTAGAATGTAAACAGCTATTATAATATTCATTTTAGAACATCAAAAATAATTAGGAAATATTTTTGAATTAGAATAATAACAAGGATGAAAGTAAGAAAAATATTTTCTCCTTATAAGGGAAATTCTTTTCTTACTTGCAACCGGTTTACATGGTATGTATATATATATATATATATATATATATATATATATATATATATATATAAGACATACTCGTAGACAAACGATAATGTAGTCAAGGAAAGGACTGGAATTCAATACCGTTCCTGAGATCTGGGCCCAGATGGTTGGCTAAGGTAAGTCAGCCAAAATATTCTCTCTTACCTCCCAAACTGATAACAGTTAATAACTCTAACTAGATGTACCTCTCACATAACCTTTTCACTCATCTTAGTCATCATGGAGTAAATAAATTTTTTGAAATGGAATTCCGCTTCTCTCAAGTATTTTGCCATTACCTATTCCTTTAAATCCGTCCTTACAATAGCGTGTTGAGAAGAGAATTTATGCATGGATTACGTAATGATTTAATCGAAATTATATAGAACTTTTCCTAATAAAATTTTCAAGAACAATTCAATAACACTGTTCTGCAAAAAAAAAAAAACTTTTCTCCCCTCCCTTGAACAATTTTGCCTCTTTCTCATGTTTTCAGGTGTGCTGAGTCCGAATCTGAACTCAGAACAATTCTATCGCCCTCTGATTTTGAGAGAAAAGAGGAGAAACTTGGAAAAAATTACACTGTTCTGCACGAAAATCCTCCTTCAAACCAAAACATGCTTTCTTACTGTTTTCAAATGTGCTGAACACGAATTTGAAGTCAGATTCTGTCTATCACGCACAGTTTCTTGAGAAATTCTAGTTTTTTATCCAAAAATGTGAGTTTTTTGTAAATTTGACGAATTTTTTTTGGCATCAAAACATAGTGAAAAAAATTCAAAAGCCCGATGATTTTGAGCGCAATGAAGTATATTTGAACGAAAAAATATTTCAAGTGGTTGAAGAAATATGGCTAAAAGTGTTTTTTCAGAAACTGAAAAAACACTTTTAGCCATATGAGTCGACTATTTACAGACACAAAGATTTGTGTCTGTAAATACTCGACTCTACAAGAAGCATAAATAATCTCTGCAAACCTCATTGAGGCTCTTAACAATTCTAAAATGGAAAGAGTTATTTATAGAAAGAGTATTTTTTAAAAATTTTGATTTGCACCCATTGAAGTTTTCGCTGAACCTATAAAAAACCAGAACCTCATGTATTTTTATTGATTTTTATTAATTAACATGTAGGCAAATATATAAAAAAATAGTTCGAAAATGGAAGCCTAATTAATTTATTTTAGGTCGTTTATTTAATTTACTTCAGCTGATACATTGCTTGAATAAAATATGTGGAGATTTTTTAAGGGTTGTGTTGTGGGATTTTAAGGATTGCATCAGTTCAAGAATTACCTCCGAAGGCCTTGGGTCAATTTTTGTGTAAGAACTCAAAGATAGTATGCATTAGAAAACATATTAAATACAATAATATATGCAAAAACGCGAGCTTTTTTAGAAAAGTCAAATACTTAAAGGGCTATAACTTTGCTCCAAATGGACAAATCGAGTTCTTTGAAGTCTCAAAAAATTATTATTTGTAAGTACTAAAAGGCAGTACACAGGAAATAGACGTTTATTTTGGTTAACAACTTGAATAAAAATATTATAGTGTAAAATATCCTAAATTATGAGTTTTGGGGGGTGGGGCTTAAACAAAAAGTGCAGGGGTTTTTCTGACCCCGGATTCGGATTTAACGACCCCCAAAAACATATAGTAAACATGGTCTGGTCTCCGGGTCCGGACTTTTTTTTTGTGTGTGTGTCTATGTTATCTATCTATATTCTGAACTATGTTCTAGAAAAGAAATATTGTTTACTTAACTGTTTATAATGTCCTGTTACTTATTAACATTGCGTTAAGGACAAAATGTTCCTTTAAGTCATTTGTATTTGTAGATCTTCCACATTTCGGTATTGGTTTAACTAGCATTTGTGTTTTGTATTTTAGCTGACGAATCCTATTCACTAACGGCTAACTATCTATAGCTAATTTTTAAATAATAAATAATGTTAACTATTTATTATATGAAAAACTAAATGGATGTAAACATTTATTTAATTTTTAATGTCGCCTGAATAGTCACGAAGGCCACAAAACATTTTGGGTGAATTGTTTAATAATGTGACTAAAAAAAAATACATGAGGTGCTGGTTTTTTTATGGCCTCAGCCACAACTTCATTGGATGTAAATAATTTTGGAATGACCATTTATTATTTTCATGTCAACGAATAATATTAGTATTATTAATAAAGTCATACCTGGGCTATTTCTTTACCTTATTATATTTTTTTGGACAATCATCAAGCGAGCCAACCCCTTTGCATGCCCGTTTGGAAGTTCTAAACCAGACATTTCGAGTTAAAATCCTCCCACTAACACAAAATCCTTTGCGTACTTCTCTGCCTACATGAAGAATGGTCCCAATTAGACTCAGGGCAATAGCAAGTTGAACATCCCAACAAGAGCCCTCCGTAAACACTTCCTCACGGGTTCCAATCTGCAATTAGATATATTGACTCGCTCTCTTTGTGCCACCACTAGAGTACCTCACTTGGCTGTAGACATAGAATAACTCAGCTTTCAACAGAACTCAGATATAACATTACTTAGCTTAATAATGGAACGCCAACTAAGAATGTTAAAATATAAACTTAATGAACATTGACTGAGAGGTGATCGTTGGCCGTTGGGATAGTCAGGATTCGCTCTTGTTAATATACCTAAATTTTTATGTGAAAGTGTTTTAGTTTTAGTTTTGTTGGAAAAAGATTGGAGGTTTTGAATATTAATTTTCTCTAAACAAGAGCTTGCCAAGTAAACAAAGATAATCTAAAGTCTATTCAATGAATTATAAACAATTGAGGTGTTGAATTTCAAAACACCTCATGTCCATTTTCCCCCCATTTTTTGTATCTATGGAGCTCCCTGAAACTGAAGGTGAAGATATTTTAATTTAAAAGGCCCTAAAACCTTCATAAAATCTAATTTGAAAAGTGAATAATTTTTCAAAACGACTCTTGTCGACATCACTTTGAAGCAAGATGGAGCTTGTAGAAGGATCAAAACGTCTCTTGTCCCTCCTTCATTAACACTGGTGCTCACCTTCTGATTTTCAAATGTGTCTCTTGTCCAAAACAATTTTTGAATAGAAAATATATGAAAAATAATATTTTGCCAAGGTTCTAAGCGTTTTAATTGTCATAACCTCCTAATAGAATGTGCAATGTTGAAATGTTAGCAGCCCTGGGTGATTTGAACGAAATTTTTTTTTTTTATTTATTTATTTTTATTTAATATTTAAAGGTTATTGTAACTAGTGAACCTAGCACCGTGCTTTGGCAAAATAAAGCAGATGAGGAGACCATAAGTCCTAACATTTCAAAAATAAGAAAGATACAGTGAAGGCTTTTATTCAATCTTTAGTTCCTATCTACTGAACATCTAACGAGATGGTCGTAGAATCGAAAGATGAACAGGAAGGAAGACCCATTAAAGCCCTAGAGGAACTTTAGTGCGTTACTCTTGAGTACTGATTCTACAAAATGTCTGATTATTGTAAATTTCTATTTTTAAAATATTATTTTCATTTTTTTATTTACTGCTGTTCAGCTACACAATGATATTGTTGTTGGAATATACAAAATATATTTCTGTATTAAAATTTCGGAATACATTTTGTTGTTCCCTAATGTCTTTGCATATTTAAACCTGTAACTGTAATATGCTAACATAAAAATTAAGAATTAATTGAAATTGGAAAAACTATAAACTACCAACAATGCTCAAACATGTTGAACAACCAAAATGGCTCTTATTTTAAAATTTTACAGTCAAAGTGTTATCACCATCTCTTGATATTATAAGACTCTATAATTCAACAAAATTATATTTAAAAAAAAATCAGAAAGATTGTTAGCAATTCTAGACCACCGAGACATTTTTATGATTTCCCCAAAAATGTTCTAAATGGACAAGAGACGTTTTGAAATTCAACTCCTCAATTGATTTCCCTCAAAGGTTAGTTTAGTTTGTGTTACATTCTCTACAAGTAATGTCCTAAGAAATTCACAAAGCTTAAACAAGATTTTCATCAATTATGAATATTTTTAGTTACAAATTATTCAGTGATGACTTGCCATTGTCGTAGTCTAATAGATATATTAATAAATAAACAGAAATATTTACAATTACTGAAAGGCATTGTAAAAATGTGAGAAAGAGAAAAGTTTATGTTACTAGGGAGTCTTTTAAACTTTATTTTTTAATATTAATACAAAGTTATTTCTTTAGTTCTTTACTGTGCTACATTTTAATTCTGTAATTAGGAAGTACCGGTAGTGTAATTGCAGAAAACTATTAGCAAGAAGTAGAAAACTTTACACATTATAATATCTCATAAACATTATTGAGTAATACAAAACTACTTCTTTATTCTCCAATGTCATGTAGCCAATTGGGTTACACTCATCGGGGGGAAATTTCTTCTAATCTTCTTCAAGCTTAGTTTAGCTACCGAAAATTAGTTACCTACCGAAAATTAGCCAATCGCTCTCTCTCTTTATATATATATATATATATATATATATATATATATATATATATACATATATATATATATATATCAACCGAAAAGCTAAGACAAAAAGTCCTTTAGAGATTGGCTCGTTTTTGAGAAAATCGCCAAATGAATTGAAACTAATTTAGTAGCACGGCAACTTCATCGTGACGAAACTTGCTAATCGCTTTAGCTGCTTATATTGTGGTGGCAACAATTATTTTAAAAAAAAAGAAAACGACGTAAGCCACGTTCGTAGGTCAAAAAATATATCAAAAATCTTTCAGCATATGAAAACACACAGCCACGAATTCGAAGACGACCACTAAAATTTCCAACGAATGTCAAAGCTGTAAAAAAAAAAAAAAAAAAAAAAAAAAAAAAAAAAAAAAAAAAAAAAAAAAAAAAAAAAATGTGACGCTCACAACTGTGTGCATACCTTTTCATTTTCCATGTTGTGATAGTTATACAATATGAGGCAACGAATTCCCGTCCCCACGCAACGAACAGCTCTTGGACTGAGGAATGTTTGAGTAAGTCCGATTTAGCGACAAGGACATGGATCAGGTCACACAGTGCGATGCGAGCAGCTCATAGCTAGTAACCCCGGTATCGATATCCCGAGCTACGTCCTGAGGCGTTCGAAGCGAGCAGGCTTGCACTGTCGATACTAGGCTTTATTATATTGTTTCAGGTGAAAAAACGACTCCTTTTCTATGAACCGGCCCTTTAGAATAACTTAGGCTTGTTGAAAGCGGGCGATGAAGAATCAGCAAGAAATCCTGCCGTATACGGAAGAGTAGAAGTTCAAATAGAATCTTCCAGAACTCTGAGGGGGATGAGAAGTCCCGAGAGGAAAGGGTTGGACTTAGAACTTTCTTAAACTAAGGAGAATTGATTGGACTTTAGTTTAATTTAACAATATCCCGAGATCGATGAGACGATGATATCGAAACACTAGGCCGCAGCTAGCGGAAGTAGGTATTGTGGATTACGTTTTTTTTGCCTTACGAGAAATAAGAGATGTTTGTTAATATTAATAGAATATACAGAGACGTTGCTGGATTTGAAAGGTTTTACTGCGCAAATAATCGAACTTCTTTTCATTGGTAGCTTTATTATTGCATTTAACAGTAAAATGAGTATTTTAGAAATACGCTAAAAAAATGACAAATACGATTTTAATTTATTTTCATATTATTAAAGCCCTAACTAACCGTAGCATCAGAGGATTCAACAAGGAAACCTAACCTTTGATTAAGTCTGTTCCTCTGGGTAAAGCTTCTTTCAATGTAAGTATCCTTAACACCTTAAGCCAATAAACATCAATAGGGACAAAATCATTGCTGGAAATTATTTATAGATATTACAAGATTCATATTACCTAATGCATATATAAATAACCTTCACCAAAGAAGTTAGGAACACTAATGAATTGCTTTATTTTACAATAATATTACAATATTTAAAGAATGAATTCATGAGAAGATACAGAAGATTCATGAGATGAACTTAATTCTTGTGCTTATTTATTTATTTTATTTTGAGCTTTGAAATTGTAATGATGAGCTCATGATGACGAAAGTGAATTGTGCTTATTTATTTATTTTATTTTGAGCTTTGCAATTGTAATGATGAGCTCATGATGACGAAAGTGAATTGTGCTTATTTATTTATTTTATTTTGAGCTTTGCAATTGTAGTGATGAGCTCATGATGACGAAAGTGAATTGTGCTTATTTATTTATTTATTTTATTTTGACCTTTGCAATTGTAATGATGAGCTCATGATGACGAAAGTGAAATGTGCTTATTTATTTATTTTATTTTGAGCTTTGCAATTGTAGTGATGAGCTCATGATGACGAAAGTGAATTGTGCTTATTTATTTATTTATTTTATTTTGACCTTTGCAATTGTAATGATGAGCTCATGATGACGAAAGTGAAATGTGCTTATTTATTTATTTTATTTTGAGCTTTGCAATTGTAATGATGAGCTCATGATGACGAAAGTGAATTGTGCTTATTTATTTATTTTATTTTGAGCTTTGCAATTGTAGTGATGAGCTCATGATGACGAAAGTGAATTGTGCTTATTTATTTATTTATTTTATTTTGACCTTTGCAATTGTAATGATGAGCTCATGATGACGAAAGTGAATTGTGCTTATTTATTTATTTTATGTTGAGCTTTAAAATTGTAATGATGAGCTCATGATGACGAATGTGAATTGTGCTTATTTATTTATTTTATTTTGAGCTTTGCAATTGTAGTGATGAGCTCATGATGACGAAAGTGAATTGTGCTTATTTATTTAGTTTATTTTGACCTTTGCAATTGTAATGATGAGCTCATGATGACAAAAGTGAATTGTGCTTATTTATTTTTTTTATTTTGAGCTTTGCAATTGTAATGATGAGCTCATGATGACGAAAGTGAATTGTGCTTATTTATTTATTTTATTTTGAGCTTTGAAATTGTAATGATGAGCTCATGATGACGAAAGTGAATTGTGATTATTTATTTATTTTATTTTGAGCTTTGCAATTGTAGTGATGAGCTCATGATGACGAAAATGAATTGTGCTTATTTATTTATTTTATTTTGAGCTTTGCAATTGTAGTGATGAGCTCATGATGACGAAAGTGAATTGTGCTTATTTATTTATTTTATTTTGAGCTTTGCAATTGTAGTGATGAGCTCATGATGACGAAAGTGAATTGTGCTTATTCATTCATTTTATTTTGAGCTTTGCAATTGTAATGATGAGCTCATGATGACGAAAGTGAATTGTGCTTATTTATTTATTTTATTTTGAGCTTTGCAATTGTAATGATGAGCTCATGATGACGAAAGTGAATTGTGCTTATTTATTTATTTTATTTTGAGCTTTGAAATTGTGGTGATGAGCTCATGATGACGAAAGTGAATTGTGCTTATTTATTTATTTTATTTTGAGCTTTGCAATTGTAGTGATGAGCTCATGATGACGAAAGTGAATTGTGCTTATTTATTTAGTTTATTTTGACCTTTGCAATTGTAATGATGAGCTCATGATGACAAAAGTGAATTGTGCTTATTTATTTTTTTTATTTTGAGCTTTGCAATTGTAATGATGAGCTCATGATGACGAAAGTGAATTGTGCTTATTTATTTATTTTATTTTGAGCTTTGAAATTGTAATGATGAGCTCATGATGACGAAAGTGAATTGTGATTATTTATTTATTTTATTTTGAGCTTTGCAATTGTAGTGATGAGCTCATGATGACGAAAGTGAATTGTGCTTATTTAGAAATAATTATTTATTTAAATTTTAACGCCCACTTATTCGTAACACAGATTTTTGGAACGGGGTATATACATGTTACTACCCTTTTCTAGTCTTATTAGCGCGGTTCCTTACTCCTTCCAAAGGGAGGAGCCCCACTCACGGGGTTGACCTCATAACGCAATCCGGAAGTTTTGAGTTAATTATAACGGATGTTAAAATTTAAATAAAATGAATAAATATAATGTATTTAGTTAGCAGTAATATGAATTTTCTAGAAAAAAATGATTTGTACTGTTACATATTATTTAACCACTAATGAATTCAGTAGAAACGGTATAAACCAATAAATAAATTGCTAAAGAATTTTTGGACGTTTCAGTTTTCCGATCAGAAGTCCAAGAGGTCGATCTCACTTCAATCTTGATGATCTCACTTATGATCAAGATTCCATGTGAGTAAATGTTTAATGGGTTAAAAAAAAAAAAAAAAAAAAAAAAAAAAAAAAAAAAAAAAAAAAATACTAAATACACTTGATCTAAGCTTTCCAAATGACACCTGTGATAAGCAGTTATGGAAATGTGCTAAGATGACGCAGATCCCGTTAGTTGGACTTTTTTTTTTTTTTACAATGAATTTCTACTACCTCTTTATCGAATCGAACTCACAATCTCACACTTTAGCATTCAAGGTGATCGGGTCTCCAAACCCCAGAATAAATAATCCATGTAAATGCTTTATGCTTGTCCAAATCAAGCAATAACTGCTATAAAAGATTTTAAAACCTTTGAGCATTTATACACCTCACGTTTCCAGAAATTCTACGTTGCTTGTTTTCTAAATGTAATTGTAATTATTTGTACCTTTGAAGATGATGATAATTATTTTTGCGTACGGTTCAATATGATCTCTAATACCTTCTCACCTCCACCAATACTAAGACAATGGTACATTCTGATTTCCCCATCACCCGCAAAGACCTTCCGGCTTGTGATAACGACCAACTAAAGCTGGGATAGAATATTCCTAATTAGCATAATGCATAATTGAGAATTTAATGTTAAGCTTCTAGTTTCCTGCAGAACTTTATAAAAAGGTAGAACTGGAAATAACTCTATTTCCTCTTCTCGGATGTAATCAAATAATGTGACTACATAGTTTGTCGAAATGAGCTCTAGCCGTGTTGTACCTCTGCTTTCCAATTTGCCAAAGTATGTAGTTACTTTCAATGGTCATGTAGTTGGAAACGTTCAGTTCTCTCTGAGTTTTGTTTGCTTGCTAATGTTTTCCTGAGTTGCTGTCAACTACTTCTTGTGATATTATTAATATTATTTATCTTTTAAGGTAAATAATGAAAATAGAATCAGAAAAACTTATGATTTTTTTTAAAGGAGAATATTTATGAAGGTTTTTTTTTCTTAAGGTTTTGTTGAAAATGTAAGCTAAATCACGTCTAATGAATTGGATAGATTTTATTAAAATTATTATTTATTATTTTTTTCCCCATAGTAATAAAAATAATCTAGAAGGAATATTGGTTAAGAGGTCTAAATTATTGACGAGGTATTTATTAATGGCACTGAATTGTGGTGAGAATATCTTGACATTGTTTGGCTAGACGGTGGTGGTACTGAGTCAAAATAGGAAAAACGAACTAGTTCCAGGTCTCCCCCAAAATTACTTTATTTTATTCACCAACCAAGCTTTCGGAATCTACAGCTCCATCCTCAGTGTCTGCAGTAAGGAACTAGAGGCACTGATGAAGCCCTAGTCTCCGAAAGCTTGTTTTTGTGAATAAAATAAATTAATTATGGTGGAGACCTGGAGTTAGTTGGCTTTTTCTATTTTTAGTTAGAATAATTTTCCTCCCGGTGGAGACATTTCGATTGTCAATAAAATGATTGACTATTTCAGAAATGTTTTTAAAACAATTTATTGAAACTGTTCATTCTTTTACGAGAATTAGTGCGTCGATGAAAGTTTAATTCTGTTTAAGAGACGTTTGAAATTTAAGCAATATATTTCATCAAAGAGAAGGCGCTTTGGAATAAAGTTATTTGTAAATTATGTCTGCTTCGTTTATTAAATTTTGGACTTCACCAAATATGCTAGAAGATCTACTGGCGTTATTGATTGTGGCATAAGAAGATCAAAAATAAATTCCATTCTTTCTTTTGTATGTCGAGCATCTTAACGTATTCTTTCAATATAAAAGAAACCCAAGAATTAATAACCCAAACCTAGTTGTATCGACTTTTCTAGTAAACCGTTACAGATATTGCTTAAATAGTTACATTATATATATATATATATATATATATATATATATATATATATATATATATATATATATATATCTTTGCTATATTTGAAACGCCGTTATTTTTTTAATTTATGGGTTCTGAAACATGAACTTTTCTAATCGGTACTTCAGGATTGCTTCATAAGCGGGTTTCATCCCCGGGAGAGGGTGGGAGGAAGGTGGTAAAAGGAGTGAAGTAGCCTGTTCTTATGTCAGAGAAAAAACTCATTCAGAATGTATGAAACAGGTGTGGAAACAATGAAAATCAATCTTGTCAAAACAGAGTTAAATATACTTCGCTTGGTCCTTCAGAACAAATATGTGAATAACAATAATAAAGGGAACATTTAAAAATTAATTGCCCCAGATGATTGAAAAATGAGAAAATAAAATAAATATCAAGTTTTAGCAAGTAAAATAAATATATTTTATTTATTTATTTTATTGTTGCTGATAATCCACATCTTTGGCGAATAGCACATTTTTCCTCAGTTTGAGCTGATTCAGGCAACGCACTAGTTGATGCTACTCCAATAATCGTCAAAGTGTGTGTGAACTCAGTTGATTTGTTTATAGTTGTCAATTAAAATTAAAAAAAAACTAAAAAAAAAGAGAAAATAAATTAAAAAATACCATCAAAATAAGTATAAATAAAATGAAATAAATGCTATTATAATAAAAAAGAGGAGTGTAATAAAATTTAAAGCAAAAATCTTTCGAAGACGCTGTGAGATTATTGTACAAAGAAGTGAACTGTACAACTTGTGGTTTTGTAACCATTTGTCTCTGGTTGTATTTGACGTCTATATTTTATCGAATATGTTATTATTTATTAAATAGATCGTGTTGGCTGCCATTTGGAATGTTCAAGTTAATTCCTAACCGACAGTCAGTTAATTTATGTTTTACAGTAAGGTCTGTGTTACAATGTTTTACAGTAAGGTCTGTGTTACAATGTTTACATTTCGATTTGTCAGTATTTGTCATCAGGTACTCATTGGCTACATTTTATAGAAATTCACGCCGAGAAGAAGTAGTCGTTGCGAGACTATGTATCGGCAATACACCCGAATAAGTATATAATTTTAGTAGTAATAGTAATTAGTGTAATAATATGTAATATCCAAGTGTCACGGTAATCAAAAAGAAATATCTGGTAACAGAATGAATCAGTCGTCAATTATCGTGAAATTTTGGAAATTATTACTTCCCAAATTGTGTATGATTTTTTAGGTTCAGGGTGAAGACCGCTATACAAAGTTGAGGTTAGAAAAATTAAACCCGAAAGCTAATTTTCGATCAGCTAATTAACCCGATTAGATCATTTTCAAGCTAAAATACTATATATATTTGCTTATTTATAGAATATTACAATCTACAATTTCAATTGTATTAAGCAAGTTTTGATACTGGTTACTTGCCGGCGCCTCAGGTGTCCCCAGTTGTCAGCCGAATACCTTCCTTGTTAGGAAGGATTCTAGGATGACCAAAGCTAAAATAAAACCGAACAAACAAACTAAAATAAAACCGAACGAACAAACTAAAATAAAACCGAACAAACAAACTAAAATAAAACCAAACAAACAAACTAAAATAAAACCGAACGAACAAACTAAAATAAAACCGAACAAACAAACTAAAATAAAACCAAACAAACAAACTAAAATAAAACCGAACAAACAAACTAAAATAAAACCAAACAAACAAACTAAAATAAAACCGAACAAACAAACTAAAATAAAACCGAACAAACAAACTAAAATAAAACCGAACAAACAAACTAAAATAAAACCGAACGAACAAACTAAAATAAAACCGAACGAACAAACTAAAATAAAACCGAACAAACAAACTAAAATAAAACCGAACGAACAAACTAAAATAAAACCGAACGAACAAACTAAAATAAAACCGAACGAACAAACTAAAATAAAACCGAACAAATAAACTAAAATAAAACCGAACGAACAAACTAAAATAAAACCGAACAAACAAACTAAAATAAAACCGAACGAACAAACTAAAATAAAACCGAACGAACAAACTAAAATAAAACCGAACAAACAAACTAAAATAAAACCGAACGAACAAACTAAAATAAAACCGAACGAACAAACTAAAATAAAACCGAACAAATAAACTAAAATAAAACCAAACAAACAAACTAAAATAAAACCGAACAAACAAACTAAAATAAAACCAAACAAACAAACTAAAATAAAACCGAACAAACAAACTAAAATAAAACCGAACAAACAAACTAAAATAAAACCGAACGAACAAACTAAAATAAAACCGAACGAACAAACTAAAATAAAACCGAACAAACAAACTAAAATAAAACCGAACGAACAAACTAAAATAAAACCGAACAAACAAACTCAAATAAAACCGAACGAACAAACTAAAATAAAACCGAACAAATAAACTAAAATAAAACCGAACGAACAAACTAAAATAAAACCGAACAAACAAACTAAAATAAAACCGAACAAATGTATAAATTACTTGGTAATGTGCAATTACAACTCCTAGAGTCTCAATGTAGTATACTAAAGTTAGTTAAATCATGATTGCAGTTATAAACAGAAGGATAAAAGTTATTATATATATATATATATAAAAGTATGTAAGTATTATTCGATACATTACTCTATTTTATTTTATGTGTTTGTGGTCCTTAGGTATGTTGTAATATGGAGCTCTGATATCTAATAAAAGCTTAGTTATGTTTCGAGGTGCGTGCAAGTTGCTTTTTTTAAAGCAGCCTCTTTGGAAATTGTTTATTAATAGGTTTTATTTAAATTCTTGTTGCACAGTGAATGATTTATAAACATGTTGCACACTCAGGCCAAAACAGTTATTTTAAATGTTATTTCAATTTTAATTTAAATGTTATTAATAAATATTATTTTATATTTATTTATCTGCTAACAAATGTTGTTTTTTCTTCAGTATAAAATAAGTTTTCAAAATAAAACTGTACTTATACAAGTAACTAATACTTTTTCTTTTTATTTGTACATGAAGTATTATAGTGGATTATGAGTGTGTTTATCATCTCTTTGAGAAGATAGTTTGTTCTGAATTAAATATATATCTTGAGGAAAACAATAAATAAATACCTAAATTTCGTGCAAGAATATTTGTCATTCTATATCGAAATAAATCTTTATAAAAAATACAAAACCCTTGTGGAGGAAATTCGTTATTGTTTCCACCAACAAATCCACTCGAACCTTGTTTGAAAACCACTGTTTGAAAAAGGGCAAAAAAATAATTTTATAAATTAAACTGTTTTTTAGCACTTTGCAAAATAATGTCTTCATCGTACTTTGTACCAAAAATAATTCCCCTCACAATGTGTGTGTGTATATACATATAAATATAAAGGTGGTGGACTTTTTGTTCCCATTAATTTATTTTAAATATATATTTGCGAGTTAAAACTCTACAACTTCTTATTACATAAAATTTAAAATTGTCATAGTAGAATAAAAGATAAATTAAAGAAGAAAGAAACCAAATACAAAGTATAACTAATTAACTGAAATTATTGGTATTAACTTTTGTTAATGGCCTTAATTACAATAAATTTTGCAAGTATGTAATATTTTAGATTAATAGTTGGACATAAATATATCCAATAATGATATACAATTTATACTTATGATTTATACTTTATAGTATTTTTACGAAAGATATTGCAAGTGATTGGTTTTAAATGATTTAAGACCATTGATTCTCGTGCTGAAGTTTTTGTTGCTTGAACTTTTTCAGTATGAAAAATTTCAGCATCATTAATTAGACCGAAGATCAATAAAACCAAAAATAAAAATAAAATCTACTGTTTCCCTTTCCCAGTAGCATAAGCTCTCTTTATACAGGCAGGCTGTAAAAATGGAGTATCTTATGCTGTATCAGTATACATTACTATAGATAAATTAAGAGATGTAAAAGCGGCGAAATGTTTTCCATGTGATTTTATCTGTACCCTTCACATGATTTACTTTATAAATATATCAGTTATTAGTTGAAAATATCACTTAATAAAAATTGGTTGACCGGCAAGATTATGCCGATTTTAAGTATTATTATTATTATTAATAATTCCTCATATCGAATTGTGATAATGGTATATATTTTTTTAACTAAAAGCATATTCACCCAAAACTTCTAATAGCCGGGTTATTGAAATCCCTAAAGAAGTTCTAGCCCAAGATATAGAACCTTCCCCAAGATATTGCTCATAATCAACTATACCAAACCTAAAATATTTAAAAATCTATATAAATATCCTTTCTTTCTTTTTCTGTTTCTTATATATATATATATATATATATATATATATATATTATATTTTTCACTTTTAAAGCTGACGACTGATATTAAAGAGTTTTTCGCCTCAGTAGCGGAACTCTATAAATTGAATAAATATAAATCAAATAAAGGGGATCTCTTTACTTTGAATAGAATCTACAACTTTGAGGATATATTTTCATTTGATTCTTTAATGACCAAATCCACCTATAAAACAATCCATGTCTGACTGCAAGTCCAATGAAATTTTTTTCAATTTTATGATCAGCTGTTTATTAAATAATTATTGACTGAAATGATCTTGTAATTTATCAGATCTGAAATAGTTTGCTCACTTCTCTTGAGTCATTTATCCTCGAAAAAATGATTAAATAAAATAAGGATTGTTGTCTTTATTTTGCATACAACTCAAGGTTAAATGTAAAAAATATTTTAATTACTTTATAAGAAATTGATTTTTGTAAACGTTTTTTGTCTAAAGTTCGGAATAAAAAGATAATATATTAATTATTTAAATTTTCATTTATTCATTATTAATAACTGAGAATTTTGGGACGGGTTCTCTATAGGTTACCACCCTTTCCTAGCCAGGAAAGGGCTGATGCCTTTTCTTTTTTCTAAAGAAAAGCCACTGCCCCATAGTGGGAATCGAACCCACGACCTTTGGCACGGAGCGTTAAGTTCTCACGCCTTAACACTCACGTTCACAGGGATATATTAATATTCTTCTGTTTATTGAAATTTTGCCAGTGCTTATAATCAGTGTTTACCTGGTCAATTGTAACAGTGGAAATGGGAACCGCCAAATCTTTATCATGTGTAAGAATGAAATTTCATTCAGCATTTGAATATTCAGGACATTTTTGTTTCTCAAATTTCGAGAAATACAGGCGTGAATTGTATGTAATCAACCTTATATATTCTGGTTTCATTTGCTAACGGCGCCAAAATCACCCTTAAAGAACTTATATCAGCCTTTCCAAAACAAATTTTTAATGATAGAATTTTGGCTCTATTTCCAAGTAATCATTTTTAGAAACCTAGGCTTTGGATGAAAGTATTCATCAAAGCCAAAGTTATCAACACATGATTGATTAGAAATGACCAAAAGGCGACAACTAGCAAATTTAGACCGTGTCTGAAAAGGTACAGCCTAGCATGAACAGTCGGCTAGTCTGCTACAATTTACCTTGCCTCTCTGGGTAAATGAATTTATGAATGGCTGAGGAAGACAACAAACTGGAAACGTTTGTAATTTTTTGAAGTTTATATATTAATGCACTTGTGAGGCCGCTAGTATGACGATTTATCATATAAAATTAAGATTTAAATAAATGTTGGTAATTTTTTAATATAAGAATTATGAAGGCATTTTTCCTTAATTTAAAATTACGAATATATAATTTTATGCTTTGCAATTAGTTTTTTTTAATTATAAGGTCAAGTGGAGGAAAAGCAAGGGGTGGTGGAAGTTATTAGAACGTAAAATCGGGATATGATAACTTTCTAACAAATCACTAAATGTTTTCCAAGAAAATCTTTTGTAATATAATTGAAGGGGTCGGGGCAATATAGTGCCGAGCAACATTTTTAATAACACTTCTTAATTCTTAACAGCTGCTTTATGTTAAATATTACTTGGGGCTATCAGTTGAAATGGTTAGAGACAACAAGATTAAGAAGCATACAGAGCTTGAAGTCATATTTTGTAGCATTTGCATCGTATAATGATAGTCTCAAATAATATCCAACGTTTAGCAGCTACGGTTAAGTTTTGTTAAAAATGTTGCCCCGACCCCTTCAAATGTTAAATAACGCGTTATCATTCGATCAGAGGGTACAAAGGTTTCTGTTTCCTTAACTGTTTTCCCCACCAACAAGTGGGTATATGATTTTATTAAAGCTTCAAATTTTAATAAATACTAAAAACTTTTCCCATGACTAAAAATAGAATATTTTTCGGAATTTAAGTTTTTTCTTGTTAAAAATCTTTTTTTTTTTTCCCTCCATACTCTAAATTAAATTAACGAACGTTCCCAAAATTAATTAGATAATTTTTCGAAAGAATGGTTAGCAGGCTGTTTGTATAGAATTGGGCAGCAATCTTTATTTGATTATTGAATAATGCTTTTCTCTTTACTAAAACGTTTTTCCCATGACTAAAAATCGAATATTTTTCGGACTTTAAAAACTCATTTCATAAATTTAAGATTTAAATACATTATTGTTAATTTTTTTACCATATGAATATAAACTACTAAGAGGAATTTTTACTCAACTTAAAATTCCGAATATATAATTTTATTAGCTTTTTATTTGATTTAGCTTTTTTAATGGTAAGGTCAATTGGAGGAAAAGCAAGGGGTGGGGGAGATGAGTAGAAATTAAAATAGGGATGTGAAAACTTCTTGACAAATCGTTGTACGTTTTCCAAGACAATAGTATGTAGTATAAATTTTAAATAAGGAGTATGTGTGTGTAGTCGGTTAGAGGGAACAAAAATTTCTGTTTCCTAAAATTTTTTTCACACCAGCTAGTCCCCCATAAATGGTATATGATTATCTTAAAATAATGCTTTAAATAATAATAAATATTAAAAAGTTTTTCGCACGACTAAAAATCGAATATTTTTCGGAATTTACAATATTTTTTTTAATAAAATGTCAATTATATCTTCTGATGAGATGCGCCAACGACCTGAAACTTTGACTTTGCTGTGTTGTTATTATGATTACCTGTTTGGTATAGTGCGCCGACGAGTACGATCTATAGTTAGGAGAGCTGGATGGGAGGAGATGCTCTCACTGTGTCTCGGCAGCCAGTGGCAGAATATCCCACCTCCCGCTCTCTATATCCCCTCTCCATCCACCCCCACTACCTCCCACATAGGGTGGGGGGTGGCGGGGAATTGGCCTTTTTGGAAAGGATTAGGGAAAATTGTACGCGGAGGGTATTTCATATAAACTTTTTTCAATAAAAAAACAAAAATCAGTATCTGTTTTATTTTATGAAACCAATTAGGTAGCTTTACTACAGGGATTGTATCTAAAAAAAAAAAGTCCGACTCACTTGGACTGCGTCATCGAAGTTATATATTGCTTTTTCTAGGTTTGATTTGGAAAACTTAGAATATTACCTCATCTTGTAATCAAAATTGCCCAGAAGGAGTCAACACAAAAAATAAAATAAAATGAAATAATATACCTAACACTATTTTATTGAATACAAAATTAATAAAGTTCTTTTTGAAAATTAAAAGTAGGAACGAAGAGAATTGAATTGGCTTCAGTAGTAAAGATATGTGTAGTAAAGATATGTGTAGTAAAGATATGTGTAGTAAAGATATGTGTAGTAAAGATATGTGTAGTAAAGATATGTGTAGTAAAGATATGTGTAGTAAAGATATGTGTAGTAAAGATATGTGTAGTAAAGATATGTGTAGTAAAGATAAGTGTAGTAAAGATAAGTGTAGTAAAGATATGTGTAGTAAAGATATGTGTAGTAAAGATATGTGTAGTAAAGATAAGTGTAGTAAAGATAAGTGTAGTAAAGATATGTGTAGTAAAGATATGTGTAGTAAAGATATGTGTAGTAAAGATAAGTGTAGTAAAGATAAGTGTAGTAAAGATATGTGTAGTAAAGATATGTGTAGTAAAGATATGTGTAGTAAAGATATGTGTAGTAAAGATATGTGTAGTAAAGATATGTGTAGTAAAGATATGTGTAGTAAAGATAAGTGTAGTAAAGATAAGTGTAGTAAAGATATGTGTAGTAAAGATATGTTTAGTAAAGATAAGTGTAGTAAAGATATGTGTAGTAAAGATATGTGTAGTAAAGATATGTGTAGTAAAGATAAGTGTAGTAAAGATAAGTGTAGTAAAGATATGTGTAGTAAAGATATGTGTAGTAAAGATATGTGTAGTAAAGATAAGTGTAGTAAAGATATGTGTAGTAAAGATATGTGTAGTAAAGATATGTGTAGTAAAGATAAGTGTAGTAAAGATAAGTGTAGTAAAGATATGTGTAGTAAAGATATGTGTAGTAAAGATATGTGTAGTAAAGATATGTGTAGTAAAGATAAGTGTAGTAAAGATATGTGTAGTAAAGATATGTGTAGTAAAGATATGTGTAGTAAAGATATGTGTAGTAAAGATATGTGTAGTAAAGATATGTGTAGTAAAGATATGTGTAGTAAAGATATGTGTAGTAAAGATATGTGTAGTAAAGATATGTGTAGTAAAGATATGTGTAGTAAAGATATGTGTAGTAAAGATATGTGTAGTAAAGATATGTGTAGTAAAGATATGTGTAGTAAAGATATGTGTAGTAAAGATATGTGTAGTAAAGATATGTGTAGTAAAGATATGTGTAGTAAAGATAAGTGTAGTAAAGATAAGTGTAGTAAAGATATGTGTAGTAAAGATATGTGTAGTAAAGATATGTGTAGTAAAGATATGTGTAGTAAAGATATGTGTAGTAAAGATATGTGTAGTAAAGATAAGTGTAGTAAAGATAAGTGTAGTAAAGATATGTGTAGTAAAGATATGTGTAGTAAAGATATGTGTAGTAAAGATATGTGTAGTAAAGATATGTGTAGTAAAGATAAGTGTAGTAAAGATAAGTGTAGTAAAGATAAGTGTAGTAAAGATATGTGTAGTAAAGATATGTGTAGTAAAGATATGTGTAGTAAAGATATGTGTAGTAAAGATATGTGTAGTAAAGATAAGTGTAGTAAAGATAAGTGTAGTAAAGATATGTGTAGTAAAGATATGTGTAGTAAAGATATGTGTAGTAAAGATATGTGTAGTAAAGATATGTGTAGTAAAGATATGTGTAGTAAAGATAAGTGTAGTAAAGATAAGTGTAGTAAAGATATGTGTAGTAAAGATAAGTGTAGTAAAGATATGTGTAGTAAAGATAAGTGTAGTAAAGATATGTGTAGTAAAGATATGTGTAGTAAAGATAAGTGTAGTAAAGATATGTGTAGTAAAGATATGTGTAGTAAAGATAAGTGTAGTAAAGATATGTGTAGTAAAGATAAGTGTAGTAAAGATATGTGTAGTAAAGATATGTGTAGTAAAGATATGTGTAGTAAAGATATGTGTAGTAAAGATATGTGTAGTAAAGATAAGTGTAGTAAAGATAAGTGTAGTAAAGATATGTGTAGTAAAGATATGTGTTTTTCAAACGGTAATAAAAAATCTACCCGACATTTTTTCTTACATTTATAAATTGTTTGTTGGGTTGTTACCCAATTATTATTGTTAACTCGTGTAGAAAAAAATCGCAATTGAAGCAAGTCAAAGGATGATAAGAGTTTTCAATTTAACGCAAAACATATATTTTCGTATCACATAAACATACTTTTTAGATAGAGAATCATTTAGAGAAAACATTTTCAATTTTAAAGTCGATCTGTGGGAGAATAAAAAAAGAAGTGGAACAGCTTCATTATTCAGAATGAATGAAACTAGCCAAGCCATTGTGTGTGTATACTTATACATAATCCCTTTCTCTTTCCCTCTCTCTGTCTCTTTCTGTTCACATTATTCATCTCTCAGTCTTTACCTCCCTCACTCTTTATCCGAAAATTTGAAGTTACAGAAAATTATTGATGATTGCCTTCCAAAAGAAGGGAAAGTGCTGGTGCTCAAAGGGAATAGGTAATGTTTTACCTTGAGAAGAGTTTGTCTATTTCTCTCAATACTATCTGCTTCTATATCGTATGAAGGATCCAGTTCTACATAAACCATTAATAACATGCTGCAATAGTTGGCTTCAAAATTTTTATTTTACTTTTTCGTAATTTGGCGATAAAACGATCCCCACAAAAAGCTAACGTTGAAAAAAAGTGGCCAAGTTCCAGGTCCTTCCCAAAAACAGTTTGCCCGTTTTAACTCACCTAGAGTTCATATCGTCCCTTCCATGTCAAACTATCGAATATGCAAATTGGAGAAAACTACACAACGGACATATTCTATCCATCGAAGAAGTAATATATTGAAAAATGGCCATATTCAATACTTTATTTAAGGTATTCAAGGCTATTCTAAAGGTGTTAGAATTGTGACAACTTGCGACAAGCCGTATCGTCCACAATCCAAGAGCAAAGTCTCGAATCTGAAGAGATTTTGCATATTCGATAGTTTGACATGGTTGGGAACATATAAAACCTTTCGTTTTAAGTAACCAGAGAGTTTAGGGTAAATTTATAAAAAAATAAAATACCGACACGTAGTAACAGTAGAAAGAATAATAAAACATAGTTCACGTCCTCGTGTCATCCTCTTTAAGCCAAAAATAGACGGTGCCAACAAATTCTCTTACAAAAAGTATTGATATCCCCCAATAAAACTAACGTTGAAAAAATAAGGCCAAATTTTAAGGCTCCTCCCAAAAACAGTTTGCTTATGAAAGTTATGATATAGTATTGGGCCAAGTTTTAGGTTCTTAATACATTGTCAAGAACCTAATAATACCATCTCACATATTTGTGCAATTCCCACTTGAACAATTTTCGTTAACTTTCATACAGCCGTGGCCGCTTTAACATACATAGAGTTCATACAAACCCGATCGTTTTATGTCATCAAAACGTTTATAATAATCCTGAATTGTTACCCTAAGGGCCTGAATCTTTAAATGCCAGAAATTGTATACTAAATCTGATCGTTATAGCGGCCATCATTTAACGAAAACTGGTCAAGTTGGAAATGGAAAAATAAGTGAGAGGGTATTATTAGGTTCTTGACAAGGTATTATGATATATTTTGTAGACATTTTTCATTAAACTCTTTCATGAGTAGATTCCTTGGGAATTTCCTGCTGAGATGAAGTCTATGTTCATTCTAAAGCAGGGGTAATTTCACTGCCCTAATATATGTTTTTGTTAACATAAATGAATAGTGAGTCTCCTGATGGTGGGTGGCGGGAAGTGGTTCTGCATATCAAGGAGAGTCCTCTCAGATACCAGCATGCATATTTAGATCTACTTCTCTTCATTTCACTTCTCCAAGCTTACATTAGGAATTGTGTCACGAGTTGATTCTAATCCTGTTCATTAGGTTCAATTATTTTTCACTAAAAAGAGCTATTTCCAATTGTTGTCAAACCGCGGGCACTTATTGCTGGTTATCGACTACTGGTGTTTCATTCAGGGAAATGCTTGATCGATGTCAGCCACAGCCCAATATTCATTCATTTTATTCCCTGGACAAAAATATCCATTTGTATTTTTTTTTATGATCCATTGATTAAATATTTACTTAGAAAGCACTAAAGATTGGCTACGCTCTATCTCTTCAACATAGCGGGAGGACTACGTTGGTGGTTCGATTTCTACCTAGTGTATTTTTCGAAAAAAAACTAAGAGGCATCAGCCCTAGCTTGGGTAGAAGAGAGTGGTCACCGGTAGATAATCTCTCCTAAAATATGTGTTATGAATAAGTGGCCGTTACAATTTAAATAAATAAATTGTACATGTCTTGATATATAGGGAAAGAACTCAGAAGACACAGATAGCTGCACGGAGAGTCTAGGGCTGGGAGCAAATTCAGCACAGGGCAGGAGTAGCAGAAAGGCAGAAGCGATTTTGTCCAGGTTCTAATGGAAAGGCGCCTTTTCAACTCAGCACAGAGGCAGCTGAGACAGAGGATCTGTTCTCCCTCTGGCCTGTTGCCACAGTTTCCTACGCCCATTTTTGTGAAGAAAAGCCACACCCTTCGTGGGAATCGAAACCACGGACTCAAATGGCCCATTCACTTTACGATTTGTTGTTCTGCAGGCAGTACGATCTGCTTGAAACGACCATTTGTACTGCGCTTGTAACGTGTGTGCACCTGTTGTTCTGCATACAGTATAGTTCGGTCGTGTTGGACGGCAGTACAGAACGTCCATAAAATCTGCAGTACGATCGGTACAACAAGCAGCCAGTCAACTTGCAGTGCGATCAACGATCAAATACGTTTGTTCTCACGCAATTCTCGTACTAATTTAATATTTTAGAATACATCCTTATTTAGCAGCCACTTTATCAACCATACTTACACCGTCCAAAATTAATAATGCAACAACAGCTGCAACCTTTTTGTTTACAAATAGTACCATCACATATACAACCATAGAACAGTACGTAGTGCAGCACAATACTGTAAGTTCTTTCCAACTTATTGTACAACTGAGCTTGAACGTATAAGGCAAAATATTCATACTGCAGATCTTGCCAGCCGATTGTTCGACTTGCAATACAACATATCGCAACGTGTAAGGGACCCTTTAGTTATGGAGTCCTTACACCTTAACACTCAAAGCCACCGGCCATAAATTTGAAAAAGGAAAAACCATATGATACACATTAATAAAAATTATGGAAAATTATTGAGTTATATTTTTAACATGAAATTAAAACTTGTTTTTGTACGAAATAATTACATTAGAAATTATATACTGTCCAACAGCAACAAATACTAGTAGTATGAAAATTATTTTCTTATCATAACATATAGTGAGGTGAGTTCAGCTCCACATTCTCAATGTTTCTAATTTACTGGTTGTTTTTCAATTAGCATCTATTTCTCCTTGCATAATTATCATTTGGAATGTAATGATTTTATTATACATCTGTAAAATTTCCTTTTTCTTTTCAATATTTTCTCGGCAGTTATTATTTACAAACAACTTACACCTTTACGACACAATAAGTCAATATCCAATTTCCCTTGGTTTAAAGCGGAGTTGATCTTGAGTCAAATAGAAATGACAATCCTTGATTTTGAAGCATACGTAGTCTTACGTTTGGAAAATGTGTTGGGTATTTTTCATTCAATGAAATTCATTGCTTCATATGCGCGATGAAGTGTAGACTGAAAAAATAATTCCGAAATAGTTTAACCCTAGTTTTTAATCGAAAATATTTAAAACCTACAAGACTTCAAAATTGAACACATTAAGATGACATGTGGTTTTAATTTAATTCAATTTTAACACCCACTTGTACAATATATTTATTTTTAGGACAGCCAATCTACAGTTTTCCAACCTTTTCTAACCAGGATAAGGCTTCTGCCTTTTCTTATTTTGTATGAAAAACCACCATTCCCTCGAATGCGAAATAAATAAAAATATTGATAAAAATGAAGTTTCACGCCTTCAAAACCGATTCCTTTCAAATTTTGCACAATAACGTATTTTGATGCACTAAACACGAATACGATAAAAAAAACGTTCGCGTTTAACTAGGAAAGAAGTTATTAAGCACTAAAGTTCACTGTTATGCGGGTTATGAGAGCTAATGTAAACAACTAAATTTGTCAACATGCGCATGCGCGGGTATGGAAAAGTTCGTAATAAGGAAGTTTCATTGAAATTTACCATAAATTATCTAAATTCATCAGCAGTTATTTATTCACAATCATTTTTTTAAATAATGAAACACTCTTCAAATTTCTTGTTTCGTTCATGAAAAGTATTATATATCAGAAATCCCTTAATAATTAGCTAATGCCTTTATAATTATCGTTCTAATTCTAATATAAAAAAGAATAAGTATGAAATTGCACAAATTTATAATTCTTGTCCACAATAGAGAAGAGTTACTCAAATTTTTATTTGAAAATAAATTTTGAGTAAAGCTAAGAGAGATGTCTTGGAGGATTAGAAGAATGTCTAGGACGACTTTAAGGGCATACATGCTATGCGTTTCCGCTCGCTACGCTCGCTCAAGAAGATAACAAAACCCCAGTCAATCCAACTCGTTAAAATTAATAGAATTCTATTAATTTTAGCGAGTTGGATTGACTGGGGTTTTGTTATCTTCTTGAGCGAGCGGAAACGCATAGCACGTATGCCTTAAAGTCGTCACAAATTTAGTTGTTTACATTAGCTCTCATAACCTGCATAACAGTGAACTTTAGTGCTTAATAACTTCTTTCCTAGTTAAATGCGATTTTTTTTTATCGCATCAAAATACGTTATTTGAAAGAAATCGGTTTTGAAGGCGTGAAACTTCATTTTTACCAAAATATTTTATTTAAGATCCTATTTCCGGTCTGGAATGTCTGTGGCCTAACTTGCCACGTCCGCAGTTACAAACCTTTAAAAACCTCGAAGTGGAAGTGACATTCACCGTTTGGCCAGCAGGCGTGTGATCAATATGGTCTTCACTTTGGATTTTACTGCACGATTTTTGGTTTGTCGCTGAGAAGAAGGTGACCACCATTACATTGTCTTTGCGTTTCGGGGTCGAACTGGTAATAGCAAGTCTTTTCTCCTGTAACAATGGAAGAAAGTTTGGATCCCTGTCACGCATGCCGATGAATTCGCCAGAGGTCTCCAAACCTCTTGCTTTTTGTTCATCTGTTAGGATGTGCGACACAAATAGTGAATAAATCTTGCGTTTTCCCAATTCTTCCTAAATGATGGTCCCTACTGTGTCTTTGCTAATGCCCAATTCTTCTGCTATTAATCGCAGAGTCAATCGCCGATCTTTTGTTAGCACCATTCGCACAAGTTCGGTGTTTTCTGGTGTCCTGCCTGTGGATGGCCAGCCCGAACGTGGTTCGTCCACCACAGATTCCTACTCATACGCACATTTCCTACTCATAGCAGCTTGCCCGTCTACCTGCACCAACATTTCATGTATTTCTGTCGCCGTTTTACCCAATTTGAAGCAGAACTTGATGTTGCGTCGTTGCTCCATGACCCTTACTACTCGGTTCACTCAATTAGACTGAATGTAATAAGCACTGCGCTAGAAGCACCGGCTAGTACCAACGAGGTCGAGTCCAGACATGTCCGTGCGGGTCAACACAAGCACGCCTGCTTCTATCAAACTTTGAATACCCACCTATTATACCATTCACCAAACGTTTTAGACAAGTTTTTTAGAATGTTTTCATGTCCTTATATCTGCACTATCATGGTTTTTTCTTTTTATTTTGGAGACTTTAAAGGTAATACATTATTCTTGCAATGATTGAATGTTTGCTGTAAATGTTTTCCAAGGAAAGTGAAGGGCTTAAGGAATCCGTACATATAGTGATTTTGTACACTATTGATATCCATTAAAACATTTATTTAAGTATTTTATTTACTTTTTTCTTCAGAGATTATGTTGCATTAGACATGGGCCAACTACTTTCTGAACCCGATCTAAGAAAAAGAACAGCAAAAATAGTGACACCGAAATACACCATTGGGCTGAGCTGTATGCAAGGATGGCGCTCAAGAATGGAGGATGCGCACACGGTGATTCCTGCTATTCCTGGAGACTCTGCACCACCTGGATCGTTTTTTGGCGTCTTCGACGGGCACGGAGGTCGCTTGGTTGCAGATTTCTCTAGTATGGCATTGCCCAAATTCTTACTGAACTCAAAGGAATACCAAATGGGAAAAGTTAAATCAGCACTAGAGTTTGCATTTGTCGATATAGACAGAGAAATGAGTAGAAATAAATCCATTGTTGAGGAAATGTCTGGATCCACTGCCATAGTTGTCGTCATAAAGAATAATGTAGTTTATTGCGCTAATGTAGGCGATTCGAGGGCAGTAGCATGGCTCGATGGTGGAGCGTACCCTCTCTCAGATGACCACAAGCCAACAAACCCGAAGGAATATGCGAGAATAAAAGCAGCCGGTGGATATGTGGAAGCAGAAAGAGTCAATGGTACACTGGCTTTGTCCAGAGCATTAGGCGACTTCCAATTCAAAATTGACCCGACCAAACCGCCCTGTCGGCAAATAGTAACGGCATGTCCTGACGTAATTTCGAGAACCCTTACTAACAAATGGAAGTTCATTGTCCTTGCCTGTGACGGTATTTGGGAGGTCATGGAGAGTGAAGTAGTTGGAGCATTCATAAACAACGCTTTGGACAGAGGAATTGATCCCGATGTAATATGTGAAATGCTAATGGACAAATGTGTAGCTCCAAGAACTGATGGATGTGGCCCTGGGTGTGACAATATGACTGTGATAATTGTTGTTTTTAACTGGACATAGTAAACAGAATAGAAAATAAAATCTCTAAGAAAAAAAAAAAACAAAAAAAAAATCCTTGTATTTTATTAATTTGTCTAATTTCTCACAACCGACAATTTAGAATTTTGATGTTGAGTAAGCTGGTCCTCTGGTTCGAACACAAGAATTAGCATCCCAACAATGCGGCAATCGAGTTCCCACATACTCCGGAATTGAGTGTAATTAATGAAAATGGGCATCCTAAGCAATAGTAAAAGCTATGCGTTAGCTCAGACCTATGAGTTAGCTGTTATCTCAATCTTATAGGATTATTATATAGCTATTTAAAAAAAGGTCAGTTTTGCATTTTGAAAAATCAGGGTGCATGGTCGAAGCAGTCTAGCTAGTGAATCTAGAAGACAATCTTGAATGGGAGAAAATGTGGATGATCCTTGATTTTCTTGTTATCTGTTTCAATAATACAAGTTTGTAATTTCTTAATTACAGAACACTGTAAATTGACCGGAAATTACTCACTCAGGCTCCTCAACTTCTGTTCTTTCTTAAGGAAAACTCTATTACATACAAAAAATAATGCAAAAAAGTTGTTTATTTTGCATACCATGTTTTACTGACAAATTTATTTGACTAATAAAAGAAATTAATAAAAAAACAAGCAATAAAAAAGCTGAGCCAAATAATCTGTCAATGAAAAAAAAAAAAAAAAACACTTTTGAAATGTTAAGCACTACTTTCTAGGTTGTCATATCCAAAAATTACTTGAAAATTGTTTTCAAGAAATTTGAATAAACTTTCAAATGGTTTTCTTGTGACAATTTCCCAACCGTTTTTGGGATATTTAAGAAAGCTATGTTTCAAGAGAACTTAGGAGAGTGTGAGGGAACGCACTAAAATTGCTGGAATTGCTGGTATTTGCTTGGAAGCAGATACATGAATTATGGGACCTGGTAAAACGTACAAACACGCAAGAGGATTGCTTCTAAAAATCAAAATAAACTGTACTAGAAATTAATCTTGCCCAGAAATTCTTCTCCTTAAATATCAATTTTTGAAATGGCCCCAAGTGGTATGGAAGATGGAAAGATAGTAGCATCTTTGAATATTTTTGTAAATGTGTATACATTTTATTGAATTCATCCATTCTAAACTTCCATGGTGAAGCAGGGATTTTTCTAGCAAGCTCATTGCTTAAGAACGTAATCTGACAAACGCAAAATTTGAATCCACATGCATCTACTGTGTGGGAATCCTACATGCTAGCTATCCTTCCATGAGGAGACACTCTCTAACTTTAGTTATGTAGATTTAAGGTTTGTATAATTCTTATTGTTGAATTTTAAATGAAACTTATAAAATAAAAGGTAGAGGTAGTTCAAAGACATTTCATAAAATTTACATTTTTTTTTTTTTTTTAAAAAAAGGTTTATTCAAATTGAGTAGTTATAACAAAATAATTTATTAAAATAGTTTTATCCATACAGATTTACATTGAAAATATCATTATTGAATTATTTTTCAGTCCATTTGATTGAGTTACATTATTACAATTCACATCACAGCACACATATACTGAACGTACACAAGATTTTTAAAATATTCCTCTCAAAAGACTCGGTAAAACAGGTAACAAATAAGTACAAACCAAAGACAATAACACCAAATGTAGGTTATAGAAAACTTATATTTTAATATTCATGTACATTAATTCATATATGATTCATCACAATATACATTTAGCTCTTTATAACAAGAGTTAGAGAGACAAAAAATCCTAGTTCACCCAGTTCTTCTCGTATTTTGGCATTACCAATAGTCAGTTTTCCGTAGAAATTGACAAAAATGTTCTTCTTGCCGTCAACTCACCGTGAATAGGGTGAATACACCTAAGAAATAGAAGTGCCACCAATTTTTCGCTTAACCTATTTGCTGTTACTAATATCTTGTGCGTTAAGCCTGTGCACAGTGGTGCCCCACCCGGTTTTGGGGGGGGGGCTGTATGTATTTGAATCATTCTGATTTTGGTGTCATTTCTTGCGTATTTTTTTGTGCTGAGTTGAATGGGACCAATATAAATTCGTTAGAATAATTATTTTGGAGAATAAACGGGTTTTATGTAACGGAAACCCTCAAAAACAGCAAGTATTCAATTTAAAAGCAAGTATTCTGTTTATATTTTACTCAATGGGTGAAGAGATTTATAATTCCAAATGTAGTTTTGAGTGGTGTTGAAAAAATTAACACACAATGTGACACTGTTAACTGTTCTCGACGTAATTGTCTTTATTAAAATTTGTACATTTAACGAATAAATTTAACAGTTTCCCTCGCATTAGTCAATGGATCTTATTGTAAATGTTCAGTTAGTTGTTAGCATAAAATGTTCAACAACTCTCTGCAGAAAATAATAGTGATAAAGTTGTTTTTCGTAAAATAGTCGCATCGCTAATTGACACCATCATTTGTGGTGAAGGAACAGTGTGCCTGGCTTGCGTGCCTCCACAAACACAGATCTGTTATTCTGAACAACTGCTGCTTTCACATATTTTCATGCATCAGAACCCAAAATTTAGCGATATCTAAATCAGCTAGTTGAATCTTAGATTTGCCTGTAGATAGTGTAGGAACCACCTTTTCAAACTATGCCAGTTTTATGACCGTTAGCCCTCAGACCTTTTTATACCTATACAAATTCAAAAGTCAGCACTGGTTGGTGATTATTGCAACAGCCCTGTAGTGTGCGGTCAAGGTCAAGCCTTGGGCTGCTCAGCAGCAAATGGGTTAAATTCTTATTTAAATGGATTTTCCCTCATTTATCTTTGGTAGTCTTCAAAAATACATTTTATCTTTTCATTTACTGCGTTCATTATGCATAAATTCTTTGTTGTCCCCTCAAAATTATAAAACAAATAGATAGCATCACATATAATACAATATTTATTCACATTCTAATATCTACATTCTTGTTGCACCTATGTACATGGTTTTAAACTTGTTAAATATAAAAACAATACAACTAAGAGAAAATCACAGTTAAAATTTATTTACAGCTCCTTCTTCTTGGGCTAGTTATGATTTTACTCAAACATGGAACACAATGCCAGTCTAAGCAATAAATAGATGATGCATAACAATTATTTTACTTTATCCTCAACTTTTGGTTCTTGCAATCTTCGTTTCCTGATGAGTATTGTCCGTACGTTTTGAAAGGGCATTTCTATACAGAGAGTTAAGATGATCGAAGCAGCTATTACAGCTATTGTTTCTTTTATGTCCACCTGGAACACAATTGAAGGGCAAATCAACAAAAAGTTATAAGAACCTACAAATATATGCATTATATGGTAAATATTTCATAGTTGGCTATCATTAAAAATTTTCATTTTCTGATCTACCAGCAATCCCTTTATAAATCCGAAAAGTTCAATTAAATCTATAATTTTGTATTCAGACGCGTTTAAGTGATTGCTTAATTCTTGGAAAATCATTCAAAATTCAATAGTGGACAAATTGAGCATAAATAGTGAGCAGAACATTTTATTTTTATTTTTATTTAAACAAAAAACATTTTTTATAATAAGAGACAAAGAAATATAATGAAAAGAGTCAAGAATATGAGTATGAAATTGCGAGAAAAAAAAACAAAAAAAAAACACAAATCTTAGTGAGGTGTTTTGGAAGAGGTCTCGAATTTAGCATAACATTTGATCCTAAGACATAAAAAATCTTAACCATGATAAATAAATAAATAGAATTTATATATTAAAAGTAATTAATATTTCAAACCTTGTTTGAATAGAATGCCACAAATATTTTGAGTTGGCAGATGATTGAAAACACCCTCCAAAATGTTGTTTATTTAGTGCCATAATGCGTTTTATACATCAAAATTACTTTAACTGATGGTTCTTAAAAAATATAGAAAATAATAATATTATTTATTATTTGTATGCACTGCGTCATAGGCAAATTGCATGCAAATAATGTATAAGTCTTAAACTCACCAATAGTTGAAAGCTGTAGTAATCTGAGTGTCGAGTCCTGCCAACATTGAAGAAGAACACAGGGAATTGTGTCAAATAAAATGTATATGAAAGCCTTGTTGAAACCTGGAATCCTTTCCAACTCGCCAAACTTGATAAAAAGCCTGAAATAATATTAAAATTAAATCTATATTTATGACATAATATTATTCACACATTAACTAATGTGGAGGGCACATGGCTGAGAAAAGCTACTCTTGGTACATGTACATATCTAAACCCTAGGCGAGTATCAAATATTTTGTCCTGGGCTTTTTCAAGGGTTAAAATTAGGATTCTAGAGTATCCTTAAGTCCCCTCAGCTGTAAATGGTTAATAAAAGCAGCTGAAGCAAAGCACTGACCATAATATCTCCCTTGAGTTGCACATGGTCATTAGTCAGATACCAGTAGGGCTTCAGCCTCTTAGTTCTGAAAAAAATAAGCCCAAACAAATAACGCAATTTCCCTAAATGCGACGTTGTTCCTGAGGGGAAAAAATATTTCATTTCAAGAATTTGTAAGCTTGAAAATTGAGCAAAAATGTTGCAAATGTAATTCATTTTTACCCCGCGAGTGTTCACGCCTTGTTTTGTAACACGAGTGGTCACGTGGATGACAATGGTCATCCATTCCTTTTCCTTATGTTTATGATTGATTTTGTCTTTATTTATTGTAATTCTGACAGTGCTATACAAATCATTGCTAAAGAAATTATCTCTGCAATAACAGGAGGAAAAATATGTGCATGAAAAAAAAATGAAAACAGTTACATAGAGGTTGTGGGGATGATAAATAAAAAAATAGAACTCAAAAAGTAAATTTTGTGTAAATAATAATACATTATAATATAATGTCTAATTTTAATTATATCCATATATTATATGGAATATTAAAATTAGACATGCAACTTGTAAATTGTAATAAAAAGAAAAATACTAAAAAGCATATAGTATATGAATGGTCGTGTGGCGGACAACTGTCTCTTCTCAGAAGGTAGGACGCCTAAATTCTATTTAGTCTAGGGTTCTTTAACTCCTTTCGCAAAGACTCCTGGCTTTGCAGAGGATTAAATTAAAAATGTAGTTTATTAACTCTCATTACAGCTTAATTAAGCTGATTTATTTTAATTATTTTTCATTTATTTCTATGCATAAACAAAATAAATCAAATTTTCATTTATTAGTGAGTTATGTTTAATTTATTATTATTAATTTTTTAGCATAATTATGTTAAGAAAAATTAAATATTAAAGTTGATTGCTACAAATTCTATAGATGGGAGGAACTTTAGTACCCTTAGGGTGCTTACAGAGTGGTGCATAGAGAGAGCAAAGAGCAAAGTGGAAAACCGTTGCTATGCCAACTGAGTTAAAATCGTTACTATGCTCTCTGCTTTGCCAGTTGGTCCTCTCTGTTTACTTTCCTGTAACCTCACGTGTTTGATTTATTCTCGATGCTCTTTGCTCTTCATTATTGTTCTCTCCTCACTCTGCTCTATCAGCACCCTTACTTGTCATTAGGCCATCAAGTACGCTGGAAGAACTACTTTATACATAAAAAAAACAAATACAGCTTTTTCAAAGTACAAGAAAACACTGGTTCCTTTTTATCACCGAAGTTAAGCAATGTTGGGCATGGCCGATACCTGATTGGGTGACCATCCACGTGCTGTTGGTATTATAAAAGGGTGGCAACCTGTAGATAGCCCGGCACTAATAGCCTACTTGTTGGTAAACTGTAAAAAAAAAAACACATAAAAAAAAATAGTACTCTAATTACCTCCATTCCCTGTGTGGGAAACAAAAATTAACCAGCAGAAGAACAGGCACCAAGTAATCGGAGCAAAGGCTGAGTAGTTAGCAGCATCTAGCCTATCGTAGATGTATGATCTATCACCCATTTTAGATGGATGGACTATCGAGAAGTAGAGTAGTGTTCCAGCTATCAGCCACCCGAGGGTCAGGTGCGCCTGAAATAATAGTTTAATAAAATTTAAGTTTAATTTTGTAATCAATTTCTCTAACAGTTGGGGGGGTCAAAACATATTTAGATCTCTCAATATTAATTTATTCAATACGCTCTACATGTTTCACATTCCAATGATGCCCCTTCAGGAGTATTACAACTAGGATATTACTGCATTTCTCTAAAGCTCTATACACACCGATACAAAGTGGATATATCGTCTACAAACATGTACAGGCACTGTACACACAATCTCGGCAATGTATATAGACAGTCTAGAGACTTGGTCACATGTACGCAGTTAAAAGCCTGTCCTTCTTAGTTGCTAAATGGGTCAGACCTTGTTTGGATCACTACTTGAACAGTTATAATTTAGGATAATGTAATAAATAAAAAGCTGAAGAGGAGATGATTGAGACATGACATTTTTATAGAGAGGTTTTGGTTGGAATTTATGCAGATGCTAAAATTAGAAGATTCCATTGCTTTCCAGGAGATCCGGAAATCCTGAACAAAATTCAATTACTTTTTGCCTTGAGCCCAAGCAGGCCGGACTTTCCCAGTTTCTCGGGCTGCGTGTTGACTGTACGCTTTGAGCATGTCCTTGAGGAAATTCTCTGTGTGGGCGAGGCTTCAGTGGAGGAAATCCTCAAGGAAATCCTGGAGGATTCTCCTTGAGGATTTCCTGTACGTGTATGGCAGCCTTTAGGCTAAATATCAATTTCCAAAGAAAGTCTTTGTCATTATTTTAAATAAGTGCTGTATTAATTCTCACAAGTATTGTGTATAAAAAAAAATGATTCTCCAGATATTTGATTTTATTTCTTTAATTTATTTACTGCCTTTTTTTTTAATTATATGTATATTTTATTTTCTGTTTCTCTCTTAAATAGTATCATAATCTTAAAATAATTACTAATTAATATTTGTTTTTTGTTAATTTTTTTATTTCTGACAAATACAAACTGAACTTATAAACCATAACTGTGAATATTTAAGAAATAAATCAAAAGTTCATTTATACAAGATTATACTTAGAATTATTATTTTTTCTACCTTCTTCAGTTTGATGTCTCTTCCCAGTTGCCTCAGAAAAAAACCCATGGCTATACCCATTACATATACAGTCGCTCTATGTGTAGGAAGAATATATGAATAATCTGCTGTGTTAAACATCTGAGATACTCTAGAATAAATAAATAAATAAAAGTTAATTACTGCAAATTTCAGAATCAAAATTTGTGTATTTTTTTATTCATCCACTAAAATAAAGAAGAAAATCTACACTGCTAAAATATTTGTTACTGAATATATAAAAAGTCAGAAAACTCTGGCCTCCATCAATTGGTTGAAGATTTATAGTTGACAGAAATATGATTGGGATACAACATATGTAGCAAGAATGTAATTGGCACAAAAAAAGAAAAAGATATTTGTAGGTTACTGTTTCAATTTACAAATAAATGAGGTGATGACTTTTAAAATGGGTTAAGTCCATTTTGTAATCAAATTAATTTCTTTTCTAAAAACTTTTTTTTTCTTCACAGCAAAAACTTTTCTTTTTGTTTTAAATTCATTAAATCTCATCAAAAATAAGGAAATGAATTTTAGTGTGGCCTCGTAAACCTTAATTTCCTAAAGGAATTATACAAGCTTAGATGTTTTTTTGTGTCCCCTGAATAGTTCTACGATTTGGACATATCCTTTTTTGAAAGTCGATGCCTCCAATTATTCTTTTTTCTTGTTTTGAAATATTCCAATTTCAAAGCAGTAAAAAAGAATAATTCATACTCCATAGAAAATTACTTAATAGGACAGTAGCAAGAATTGTGAAAGAATGGTAAACGTTTGTTATGTCTGAACCCCAAATATCTACCTACATCTTGATAAATAGCATTGCCATGTCAATTCAACTTTTTGAAATCACCTTCATCCTTTTCCATTTTTTTTTTCAATATATATTTTATTTACAGAATATTACAATCGACAATTCAATTGTATTATGCAATTTGATACTGGTTACTTGTCCTTGCCTCAGGTGTCCCCAGTTCCCAGCCGAATACCTTTGTTTTTAATTTTCAATTTGTAATTCAAACTTTTCTATTTCAAATTAAACCTTTTTCGTTAAAAATTCAAAACCAAATTCAACCCTTGCCATATTAATTTGAATTGGAAAAAGTTATTTTGAAATGGAAAAAGGTTAATTTAAAATGGACTAGGTTGAATTTGACTCGGAAATGCTATAAACAGTTAGTTTGTGGATTATACCCTTTCTCAAATTAATGAAGAACAAATATATTTCATTTTAAATTGTTACCACATTACTAAAACATTTCTATAGTATCCCTAAAATTATATTTTTGAGATGGAAGAAATACTTACGGATTTCCAAAGTATACGTATAAATTAAGCTGCCTCATATATACTGTGTAGTATCGGAGTATAGTTGACAATATTCCTATTCCTAGCAGTGTCATTAATCCTTGTTTCGGCCACTTGTAGACAGTATAAATAAGGATTGGTGAAACCAGAAATAGTTGAGTGTCAATTCCTATGTGGTGTGTATGCGTTAAGCACTAAAACAAAACATTTTCTATATATTATAAAGGCTTTTAATTATAATGGTATAGGTATTAAAATATATATTCATTAAATTATTTTTTTATGTCTTATGTTACCCAATGATAACAATCCCATTTTATCTCCTGTTGCATTCGATTTCTAACCATTTATTCTTATTCTGAAGTAAGAACTTTTTAGCTTGATACTTTTTGTGACAAAAGAAATTTATTTATTTTTAAATATATTTTTGTTGCTGAAATCTTGTCATTTAATATATGACTCCAGAGTGAACTAAACCTTTTTCGAACAAGATATTTTTCCTTTTTTTTTCTATCAATAATGAATACAAAAATAATGAAATTATTACCTTTCTTCAATTTATTTAATTTTTTAATTTGATCTGTATGCAAATTTTAAGTATTTTTTTATTTTTATTTACAACTAGCTGTGCCCGCAACTTCGTTCGCGTGAATAGTGACTTAGGGCAGCATTTTTAAAAATATCTTTTGGTTTATTTGGGATTATAAAAACCGTAGTAAGGGCATTTTAAAAAAAATCTACTTCACAATAATGCATCTCTATACACGATATTAGGTGTATAGCCATGGGCGATCAAGCATACAGCCTGCTAGGATTGCTATACGTGACAGAGCCACTAAGCTGACCCCTTAGGGATTGTTAATCTCTAGCGTGTATAGAGTAATATTGCGTTGATAAAGGCCCCCAAAAGTATTTTTTCCCATGTACAGACAGGGATCCTTTAGAATTTTATTATATGTATGTATAGATAGATTACGGCTGGTAGTGGCCCCTCTCAGAGTGAACCGATTATTTTTACAACATATTTTTCTATTAATATTTCCAGAATGAATACCGAGTTTCGTTTAAATACTACAATCATTGTGTCCAGGAGGGCAAACAACTACTTTGGGTCAGGAGTAACCCCCCCCCCCACAGATAAAACAATTTTGCTGGTTAACGAACTTGTTCAAACATTTGCTAGGGGAATACTATATACCAAGTTTCGTGACAAAAAACAAAAAACTCTGGTGTGTATCGTGTTAAGGATAGTTCATGAAACATTCGACATGATTCTTTACATTCGCATAACTTTTTTATTTATGAATTGATTGACATGAAGCAAACACTAAATGTTAAGTGAAGCTTACCACAATATATTAGTGAAAATTGCAACTAAATCTGATGAGCCGTTTCTGAGATTAGCGTACACAGACAAAAATTCTAAAAATCATTATTTTGGGTACTATTGCATTGATAAAGGCCCCCAATAGTATTTTGTACAGACAGCGATCCGTTAGAATTTTATTATATGTATAGAATTTTATTATATATATATTTTTTATAAGCTCATTAAAGTTGTTCATAAAAAGTAGTTGATAACCTGCCATATATACTGAATTGGATTGTTCATTAAAAAATTTCTAAGACAAGAACTCATCTCTGTTTTGATGTTCAACTAAAAAAATTAATAATTTTGAATTCGATCAAGATTTTCTGTCAATTATTAGATATAGCTTTGGTACTCTATGATAGCTTATATGATATTTAACTTACCATATTTTTGAAACCAAAGAAATTATGTATAAAAAGAATATTCCTCCACCAATACTGTTTGCACAATTCCGCATGATGGTTAACAACCAAGGGCCATTGTGGTCCAGAGCCAAGGTGAGGTAGTATAAATGTACAGAATAAAATGAGTGCTGCCATTGTTGGGACAAGCCTGAAAGAGAAAATAATTTAAAATTAGCTACATAATAATTTTATTTATTTTTCTTTGTTTTGGTGCATCTACTGCTAAGGTCATTAGCACCCGCTACATAATAATTAATACAAACATTTTAAATATAATTTTATGACAATTTGACATTTAAAATATGGCAATTTCATCAAATGAAACTTTGTTTACTCCTTGACAAAGTAATGTATTGTTTAGTCAGAAGCCTAAACATTTGATCAGTTATGATTTTATTTTTTTTGTCCCAACAGCAAAGGGTATGGAGATATTATTATTCGGTAGAGATGCAAGCAAGTGTTTTAGGAATAAAATGTGACAATACAAGAATGTCCTTAGTTTATACTGATATTTTTTAATAGTCAGTCCGCATGGCTAACGACGAGCGGTTATGCCATATGCATGGGACCTGCCCTCCTTGGGAGTTCAGGGTCTGTCTCTCCCTTGGAAGGAAACCATAGGGGGTTTTTAACCTCTGGGCCGGTGAACATTTCTCGTACTGGACGCCCAGGGTTCTTAGCACTATGGGTGCTCAACATGGTACTACGGGAGGTGATGGTGGCAGGGGCCGCGTTGTCATTTGGCTGTCACAGCGAAGTCATCATACGGTTGGAAGCACTGCAGTCGAGTGTCCAGAACGTGGGGGGTTCTGAACTGATTGTGACTCATATCACTCGACTACAGGGCAGAAGCTGTGCATAGTAGGTCCTATTTCCGAGGATGAGCCCCATGGAATTTCGAAACCCTGGGGGCTTGCGGGGATGTCCTTATCTTGATGAGTCTAATGCATTGTGGTTATAGGTGGGGGGTCTGTTGAGGACTATAACATGTTATGTACGTCCCCCTTCCATATCCACTTTTCGGGGCGCGCACACTCCTATTTTTTGATGTGGGTAACTTTTAAATGTTTCAGATTGGGTATACATGTTATTTTCTGTCTAAATATATTCCCATATACATTTCATATGTTTATTCAAATTTAACTAATGTTTTCCCTTGACAAAAATTGCAAAATTGACTTCAGATAAAGACCATTTTTTTTCTTTTAGATTTCATCTTCTAAAATGAGAAATCTATTCAATATTCAGTGATTCCTGTGAAAACCAAACTGACCTCCTGCAAGTAAAGTTATTTTTGGTACGGAAATGCATAAGTCTAGAATGTGCAATTTTTATTTGACAGTTAAATAAAAAATGTGAATGATTTTAATATTATTTTTTTAAATACAGTTAATATAAACTTTAAAAATATGAAATGCATTTAATATTATTAAATATTTTGTTTGGGTGAAAACTAGTGGAACGAAAGTTAAACCATTATTATTAAAGACCATTGACCAAAAATATAGGCTTTTATAACAGCTATATTTATTACATAACATCACTTTTTAGCCAAGAAACTATTGATTCTAAGTAGCTGATTGATAATGGTCATATTTATTTTATTAGTCTGGATGTGACCTTACTTGTGGATGAAATTTGAAAGGTAAAGTGCACCAAATAAAGAAGATCAGTAAGAAGTTAAAGTATTTTTAAACATTCATAACAAAGGATTATAATCTTATAATAATAGCATTTCACTTTTCTCAGGAGCATCTAAAGATATTTATTGACTAATTTTGAAATACCTGAGTATTCGAGATGCAACCTCCTTTGGAACATCAATTGATTTTGTTTTGATGAATTGTTTACCGAGGGTATAAGTAGTTAAGAGTCCGCTCATCATAATAAAAGGATCAGTGTAGAGGCTTGCTGCTCTCGCAATAACTGTCCACGGTTTGCCTAAAGTCTGGAAAAGAAAAGTATTTCATGTACATTATTATTTAATTAGGTTAGTATTAAGATTATTGAATTACTATGTAATGAGAATTCAAATAAATTATCCATTAATGAGTTTTAAGAAATTCTTCTACCTTTTTCAACCCTAGGGACTTGAGAGGTGCTGTTACAGAGCGAGGAGGATTTCATATTTCCTCTTGTGTGGCCCCATTAAGGCAGCCAAAAAATTTGAATTATAGATAGTGGCATTTAGTTGTTATTTATATAGCTTTGTATGGATATAAAATTATTTTACGGTATCAGAGAATCACTTCCCTAATAAAGCCAAATTTTCTCGAGTTGAAATTTTACCAGAGCGAAAAAGCCTAGAGTGGTAAGGGTTAATTGTTTACATTTTAGCATGTTTAATAAAGGCAACTCGATGGCAATTTGCTGGCAGAAGTTTTTCACATTTCATTGAAAAAAAACACAACAAAAAACAATCATTTTAAAATATATACACACCTTCCAAAATAATTAGATTTAGATAAAATTTGGAATATAAATACATTAAAAAAAAACTTCATTATGAAGCATAATTCACAAGCTGGAACACTATATTTTTGGAAATATTCATTAGCAAAAAACATAGGGCTTAAATTTTTCCTTAATTAGCTTCCAGATACAATTTGTCGAGGTATTTTTGCATCAGATAAAACAACTTTCATGGTGGATATCTTTAACTGTTTTCCATGAGAAAAGTTTAAAAAACTAAAATTTTGGTTTCAGATACTCGAAAATGAAGCATTCAGTTGAAAATTATTTCCCATTAAATGTCCAACTTGTAAAACAATTTCCAACTCGTACTAATTTTGCTCCCAAACCTCTTGTTCTTTTTGCTGGAAACTTTAAATTATATTTATTAATTAATTTTAAGTTTTTAATTTTAAATAAATTTAAATATCTGCTAACATTTTACTGACAGGCGTAAGCTGTTTTGGACTTTCCTTGTACTTTCTTAAATATCTCAAAAAATGTTTGGGAGCAAAATATTACGAGTTTTTATTCTCAGAAGTAGGAATTTTTAGTAGATAGTATTTATTAGAGGTATACCTCAGTCATGTACGTCCTATTAACGTATGGATTGAAGAATAGAGCCATCGACTTATGCGACATGTAGAGCATTACTGCATTGAAGCATCTAATTCCATGCAAGGAGGAAATGTCATCAGCTGGCACTTGGAGTGAAAACAATTTTTGGCAATTTTTCTTCAGTGAAAATGCAATTAATAAATCAGTCCCAAGGCCTGTTGAAAAAAGGAGATCAGTTAAAATTTCAAATATAAAACTTCTTTTTTTTTTTTTGCAAATATTTAATTTTACAGAATAATTAACTCGCCAGGCTTTAAATTGAATCCAGGTCCCCATATTACGGGCCAGTGCATTGTCAGCATAGCAAGTTAGTTCATCTAATGGTACTAAAGCTTCAGATAGACCAAATGACATGGCTAAAGCTATCAGAATTAGCACCCCAATCTAGGATTAAATCACTATATAATAATCAGGATTGCTTAGGCTGCCAGGGTCTTACTTTTCAAGTCTTTAAACCAGTAATATAACATTTTTACTTCATCTTATATATGGAACTAAATAATTGGTATTGATAATATGGGCCACTAATAAACTTTGATAAAATATTAACCTAATACAGAAATTGAGTATTTTGAGCACAGGATTAATATAATAAATGTAGTGTTGATCATATAAAAGAAATAAAAGAAAATAAGCCATGATTTTCAAGTTTTCCAAAATGTAGAAATTCGTCATCATAGAAAAATAGAGTAATATAAGATTGTAACCCTTTGTTCCCAATAATTTATTTTAAAAATGGTAGATCAGTTATATTCAGGGTGTTCTAGTCTTAAACCGACAGACCTCGTATATCGATGGGGAATCGAAAAACTAAGTCCAAAAGTCCTTTGGCGATTTTCTCGTTTTTTTGGACAAATCCCGATTTATCGCTAAACGAAGCATTGTGCGAAAAAACACCTCAATACAAAAGTTGTAGCTTATTAAATTATCTTTAAGATGAGACCAAGTCTTCCATCATTAAAAAAAAAAAAGAATAGAGTGTATCAGCAATGTGCTTAAAATAATTACATAAAATATACCAGTAATTTCACAGAATATCTTAAAACTAAAACTGAATATCTAAGGTTAATAATTGAATATATTTCTTTTTCCAAAGAGAAATTTACAAAGTATATTCTGTTAAGAAAAAAATTACAGATGAGATTCTAAAAACTTGGGCCCAATATAGAGCCTTGGGGGTATCCATTTTGCTAATTTTTTGGATACTGAGGATATCAGCAGGACAATCAAGTACATACGTTTCATATACCATTAATTATACCATAAATTACCAATTGTTTCTTTAGTGTCCACAAAAACTCTTTGAAGGGGTCCTAATTGTGAACTAAGCAACTTTATTCTAAGATTCAATCTTGTAGTAACAACTTGCGAGTTTATGGTATATTGGGAGAAGGTGACAGTACAGGCTTGAAGTCTATGTGACTGCTAGGGCACCAGTTTACTTCCTGATTTGAGTGGACTGATACTTGTAGGGGAATCAATTGTAAATCTCCAACAGATGTAGAGCATATATGTTTTGACTTAACCTCACTAAATTGTAAAGAATTTTGTTAGGACCAAGGGATCCTGTAGTTTTCGGGAGAATTCATCTCTCAATGCAACATATTGTAGATACAACTGCAAAGTATCGAATATGAAAATCACCTTTTTCCAGAGTGAAAAAACTTTTATTCATTACTGTGCTTTTGGACAGTCAAATAGTCAGCAGATTCAATCTTCTGACAGTGGTTTATTTCCCAAGTGAAATTAGATTCAAGAATTTGCCGTACATCAGTCCAACAGCAATCAGTATGGGAGTTGTTTTATTGTTTTTTTTTTTTACGGGGTAACTGCATGTAGGCTGTTAGTCCCGTAGTGTTATTCTCATGTAGAATTTGATACACATTTTCTCTTATTCTTTCACAAAGAGATCAATCATGGGCGTATATAGGCAATAATTTCGAGTGGGGCTTGGACCATTTCGGGGGTATGGAATACTAACAATTTAGAACTTGAAATAGTTTTAGCCAACTAAAACACTATTACACCTAAAATAAAATATTTTTTATGAACTAAGTAATCATATTATTATAATTGTTGTTTTGACGTTTCTATTTCCACTGTTGAGTGGGTTAATGAAAATAAAGATTTATTTATTTAATTTATTTTTAAAGGTTTTATGACAAATTTTTACCGATCAAATCAAAATATCAGGGGAGGGGCTGGAGCCCCCTCAGCCCGCCATATATACACCCATGAGATCAATGGAAATTGCTATAGTTGTCACAAAATACTTCATTTTACTTCTTTTTTTAATTGAAAATTTCATGAAATAACATGCATACAGAGTAGATTTGGTGAGATTGGTTCAAATACTGATTTTTAATACTGAAAAAGTATTAAAAAAAGTAAAAAGTAAGGATTATTAACTTACTTTCTTTGCCATTAACATAAATGAAGTGTTCATATATTGTTGCCAGAGCGATTAAACCCGAAAGAAGTATAAATAGTGATCTGGAATGAAAAAATAATATATCAAATTAGGCTAATACTTCATTAAAGAAAATGTGATGCAAGAATAGTTACTAATAGTGCTTCCAATGAGCCTAAGAAGAAACTGACTTTGTGAGAAGTGCTGGACAGTGGAAATTGATCTTCACAATAAGTAGAACAATAGAAATGAGAAATTTCCACAATCCTTTATTATTAAAACAATTATCTTTGGCACAATCTTGACTTTCAATGTCTAATGATTGTTCAATGTCCCTGGATCTTATTAGTCAAGCCTAGATATTGGACTCGATACAGCCTAGATGCGATGGAAAGTTTTGAGGCAGTAGAAAAGGATTGTCAAACTTTGCTACAATTATTTGCAGTTGGATTCATTTCAGATTCAAATTTTAGTTTTATTCTTTTATAACAGATTTTATATCAATAATCAGAATACATTTGAAAATAAAAAGAAATTCCAGACAGAAAGGTTTATTTCTTATCAAGTAATCTTCGTACCTAATGGCTACATTTCAATTATTATTAAAATGGTGAATTATGATAAACTTCATGTACAATTATCCAGATTTGATGTTACTTTCTAACGAAGAGATGACAGAAGTAAAATAAATAATGGACTATTAATTTTTGGAAATGCTATTTTAATTCAATCATTTTTTTTCAAATAACAAGAGATGATATGTGGTTTATTTAGAACACTAACCACTAGATAAATTGTTATTCACTATTTATGGTATACTATACCACGTACTTCCCCCATAAGTTAAACATGCTAGAAAGCTAATGATTGCTTTAGTGGTCATTTATTAAAAAAAAAAAAAAATAGTACAAAGACAATTTTTAAGAATATATATGCATATAAGTATACACATGTATAATAAAAAAACCACACATAAAATTATGGATACAAGTCTGAGGAAACAATATAGGCTTTCTGTAAAAAAATAATGCTACACGAACTACTGCTGGAATCAAAAGCCGTCCCAGTAAAAAAATGCTTCTCAGCAAAGAAACCTTCAGCAGAGTATATGTATAATTCTTCTTTTAACAGCCTTTAGGTCAACAAATAAAAATAGATTTTATTTCCACTTTCTCCAACCATTTTTAGCAACCCTTTTCAATGGGTTTGCTTCACTTTATTAGTATATTCACGTTGTCTTACTCCAAAAAAAGGTGGTGGCCCACGCCCAGCTAGAAAGGGTGGTAACCTCCAGATAACCCTTCCCAAAAAATCTGTATTGTTAATGAAGTTGGAGGATTAAAATAATTAAAAAATAAAATAATAGTACACTTTTGTGTCGAGGCAGGATATTTATTAAGACATATAAATGGAACAAAAAAAAAAAAAAAAAAATCTTACCCAACAATTTTAGTAGATCTTGGCAAAGAGAATGGCTCCACTTGCTGGCACATCTCGGGAACCACCATGACGCTAGTTGTGAGGCCTGTACCTTCCGAAAGAGATGCTGTTGTAGACTCTAGAGATGCTTGGACATCCTTTGGGCCACAGGAACGAGGAACACACACCGACCAGTGGATGCTGCTGAATCGAGGGACTCTGTGTCCAGGCTATGAAATATTGAGGATGATGAGCCTAAGAATTCTGAGATCTTTATATATAAATAAAATAAAGTTTTTTTTTGTATGAGCATTTTACACTATTAACCTGTTTCATGATATCTTCCCATCTCATATATTATAGCCATCTAATCCAACCGTACAAAAATATCTGCCTATCCCTGTATTCTCAATAAAATGTTGTCAGGTGTAGGCTCAAACAGAGCTAATGGTAGACCCTTGACTCTAAATAAAAATGCTCTAAATGAAGACAAAACGTTGAATAGAACCAAAGTTGTGTTTTGCTTTAGACTCCCTTGCTGGGCTTCTGGGGTTCTCAACTTCTTTTATCAGTAGTGTTCATTTTTCAAGGGTGATATTTTCTCAGATTCCCATCGACCTTCAACCAACTGATAACAAATTTTTTTTTTTTTTTTTTTTTTTTTTTTTTTTTTTTTTTTTTTATAGAAAGGCAGAAGCTATCAAGTTAGGAAAGCTTGATTAAGTTGATCAGATGAACAGAATTATTATAGATGTCTCGATGAGTAATGTATCTACTTTAATTCCTATCCCACCATACTCCACCGTGTAGTTTTATTAACTTTGACTACGGGATTGGTAAACCCCATACTATCCAAAAAATGGTATTGTTTTCATTTTATGATTTAATTTGTTTTGTTACTGTGAAAAAATGATTTAACCATTGGAAATTCTGGATAATTTCTTTCAGAAACATATTTTTTACCAAGACGCACATTTGGTGAAGAAACTCCTGCAAAAATTCACAGAAAGGTCTGAGCCCGGAACGATTCCAGAATAAGGCACTCGAAACGACGACGGATTAAACCAGCCTGGAGGTTTGTAGCCGATCCCATAAACATTTTAAATTTGCCTCCAAGCTTGCCAGGTAGCTCCCATGACGCATATGCTGCGTCATGCCGCCACAGCGAGTGGGTTTGTGATGACGCACATGCGGCGTCATCAGCAGCCAAGGTGTTAAGATACCGCACGACCGAGCCCCCCCCCCTCCATATTCGCAATCTCGACGGTCAACGATCTCTTCTCAATAAATTAGGAATATTTTTTGGTCGTTCTGATAATGAACACATGGTATAGCACCTCTTTTACTCAAATTCCACTTGTCCAAGTTATTGCATATAAACAGCTGCGGCGATCTTAAGGAAAAGGGATATTGACTGTATTTTTCTTGAGAAGTGCATCAAACCGTTGCATAACAGTGAGTCAACAGCGGCTTAGATCGTGTTGGAGTCCAACAAGACGATGGATAAGGAAACAATGAGGTTTTATTAAAGATTTAGCTTTCTCGATAAGGCATTCCTTGAAAACAACACAAAGGAATGAAGGCTTCGAGATAAAAGCATTAGGAGGTAAAATGCTGCGAAGTGTAGAGGAAGACAGGACTTGGCCTTGTACTTGTCAAGTGCCACTAAGAGAGGTTTTATCCCTTATCTATCTAGTGATAAGGGGTTTTATACCTTCTTTCTAGAGGCCATGGGCGGTGCAAGGTTCGCCTTTTTGTTTGGATCTGTAAAGATGTTGTTTTACCGGAGCCGACTGGAGCTGTGCAAATAAACCAGAACTACCCTACTATAAATTAATTCAGTACTTTATTTAACATTCAATGTAACATCATAGTTTCACTAACACCATCCATGCGTTCCGCGATTGGATGGTGGAGAAGACGATTTTAAACTAAAGCTTTATTTTTGGATTTTCATATCTTCTTAGTCTTTAGCTTCAGTACTTTTCTTCATAGATTTTACATCCTTTGCTTTAGAAAATAATCCTGATTAGACTTGGAAAAAAACTATTTTCAAATCATTCAAAAATCATATTATTTAAATTAGTCTCATTGTTGAATTAAGATAAATTTACATTGTCAAGATGTCCGTCTGATCAGGTTTTGAATGTCATTGCTGATATTAAGTTAGATAAAAATATAATATTATTTTATGTGCAATTGTAAAAGTTTATGAATTATTTACACGTAATTTAATAAACAGGAGAAACAAAAAAAAAGTCCGACTCGCAGGAACTGCGTCATCTTAGCGCGGTTACGTACATCTCGAAGAAATGGAATAAATTAGCATCACAAATATAGACAGCAGAATTAAAAACAAACTACGTCATCACGATTAGCCACAACCTTCTTGTTTACCACAGCTACTCCAAACTTATTATTACCAATACCTTTCACCGTTTCTTAGCTTATTTTACTACTATACTAATTTTGCTGATAAATGCAATTTAAAACAAGAAAAAAACAATTAAAAAGTGAGATAAACAAAGAGAAAACCTCTTTCAAAACAACAAAACAAACATTTTTTAAGATTTAAGCGCTTATATCTCTGATTGACGTTGCCCCATCCAATATTGCTTCAGAACATTTTTTGTAGAGAATTTAGTAAGCATTCGAATGGTCACTTTCCATTTAGCACGATTTCTCATCCGTTATCGAGATATTTACAAAAAATGTATGAAGATCCGAAAACTTTTCATGTCTATTAATAAAATATTTTTTTTCGCATACTTCCTTAACTCCAAATATAACCAAAATTTAAACATCTTAGTTGGGATTAATTTCCAAGTTGTAGAAAATATTTCAATTGAATCCCGCGATTCTAAGTACTCACAAAAATATAATGACTTACAAAAACATTGATTCCACTTTTCTCAGGAACGGTTGCAGATATCGCCTTATAAATGGTTTAATTCGTTTTCTTATGTTAAGAAACCTATAAAACAAGTACCTGCAAGCATATAAACACAAAAACTTAAGCGTTACGATTTTTTTTTGCGCGAATTTCGCCCCAAACACTATCTTCTAGTGGGCAGATTCTGCTGGTTAACGAACTTGACCTTTCAAATAAGACGACAGATTTTTGTACCAAATTTCGTTAAAATCGGACCATTTTTATGGTCAGACAAGCATATATATATATATATATATATATATATATATATATATATATATACAAATTTGGGCCACCTATAGATCTATAGGGTCTGAAACGTGAAAGTTTCTAGTCGGTACTTCGATATAGAGATAGAGAGTAACCGCGCTAACAAAAATCTGGTCAGAAAAAGTTACATTAAATTTTACTAGCTTTCATTTTAAAATAATGAATTGAAATCGGTTAAGATTTTTTGAAACACGAAAAGTCGTTTGGCCCCACTGTGCGGTTAATGTGGTTTTCTGACATCATAGAGAACCCTTTTTCAATAAAAATTCATTTGGACTTGCTGGGTTGATTTGTTGTTTCATACAGAGAACAGGGAACTTGTTAAGATTATGTTGTGTTTTTTGCCAAAAGGTTACCTACTTGACGATGTACCTAAGTTTTAGCGCGGTTCCTCCCTCCCTTCATAGGGAGGAACCCCGCTTATAAGGTTGATCTCATGAAACAATTCGGAAGTGCCGACTAGAAAATTTCGCGTTTCAGAACCCCTAGAGACCGAAAATAACGGTGGTTCAAATTTGTATATATATATATATATATATATATATATATATATATATATATATATATATATATATATGTCTGTGCGCTCATTTCTGGCCTCCCTAAAGGTCCGATTTTGATGAAATTTGGTACATAAATCTTTCGTCTAATTTGAAAGGCCAAGTTCGTTAACCAGCAGAATCCGCCCACTGGAAGATGGCGTTTGGGGCGAAATTCGCGCAAAAAAAAAATCGTAACGCTTACGTTTTTAGCGCGGTTCCTCCCTCCCCCATAGGGAGGAACCCCGCTTATAAGGTTGATACAATGAAACAATCCGGAAGTGCCGACAAGAAAATTTCGCGTTTCAGAACCCCTAGAGACCGAAAATAACGGTGGTTCAAATTTGTATATATATATATATATATATATATATATATATATATTTATATATATATATATATATATATATATATATTTATATATATATATATATATATATATATATATATATATATGTATATATATATATATATATATGTATATATATATATATATATATGTATATATATACATATATATATATATATATATATATATATATATATTTATATATATATATATATATGTATATATATATATATATATGTATATATATATATATATATATATATTTGTCTGTTCGCACATTTCTGGCTTCCCTGATGGTCCGATTTTAATGAAATTTGGTACAAAAATCTGTTGTCCAATTTGAAAGGTCAAGTTTGTTAACCAGCAAAATCCACCCACTGGAAGATGGCGTTTGGGGCGAAATTCGCGCAAAAAAAATCGTAACGCTTACGTTTTTGAGTTCATAAGCTTGTAAGTACTCTTTTTATAGGCTTCTTGGGCTACGAAAACGAATGGAGCCAGTTTCAAGCCGATAGCTTTAACCGTTTTCGAGAAAACTGAAAAAATAATTTTTGAATGCCGTTTTTGGTTTGGGTACTTAGAATCATGGGATTCAGTTGAAACATTTACTGCATCTTCTACTTTCATTAAAACTAATATGTTGAAATTTTGGTTGCGTTTGGAGTTAAGGAAGGGTTAGAATAAAATATTTTATTAACAGACATAAAAAAGTTTTGGTAACTTTGTATACTTTCCTTAATATCTCGAAAACGGTTAGGAATATTGGTAAACGGAGGGTTACCATGCGAAAGCTTACTAAATGTTCTACTAAAAAGGTTCTGAAACAATTTTTGATTAGGCTGTGTCAATCGGAGAAATAAGTGCTTAAACTTTGAAGTAATTGATTTCGCTTATTCGAACTGTTCTTTTTGTCTTTGATTTTGATACTTAGATTTATGGGATTCAGTTAAAACATTTTCTGCATGTTTGAATTTCATCAACACTAATATGTTAAAATTTTGGTTACGTTTGGAGCTAACTAAGGATTAGAATAAAATATTTTATTAACAGACATGAAATGTTTTGGGAACTTCGTATACATTCCCTAATATCTGGAAGACGGTTAGGAATATCGGTAAACGTAGGGTTACCATGCGAAAGCTTACTAAATGTTCTACAAAAATGGTTCTGAAACAATTTTTGATTAGGCTGTGTCAATCGGAGAAATAAGTGCTTAAACTTTGAAGTAATTGATTTCGTTTATTCGAACGGTTCTTTTTATTTGTTTTTATTCCTTGTTATTTTTTAATTGCTTAAAGTTGGATAATGTATTTGACAATAAAACAGATTAATTAAAATAAGAAAAACAATTCATTGTTAAAAATATATCAGGCTGTACCGTATGAAATGTCAGTTTTGGATTTGTCGATTTCCTTCAAATGTCTTGAAACTGTCGAGGCTCCTACTCCGAGTTCTTTGGCATATTCCCTAGTGTTTTTAATTGCTTATAGTAGTCAAATGTATTTGTCAATAAAACAGGATACGTATAATTAGAATCAATATTTTGTTTGTTAGAATTCGAAAAAATAAACTTCACAACGGTTAGATACTCTGAGCGAATATGGCGGTTCAATACCCGTAGAAACAAGGGGGCCGCAGGAAATTTACCTGCTAAGAGTTAATCCTCAAGAGCTGTAAATATACCCCAGGTATCTGCCGACACAAATTCAAAGCCTAGGCGGAGAGCACCCCAAAAACACAGATCCAAACATAGGTTATATACTAAATATTCATAAAGACTACTTAGTTGTAAACCGATTCATCAATTAGCAATCAATAGTTTTCAACAAAGGTTATATACTAAATATTGATAAAAAGTATTTAATTAGAAAAAAAACAATATTCCACAAGACTTGTTTTTGGTCCATTTGTATCTACTCCATAGACTTAATTAGGTATATTATTCTATTGTAGTTGGGCAACTAAACTTTGTTTTATTTTGTTAAATAAAGTTTTTTTTCTTGACTTGTTATTCGTCAAGACTTTTATTTGTCCTTGTGTATTTACTAGATAGGTTTTATTCGGCATATTATTCTATACAGGCTATATTAGGCAGGGTATTCTACTCAATCTTGTGTACTTCTTCTTGATCCTTCTGTACATGGGCTTATATAAAAACAATTTCGGGGGGGGGGCTGAGACCATTTCCAGGGTATGGAATACTAAATATTTAGAGCTTGGAATAGTTTTAGGCAACTAAAACGCTATTACACGTAAAATAAAATATGTTTTATGAACTAAGTGATCTTATTTAATTTATTTTTAAGGGTTTTACGAGAAGTTTTTATCATCAATTCAAAATTTCGGGAGGGGCTGCAGCCCCTCAGCCCCCCTCATATACGTCCATGCTTCTGTATCCTCTAGAAAGGCTTTATTAGGCATATTTTGTATTGATTTATAGAGCTTTGCTTTAGAATGAGAGCCAGATTCTGTAATTTCCGCTTCTGTGTAAAAGTTAGCTACTGTCGGTGTCCCTGACGCCTTAATATCACTTTTATTCGAGATGTTCGAGAGGATTTTGACAATTTTCACGAGATATATAAAAAAAAATAAGTTTATTTCTTTTCTAAGCTTATCAAATGGCACTAGGGACATGAACGGAACAGCGCTAAGGTGCTGCAGTTCCTGCGAGTCGGACTTTTGAGTTCATAAGCTTGTAAGAACTCGTTGTATAGTCTTCTTGGGCTAGGAAAACGAATGGAACCATTTTCAAGGCGATAGCTTTAACCGTTTTCGAGAAAATTGGAAAAATAGTTTTTGAATACCGTTTTTGGTTTGGGTACTTGGAATCATGGGATTTAGTTGAAACATTTTTTGCATATTCGAATTTCATCAAAACTAATATGTTAAACTTTTGGTTACTTTTTGAGTTAAGGAAGGGTTAGAATAAAATATTTTATGAACAGACATGAAAAGCTTTGGGAACTTCGTATACTTTCATTAATATCTGGAACACGGTTGGGAATCGTGGTAAGTGGATAGAAACTATTTGAAAGCTTAATAAATTCTCTACAAAAAAGATTCTAAACCTATTTTTGATTAGGTTATTTCAGTCGGAGAAATAAGTGCTTAAAACTTCAAATACGTCTGTTTTGTTCTTATGAACGGGTTTTTGTCGTTCTTTTTGTAATTTTTATCTCTTTCCCTTAGTTTTTTATTGCTTTTAATTTTTGTAATTATTATATTAGGTAAATGTATTTGTGTTTAAAACAGGATAGTTATAATGAGAACAAATTTTCTGTTGTTAGAAATAGATGAGTTAGAAAAATAAGAGTACCTGTGCATAAATTCCTAGTAACCTGAAAATTTGCATGAACGTTAGGGACAACATTATAAGGGAATTGGGAAAAGCCCTTATCGATCCCATGAGTGCAAAGCATTTTTGTTGAGGTCAAAGTTCGCTAAAAAAGATTTTTAGGATTTTTCAGCGAAACAAAACTTGTCTTAACACTTTTTTTTCATTAGATTAACCATTTCTGAGGAAAGGCGATTCCAGAATTATCTTTAGTTTTATTCAACATAATATGCTAGACTCGGCTAGAAGTTTGTCGAGGCAACAATACTTATGCTACCTGGTCCTCTTTCTAAGTTCTTGACAGCTCCCCAGCCATAACCCTCGAAAAATGACCTGCTTGACATTTGATAATACAAACTTGTGAAGTAGTTCCTCTTTTTGTGTCTCTGTTTACCTCAGTTCTTAATTTTTATTTGTGTTGTACGCCTTATTTTTTAATTGGGTGCTGTTATTTTGATTGCACTTTTTTTTCAATAAAACAAAGCTAGTAAATGAGATGGATGTTCACGCTTACATAGAAAATAATTTTGGAGGGGACTGGGAGAATTTCGGGGGGGGGGGGCTCAAAGGATTTTAGGGGTATGGGATGATAAAAATCTAGAACATGGAATAGTTAGACAATTAAAACGCTATTACGCCTAAAACAAAATTATTTTTTTCTTAACTAAGTGATCTTACTATTATTTTTAAGGGTTTTACGACACATTTTTACCGATTGCGGGGGGTTCAGCCCTTTTAGCCCCCCCCCCCTTATATACGCCCATGCACGTTTTTGTTTTATTTTATTGATGTATAGATCTTTACTTTAGAATGAGAGCAGGATTGTGTAATTTCCACTTCTGTGTAAGTTACTACTGCCGGCTTCCCTGACGCCTTAATATCACTTTTATTCGAGTTGTTCGAGAGGATGTTGACAATTTTCACGAGATATATAAAAAAAAGAAGTTTATTTCTATTCTAAGATTTTCAAATGACATTAGGAATAAGATCGGAACCGCGCTAAGATTATGCAGTTCCTGCGAGTCGGACTTTTTTAAAGTATCAGTAGCAATGGGAGTTTATTGGGGCTCAACAGCTCAGGTCATTATAGCTTTTACCTTAAGAAGTTTTAAGACTATTTTATTGTTTTCATAAAAACACTTTCAGCCAAAACGTGCACGCTGATATTATTTATACCGGGAATGTACAAAACAAACCACATTTACCAACAATTTTTTCCACGTTAACTGTTTCCCACTCTTTATGATACTGATGATTTTTTTTGGGTTGATTCAAAGGTAAATCATGTGAAGGACTCTTTCCATTCCATCTGCTATTATTTCAGAAGATCGAGATGAAATTCAAGTTTTATTCAGTTTTGGAGTATATAAACAAGCTGGAATGGCGTAGCTTCTGCGAGTCGGTCTTTCTAATACCATTTAGAGTTTGTATTGCAATTACTCCGTGAGGATCTCCTATTTACATATAGGAAGAAATAGTAATAATGCACTGCCGGACAGATTAATTCGAACTTATTTTAGTTTGTGGTTGTGGCTCGGAATTGGAGGGAGTGGCTTAGAGGTCAAACAGGGCAAACTTGTTTACGATGGAAGATCTGTTTAGGAAGTCGGGGATTTCCAAAGGGAAAACCTCTCCAATGTGCTATTAATACGCAGGCCTGTCAGACAGGTAGGCAGATCCACTTTCAGTTAAAGGATGCACTGTGTCCGCTTTAAACACCGGATTCTAACTCTTTCTGGATCAAGGACCGGGAAAAACGTTCAACCTATATTGAACCTACTTTCTTTGGCTTTATATCTCGAATGTAAATAAGAAAGCTTGTTTTTGAAATAATGTTAAAAGCCCTTTTGAAGAAGTATTTATTTCAATTGCGGGACTCTTGGACGACGCTAGGGAGTACATTAACAATTTAAGGATAATGCTTGAAAAGTGAAGACTTTACCACTTCATTTGAAGCAACAAACAATGAAAATACAGTCTGAAAAGGCGAGTAGTTGTAATATCTGAATACTTCGTTTTATGCCTCTGAACGAGTTGAGGTGATTCTGTTAAGAATAAGAATCAGGCATACCAACCCCGCAGAATTTTTCAGCGTTCGAGCGAAGCAAACGATTGTTTTACCCAGAAAAACTAAAGGCCGCAACAGACGGGCAAACCGAGTTCGCCAATTTTTGCCCGTGTGTGGTGCATTGAGGCCCAAGTTCGGGACGAGTCGTTCTTCCAAGTGCTTGGGAAAAAATTTTGTGGTTCGCCACTTTCCCAAGCACTTGGAGGAAGGGTATCCTCGGGTAGGATGTAAGTTCTGCTTTAGTATCGCTAGAGCATCGTAATAGCAAGTAAAAAGTCCATTAAACCATAATGTCCCATAAATACAGTGCTAAATTGTATGAACTCATACTTCCCAAGGGATTTTATAGAAGCGTTTTGGGAATACACTTGTTTGATGAATTCAGAGACAGAAAAAACCGCGATATGCGCTACATACTATTTTGCAAATAACTAGCGAAGCTATTACTACGGCCGATTCTAAATTTTTCAAGAGTAAAATTGAGAATCTCAAATAATGTTTTCGAAGGGAATTTAGAAAACCTAAGGCAAAGATGAAATCTGGATCATCTGCGGATAGTGTGTAGGTACCTGAATTGCGATATTAAGCAAAAATCCATGCTACCATTTATCGCTGAAAATGAAAAGTACCATTCCTGAGAAATAAATTTAGACGAAGAGGTTCCCTACCATGTCAAACTATCTAATATGAAAATCGGAACGAACGAACATATTCGATACATTGACGAATTAATATATTGAAAAATGGTCTTTTTTGATACTTTATTTCAGGCACTAAAGGCTATTCTAAAGGGGTTAGAGTTCCGACAATTTGTGACAAGCCGTATCGTCCACAATGCAAGAGCAGAGACGAATGAGATTTTTCATATTCGATAGTTTGACGCTTAGGGACAATATGTCTTTAAGATGCAAGTCATGTAAGAAAACCCATTTTTTTGTATATGTCGAACAGCTGTAATTTATGTATACTTACTATGCATTGACCGATGTCTGCTTCTGAGACGATACTAGAATTGGCGTGCCGAATCTTGTTACCCGACTACCGTGGTTGGGGAAAACAAAGCGGAACCGGGTGGCTTCTTGAACCAAGTTGGTCCGTCTATTGTGGACTTTTAAATTTTTGCTTTTCCTGGACATCAAAATATGATTTGTAACCGATAGAAAAATATTCTTAACGGTTTCTAGCAAAATGGTAAAAACTGGAATTTTGGTTTCGGGTAAAATATATTTTATCTAATGAGCTGTTCTGGGATTTCCTAAACTACCTTTACTATTGCAAAGTAATTGCGCATGTGGGAGGGAATCTTCCTAATGCCAAACAAAATCTTACAAAATAGGTTCAGGTGCTAATGACCTCGGCAGTAGATGCACCAAAAAAAAAAAAAAAAAAATAGGTTCAGGCGTAATCCTAAATCGGGGTAAACCTTGCTTGAAGTTTCGAAGGGCTTCGTGTCCCGATTGTTGTCATGTGGCAGGTTGACATTTTTCAGGGATGGGCTCGCTAAAAATACACCATAGTTGTTTAGGAAGGGTGAGAAACTATACCGATGGGGGCCATCGATTTATTGGCACTGTGCTAATGGCCAAGAAGTCTTGACCCAAACTTATGGTGTCGGGTATTCAGATCTTTAACTTCGGTATAAGAATTGGCTCTAACGATCAGGCTGTAAACATATAAGTACAAATACCTTTTAGCAGTAAAATGAGGTTTTCATTCAACCAGACACGATAAATAGGAAAGACGTCAGTATTATATAATGTTTGTTATCAAGCCATCCATAAGATTGAGCGGAAGTCGAGTGGGAAATTTTAAGGACCATACTCGTTCAGTTCAAATCTAAAGGCAGATCCTGCACAGTTTGGCCTCAAGGTTTGGACTGAACGGTTCTATAACACACACGTTAAGTTAATAAACCTCAAGGCAGGGACTGCACAGCCAAGTTATAGTACACCCAATGTATGTGAAGCGAATATACTTTTGTCCACACACTTCAGGTTTGGCCAGCACAGTCCCGGCCTCATTGGACTGTACAGTTAATCTATAGGTATTTTTTTTTCTACGTGGATGGACTGTACAGATCAACTCTGGCCTCAATGATTTCCCATACACGGTGAGGAATATGTATTTGGAGTGCGAAGTTAAAATTTTGAGATATTCCTCACCGTGTATGGGCGCCCTTAACAGCTTAGCATCTAAACTTTTCCCGTGGACCATGCCAATGCATAACTATCGTCACTCTTCAGCCACCAATGTCAAATATCAATAATTACAATTAGTAAATGAGTTTACTCACGTCCTTGAAAGTACTCCTGAAGGCATGATGAGAGTGTACAAGCTGATGTACATGTGCTAGATTGTGGTAGTCATGACCAGACAGCTTGACGTCTACATATGCCAAGCAGTATCTACCACCAGCTGTCAGGCAGAGATCCATGTCTCCGTACTGGTTCATGTTACCGCTGAGGAGACCGGATGGCAGCTTAGGAGCAGCATCATACACTGAAAAAGGAATTTTATATTTTAGATATTCTATTTGTTTTTGATTTCTGTTCTGTAATATTTATTTTTATCGCAAATTCAGTAATGCTTTATTAAGAATTTATTATTACTAAATTAAGATTAGATTATTTATTCATTGTTGGATTATTTATTCATTATTTCCAATATTAAAATTGAATATGAGTTATTTGTAAATGAAATCTGAATTGCTTACTAAACCGAAGTTGATTTATTAAACCCACACTTGCCCTAAAAGCAAACGTCACCTTAAAATAATAATAACAATAATAATAAAACTAATAGAAAATGGAGTCTCCCGTGGTCTAGTGGATAGCGCGCTAGATTCATAAGCGGGAGATGGTGGGTTCGATCCCCACAGGCGGCAGGAGTTTTCTCATCTCAGGGCTCGCTGAGAAAGTTCCTGGTTGCACCCTGGAGGCCCGGCACTAATGGCCAAGATTTGTCGATGCGCCGTAAAAAAAAAAAAAAAAAAAAAAAAAAAAAAAAAAAAAAAAAAAAAAAAAAAAAAAAAAAAAAACTAATAGAAAATTTATTTATTTTTTGTATTTTTGTTAATTTTTTATTGGTACTTAGACATATTTTTCACTCGACTGTTTTTAAAGAGTTTTTTGCCTAAGTTGCGGAACTCTATAATTATAGAATTAGTTAATTAATTAAATAAATAGAAAATCATTACATTTCTTGACAATTTTAATCCAACACTTATTTGACAATTTTTATAGAGTTTAAGAAAATGCCTGTTTGATGTTTATACCACAGCGGAGTCTCTTCCGCTTTCAGTTGGTTTCTTACAATTGTTTGTGCGATTTGACAATAAAGCGTCTCAACTTTCATTTATTTTGGATATATCAGTGGAGCAGGAGCGTACATTTGTTTATCAGCGTAATTCTTCTGCAACAATAGCAAGATGATTTAGAAAAAATAATATTAACAATAGGAAGAACAGGAACTACAGTCTGTTCAGATAGACGGGATGGTTCTATTCCGCTTGTGCAAAATTCTGACGGCAGTATTCCTGACGGTTCCACCATTTGCAAACTCCCATTTCAAGGAACAACACGATACGTGAAACATGATAAAAACTGATTATGTCTCGTTTAAGTCTAGGGAAGGCTTTGAGGGGTCAGAAAAATGATATAGTGACTAATATTTATCAATGCTAAGCCAAAGCTAAGACTAAAACGTTCTAAATATACTAGTGATAAGGTTATAACAGAGAGAATTTTTACTGCCAATTTATTGCAAGGGGAATATAGGCCACTCTCTTTTCCCTCCAACTAAACCATCTATTTGAACAGGCTATAGCTTAAATTGTTTTTAGCTTTAGCTTTGGCTAAGTATTGATAAATATTAAACACTATTTCCTTTGCCTGACCTCTCAAACTCTTCCCTGGTCCTAAACGAGACATGATCAGTTTTTATTGAGTTTAAAGTAGCTTGCTGTTCATAATAATGGAAATGCAAATGGCGGAACTGTCGGGAATATTTAACTTAGAAGTTTGCGCATGCGGGGTTAGAACTATTCCATCTAACTGAACGGGCTATAAGAATAAGAACGACACGGAAGCATGCTAAGATGACTCGCTATGTCGGACTTTCTTAATGGTGTATAATTCAGGAAAAAACTAAGCACTGGGTCCTAAGTTTATGATTAGATATGGACTAACAGGAGGAATATTTTTACCATTGATAGAGACGCGCTATAACAATAATATTTGAAGGATTTTCGAATTAAGTGTCTTATATTTTTTTGTTGTTGCTCTTTTTGATATAATTAGTTTTAAATGGGCATTTCTAAAAAATTGCAAACATTGTAATACGCTATTAGGCTGCAACAATTTAAAATGAATTTGAATGTTTTCACCTTGGACATTGTATGAATGATAATACCTTATGCGTAATAGGTATTCAGTGAAATTATTATTATAATTGAATCAATGAACGATGAAAGGTTGGAGTCTGAAATCGAGTAACACTTTCAGCGCGGTTCCTCCCTCCCTTCATAGGGAGGAACCCCGCTTATAAGGTTGATCTCATGAAACAATCCGGAAGTGCCGACTAGAAAATTTTGCGTTTAAGAACCCCTAGAGACCGAAAATGACGGTGGTTCAAATTTGTATATATATATATATATATATATATATATATATATATATATTTGTCTGTTCGCGGTTTTCCGGCTCCCCTAATGGTCCGATTTTGATGAAATATGGTACAAAAATCTTTCGTCTAATTTGAAAGGTCAAGTTCGTTAACCAGCAGAATCCGCCCACCGGAACATGGTTTTTGGAGCGAATTTTGCGCGAAAAAAATCGTTCCGCTTACTTCATATGCATTCAAGTACTCGTTTTATAGGCTTAGGAAAACGAATGACACCATTTTTAAGGCGATAGCTTTAACCGTTTTCGAGAAAATTGGAAAAATAGTTCCTGAATAACGTTTTTGGTTTTGGTACTTAAAGTCATGGGATTCAGTTGAAACATTTTTTGCATGTTTGAATTTCATCAAAACTAACATTTTGAACTTTTGGTTACGTTTGGAGTTAAGGAAGGGTTAGAATAAAATATTTTATGAACAGACATGAAAAGTTTTGGGAACTTCGTATACTTTCATTATTATCTCGAACACGGTTGGGAAATTTTCATAAGTGGATAGAAACTATTTGAAATCTTTCTAAATTCTCTACAAAAAAGATTCTGAAACAATTTTTGATTAGGTGATGTCAATCGAAGAAATAAGTGCTTAAAACTTCAAATACGTCTGTTTAGTTCTTATGAACGGGTTTTTGTCGTTCTTTTTGTAATTTTTATCTCTTCCCCTTAGTTTTTTATTGATTTTTATTTTTGTAATTTCTTATGTTAGGAAAATGTATTTGTGTGTAAAAAAGGATAGGTAAAATGAGACCAATTTTCTGTTGCTAGAAATAATGAAAAGTTTTGGGAACTTCGTATACTTTCATTAATATCTCGAAAACGGTTGAAAATCTTGGGAAGCGAAAGGTTACCATTCGAAAGCTTACTAAATGGTCTACAAAAAAGGTTCTGAAGAAAGTTTTGAATAAGCGATGTCAATCGGAGAAATAAGTGCTTAAACTTTGAAGTAATTGATTTCGTTTATTCGAACGGTTCTTTTTGTCTGTTTTTATTCCTTGTTATTTTTTAATTGCTTAAAGTTGGATAATGTATTTGACAATAAAACAGATTAAGTAAAATAAGAACAACAATTCATTGTTAGAAATATAGCTTGCCAAGAGAAAGAGATTCGATGACGTTTTTTGAATATTTTCAATTGCCTTTATGCTGTTGGTTTTTTATTTTATTTGTAGAATTATTACTATAGTAGAAGAACACAAGAAAATGTGAAAATTTTTTATATTTTTCAATGCATTCAACGTATGAAATAGGTATCTCTAGAAGATGATTCTGGTTATTTCTTGTTATTATTTTATTGCTTCTAGTAGGAGGATGTATTTCTCAATAAAACAGGGGAAGAAATACAAATTCTCTGAATATGTAACAAAACTGAAAACGTAAATATTCTCCGTGAAGAGTCGTTCGAGTAGTTCAGGTAGGCTTTTATTGCACTTCATAAATCAAGATGCATCCTAGGAGAGCTGACAGTTACTTTACCTGTAGGAAGTCATGCAGCCAAATGCTATACTAGAAATATAATTATATTTTGAGGTTGTATGAGGCCGTAGTTCATTAAAAAATAACACTACGTTCTAATTTTCTTGTACAATTTTATTTTGTTTAATTGCATTTAACAGTAAAATGAGTAGGTAAGTTTTTTGTATTGCATTTGACACTAGACATTAGAAACATATTCCTAGTAGAGTCTTCGTAGAGCGAAACTTGGAACGGCGGAAAGTGTAATTTCCGCTTAGGATAGTTTCTTGTGCCTTGTCGACAATCTTGCTTTTCTTTGGAATATGTGTTTACATTCAGAATGATCTAAACAAAGTAATAACCGTTTCTTTTCTACGTATACAAAATGACACTAGGTATATGAATGGAACCGCGCTAAGATGATGCAGTTCCTGCGAGTCGGACTTTTTTAATGTTAGAAATCTGTTAAGTGAAATAAGTACCAGACATCTAAAATAACAATTGCAAATTAAAACATTTCACACACAGATATCGGCCAACGTCAATATCAATTTGTACACACAGATTACAGTTGATCACCGTGGACTTCGGCCTGAAGTTAAGAAACGACGGGCGAGGCTAGAGCTGAATACCTGAATGGGTGACCGTCTGGGGAAACTAGGTAATGCTGGAATTATGAAAGGGTGGCAACTTGTAGATAGCCCAACGCTCATAGCCCGGAAGTTGATACAGCATAAAAAAAATCAAAACAGAATGGGGTTTCATTTTGGAAGTAGATAATCCTTTTTTTTATTCAACTTTAATGTAACTTAATTCTATCATTAAATGCCAATTTCATCAAGAATGATTTTCATTTATTTCTGATTAGTAAAAAAAAAAAAAAAAAAAAAAAAAATCAGACCCGTAATAGGCCACGAGTACCCAGAGGAGCAGATACTATAGAGGAATCTGATTCATAACCATATGCTCCGACTGCCTGATTTTCCCCTTTGCAGGTACCATTAATTAATTAATTAAAGGCTGGGTTGGCCTAGGGACGGTCAGGGTGATCGAATTCAACCCACAAACCAAGACAATAGAAAATAAAAATCTTTAGTACTTGCTCGGGATTTGAACTCAGGTCTACCAGCATATTAGTCCAGTGCACTACCACTGAACTTACCTCACCCCCCCCCCCCTTAATTTCTCCTGAATAAAAAAAAAACAACTTTATATTTGTTTTGTTTATTAGTCGTTTCCCCTCTTAAATGTCCAATTAAATTATGAAATTGAGAGATAATCTCATTTGTGAGTATATCGTTGGAGAGATAATCTCATTTGTGAGTATATCGTTGGAGAGATAATCTCATTTGTGAGTATATCGTTGGAGAGATAATCTCATTTGTGAGTATATCGTTGGAGAGATAATCTCATTTGTGAGTATATCGTTGGAGTAGTGATTGTCGAAAATTGTCGCTATTTTGAGTTTAAAAACTCACGTTAATGGTTTTTCGACAGGCATCGCTTAGTGCAGGCCCTGCATCAACTCACACCGAAGAAAAATGATGCTATTTACCAAAGATGTTGGGCATCAATTACAATAAATAAAAATATTCTGAGATATACGTAATGCCGCCTGTGTAGTCGACCCAGCCTGTAACACCTACAAGTTGGATGTTCCCACGTCTCTCTCGTCTTCTCTTTGCTTTGACCTCCACAAAAACGTTTGGGATTATACAAATTAAAAGACCTATCATCTTTATTATAAAAAATGTCAAAAATAAAAGAGCTCCAGGGGAATCCTTAACAATGTGGCCTTTTCTTTTTGCAGTCCATAGGATAGGCCGTTAACGGCTAGCATGATCACTTCATCCTGCATTTATACTTCTACTCTATGACCAAAAATAAGAGGCTTTTGTTTCTTCTAAAAATAAACCATCAAGAGTTTATGATTTTAATCGGGGGCTTTTCCTATTTCAATTTCCGGTGGCCAACTACCTACCTGGGAACTCATTTACTTTTATGATCACATAACAAAAAATAATAAAATATTAAATGATTTCGAATTTATTTTAAATGAAGCGTTTTCCCCTATAACGGGGATACTCACTTGACACAATTCAATCTACAAGTGTGTATGTATATATATATATATAAAAACCTATTTTGATTACATTTAGAACATTTAATTCTTCTAAAATAGAGAATAGTTTTTCAAACAATTTGTGAGAGACAGTGAAAGAAAGCTCGGGTCTTTTTGCGAAGACCACATCCAGTTACTTTTGAAGTAGCAGTAGTGATTGCATCAGTGGTTCAGCGCATGCGCATAACTCCTTTGCCTTCCAATTGGAGGATTCCGCCGACCAATTGCATTGGTTCTTGCTGGGAGTAAAGTAACCTTCAACAGTGAATTAGGTTGTTTACGAAAAAGCTCTGCTTATGTTAGTGAGAAAAAATGAGTCTTTTACAATTATTTCGCGATGTTCCTGACAAAGAAAAAGGGATTGGTTTCTTATTCGAAAAATTAATGGAATCCTATTAATTTTAGCGAGTTGGATAGACAAGAGTCGCTAAAATTAATATAATTCTATTAATTGCGAGTTGGATTTACTAGGGTTTTGATATCTCCTTGAGCGAGCGGAAACGCATAGCATGTAATGCCTAATAAATGTAAAATATCCAAAAAAGGGGGAGAGAAAAGGAATAAAATATGTTTGTTTACAAATATCCTTGTTTGTTATCCTTCATTACCTGCAAAACAGTCAACTTTAATGCTTAATAACTTTTTTCATAGTTGAGAGAATTGATTTTGATCATATTAACCTTTTTATTAATAAATATTGCTTGTCATTATCTAAAATGAATTAAAACCGTAGATAACAAGTCAAGTAGTGATGGATAACCAGCAAAGAACCTATAAGCTATCAGCGAGTACGAGTAACTGTTATAAATCACTACTGCTACTTCAAAAGTAACTGGATGTGGTCTTCGCAAAAAGACCCGAGAGCTCTTCATAATGACGCATGCCAGAACAATAAAACCAAAGGTTTGGTTCCTACGGAGCTATCAGATTCACCATGGAGGTTTAATTCTTACGGCTCGCAGAATTTCCGTCTTTTATAAACCGAGACAAATGAAAATGTCTTGTGTAAAACATTGACTTAGACATAGAAAAACTAAGAACATTTCCCTGAAGTTAATCACCTGAAAGTGTATGACTCGAAACAATCTACGAAACGAATCTACGAAACATATCGTGCATGAAATGAAAATAGAGGGTATTTATCTAATCCTTTTTCGAATCTGCTCTATATAGTGAATTAGATAATTTTACCTGGACATTTATATAAGTATATATATATATATATATATATATATATATATATATTTATTTATTTAGGGTTACTGGTTAGTCAACCCATATCCACAGCGAGGTGATAGTTTTCGTCAAAACAGTTTTAGGGTTTTTTTTGTTTTTTTTTTAAAGTCACTGTTGCTTAGATTTTGGTTATTTTTTATTTATTTATAGCATTTGAGCTGAAAGTTGTTATTGTTTTGTATTTAAGACATTTATAATAAAATATTAATTAAATAAAACTATCAAATTTGTATGCGAAAACAGGTAAAGTTACAGATTTTAGGAATAAATTAATGAAAATTTTAGGTACTGGCTCATACCATCCGTTATCTCGTAATAATTTAATATTTTTATTTAATTAATAATTTACTCTGATTGTCTTAAGTACAAAAACAATAAAAACTTTCAGCTCAAATGCTTTATAAAAAAAAACAAAAAAACAAAAAAAACAAACTAATATGTTAAATATCTTGAAAACGGGTAATTTTTGAATATAGCAATATGGGCTAAAAATTGTTTATCGGTTAACTTACCGGCAACCCTGTAAATATATTATTTAAACGACATTGAATTTTCCTGATGGGTCATAGTCAAATTGATTATCTATTAGGAAAAAAATTGAGAAATATATAGCCAAAAATATTTAACTCTAAACATCTATTAAAAGTCCGATTCACAACAAATAGTTGTTTTGGTAATAATTTTAAAATTATATCAACATCTTGGGTGGTAAATTGGCATGTTTATTCAACGCGAATCATTCTGACACTCAATTCTTGGGTAAGTGTGCTTTAGTAAATTTTCATATTGCAACATGCATGTATAGTTTTGCGCAAATTATGATACAGAGATGAATGTAGCCTACAGTCGATACGTGCATACAATTTGACTAGACGAGTTTGTTTTGCCAGCATCTGAATTTGTGGGGTTAGCGAACAGGCATCAATTTGAAGTTATTAGATCTGACTAAGCGAGCCGTTGAGAAAGAACGGACTATATGTGTTGTAATACTTACGCAATCTAACCTACACCTTGTAGGTCAGGTTCAGGATCCTTGACACACTCCAGCCGTAAGCTCGAATAGCAACGAGATTATACAGTGATGATATATGCTAATGAGAAAACGTCTGCAATGATTTAATGACGGAAAATAATAATAAAATCTTGCTTTCAACAAATCTGATATGCATTATCAGTTGAATTAGTTTGGGTAAGATATTTCTGGATATCAGCAAAAACAAGAAATCTTTTACATCATAAACGCTTTTCGAAAAATCCTGTTAATTCGGATTCACTCAATTCATTAATCTTTTTCATCAATATGTACAGCACACGTACCAAAAGTAAAAGAAAAATTATAAAATCAATAAGCAATAAAATAATACTGAGGAAAATAAAGAGATTTGTTTTTTAATTCATATATTTATGCGCACCCCCAACTAAGGCGATTAATTCAGCACAATTATACACATAAACTTCCAGTTGTAAATAAACAAATACATTGTAAACTTTATGGGAAGTCAATAATTGTTTAAAGAAAATCCTAAGAATAACAGACAATATACATTGGAACGAATGAGTTCATGTAGTAAAAATAAGGTCTGTTTACAATGTCTTCTTGAAAGAAGGAGTAAAATAAGAAGTTGTTGAGCAAATACTGGGAAAATGAACGTAATTACTAGAGAATGTAAGTATCGGGAAAACGAGAAGAGTAGTAATTCTTGCATATATATATAAAAGGAAATTATATAAGTAGAAAAAAATACTCGTTAAGCCCATTGCTTTCCTTAGGAAATATTTACAGCACACACCCAGTAATAACACAAATATTTACACACTTACTAACTCTCCAAAATAAAAACATAGCAATAACTTGGCTAGCCGGACATAGAGGAATCCCAGAAAGCATTCAGATCGACAAACAAGCAAAATTAGCAAGTCGATATTGACTGACTTCTGAAGATTTGTCTTCAACAGTTTAAATACAGGTACCTACTAATTTATTGGCAAAGATACTGGACACAACCAACCGTAAAGAACCGTTCAAAGGAATCAAAAATTACGTGGTTTTATGCACCTATTTTTCCGCCTGAGATTCTCTCATCAAAAATATCTTTCGAACAGTTATTATAGAATATTTCGTAAGCTTTCGAACGCTTACCGTGCACTCATCAAGAATTCCCAACCGTTTTCAAGATATTTAAAGAAAATTTAGGAAAATCCCAAAAATTTTCATATCCGTTAATCAATTTTTTTTTAACTCCAAACGTAACCAAAATTTAAATATCTGAGTTTGTATGAATACCAAACAAATCGAAAAATTTTCAAATGAATTTATCGTTTCTAGTTACCCAAACTGAAAAATAGTTAGGAATACTTTTAATAATAAATAGTATGAAAAATAATAACCTACAAAAGGATTACGTACAAGCCTATGAAAGAAAAACGTAAGCGTTTCGAATTTTTTATTTTTACGAATTTTTTCCCATAAAGGAAGTTCCGGTGGGCAGATTCTGCTGATTAACAAACTTCACCTTTAAAATCACACAAAGTATTTGTGTACTAAATTTCATTATAGCACAGTTGTAAATATATATAGTACCCACTTCTTAGTTATGCACACTATTATGTTAATTTAATTTTGTTTTATGCTATCTCCAAATGTTTTCTAAGCTACTGATAAAATGTGGTTATTTCATTTTTGATTGTCATTTAAATCACTGCAAGGCGCTGCAATAATGGAGGTTTTAAAATAAATTTACAATCAATTTAAGGAGAGGCATCATCCCTATCTTGGATAGAAAAGGGTGGTAATCTATAAATAACCCGTCCTAAAATTCTGAATTAATTATAAATGAACGTTAAAATTTAAATAAATGAATAAAAGTAACATCCTAAACCGTGTATACAATCTGTGCTGACTAAACGTGTTCCGGATTGTAGCCACATTGATATCTTTTAACGAGAAGAATGTTTTCCTCTGTTGAGTCAACTACATAATTTCAAAAGTACATTCTAGATTATGATCGTTATGCATGTCGGAGTTACGACAATTTCAAGGAACCTAACGTAACATTTCGACAATTGTTTTCAACATTTACAAAACATAATATGCATATTAGCACACTCCGGGGTCTCCCGTGGTCTAGTGGCTAGCGCCTTAGATTCATAAGCGGGAGATGGTGGGTTCGATCCCCACCAGGGCTCGTTGAGAAAATTACTCGCTGCACCCTGGGTATCGGTGCTAATGGCTCGATGCGCCGTTAAAAAAAAAAAAAAAAAAAAAAAAAAAAAAAAAAAAAAAAAAAAAAAAAAAGAAATTAGCACATTCCGAAGGACTGTAGCTATTGGGGTTGAACTCATGAGTTGATGAGGGGATAAAAATCACAGCCTGTACATGTACAGTCGGCTCAGTCTACTGCAGTTCTAGATCACAGTTTCCATGGTCCTCCTAGGGGTATCATGGTATTGTTGGATGGTAGGGGAAGACAAAAAAGAAAGATACAGATATAGAATAGAAGTCTGAGTGTACATATTTTCGGTTACCTAAAATTTTCTTTATACTTTCGCCAACGACGGGTACATCGCATATTTTGGAATATTTAGCCGCAAAAATCAAGTGGATATTTTTTGTCTAATATCCTTATGTCTAATTAGTATGAAATTAAACATATGATAACAGGCTTAAACATACACATGATAAAACGGTTAGGTTTACTTTGCATTATGACTTCATTTAAGTTATATTATGATTGAAAGACTCAGAAAAATTAAAATAGAAGATTGATGGATTGCTACAGAAAACTGAATGTATCCCAAGCGGAAATTACCCCATCTTCTTTCTCAACGTTCGCTCTAGTAAAACACTATTACCAATGAATTCCTCATTGTCTTACCTTATTATACTCATTTTACTCTTAAACGCATTTAAAAAAATCCAGCTCAAAAGAAAAAAACTGACACTTTCGAATTTTTAAGCACTAATTTCTTCCTTGGACATCGCCCTATCTAAAATTGCTTCAATACTTTATTTTAGCGCGGTTCCTCCCTCCCCCATAGGGCGGAACCCCGCTTATAAGGTTGATACAATGAAACAATCCGGAAGTGCCGACTAGAAAATTTTGCGTTTCAGAACCCCTAGAAACCGAAAATAACGGTGGTTCAAATTTGTATATATATATATATATGTATATATTTATTTATATATATATATATATATATATATATATATATATATATATATATATATATATATATATTTGTCTGTTCGCTCTCTAAATAGAAGACGAATGGTCCGATTTTGATGAAATTTGGTACAAAAATCCTTCGTCCAATTTGAAAGGTCAAGTTCGTTAACCAGCAAAATCCGCCTACTGGAAGATGGCGTTTGGGGCGAAATTCGCGCAAAAAAAATCGTAACGCTTACGTTTTTGAGTTCATAAGCTTGTAAGTAGTCGTTTTATATGATTCCTGGGCTAGGAAAACGAATGAAACCATTTTGAAGGCGATCGCTTTAACCGTTTTCGAGAAAATTGGAAAAATAGTTTTTGAATACCGTTTTTGGTTTGGGTACTTAGAATTACGGGATTCAGTTGAAACTTTATATGCATGTTCTACTTTCATTAAAACTAATATGTTGAAAGTTATGTTACGTTTGGAGTTAAGGAAGGGTTAGAATAAAATATTTTATGAACAGACATGAAAAGTTTTGGGAAGTTCGTATACTTTCATTAATATCTCGAACACGGTTGGGAAATCGTGGTAAGTGGAGAGAAACTATTTGAAAGCTTACTAAATTCTCTACAAAAAAGATTCTAAAACTATTTTTGATTAGGTTATGTCAATCGGAGAAATAAATGCTTAAAACTTCAAATACGTCTGTTTTGTTCTTATGAACGGGTTTTTGTCGTTCTTTTTGTAATTTTTGTCTCTTTCCCTTGGTTTTTTATTGCTTTTTATTTCTTTAATTTCTTATGTTGTATTTGTAAGGAAAATGTATGTGTGTGTAAAACAGGATAGGTAAAATGAGACCAATTTTCTGTTGTCAGAAATAATGAAATGTTTTGGGAACTTCGTATAATTTCTTAATATCTCGAAAACGGTTGAAAATCTTGGGAAGCGAAAGGTTACCATTCGAAAGCTTACTAAATGGTCTACAAGAAAGGTTCTAAAGAAAGTTTTGAATAAGCGAAGTAATGTCAGCTTTGGATTTGTCGATTTCCTTCAAATGTCTTGAAACTGTCGAGGCTCCTACTCTGAGTTCTTTGGCATATTCCCTAGTGTTTTTAATTGCTTATAGTAGTCAAATGTATTTGTCAATAAAACAGGTTACGTATAATTAGAATCAATATTTTGTTTGTTAGAATTCGATGATGCCGTATGAATATCTAGATTACAGTACTGGTGTTGATTTCGTTCTTTAGAATTATTCTTGGTATTCCCTATTTTCATCTGTTACCCATAGTTTTTTATTATTAGTAGGTTTTTCTTATTGATTATAGAATATAAATCTATTTGGCTATAAAACAGGATACGTAAAATTAGTGACAATATTTCGGAGATTTCTGAGCGAAATACTTTTAAGATTTTCTACCACCACGAACGGCTTTTTTCCTCTATTTTTATCCACTAGATAGGCTTTATTTTGCATATTATTCTATATAAGTTTTATTCAGCAGGGGATTCTGATGAAATGTCGTGTTTTTGCTGTGGATTTTAAATACGATGTATCTAAGATTGGATAACATTAGCGAGTCTACATAGTTAAGAACCGACGACGGAGGATTACTTCTTGCTATGATTTAGTCTACATATGTATATTAAGTCCTAAATCCAAAAAATAAACTTCACAACGGTTAGATACTATGAGCGTATATGGCGGTTCAATGCCCTTAGAACACAATGGGGCCGCAGGAAATTTACCTGCTAAGAGTTAATCCTCAAGAGCTGTAAATATACCCCAGGTATCTGCCGACACAAATACAAAGCCTTGGCGGAGAGCACCCAAAAAACACAGATCCAAAAATAGGTTATATACTAAATATTCATAAAGACTACTTAGTTGTAAACCGATTCATCAATTAGCAATCAATAATTTTCAACAAAGGTTATATGCTAAATATTGATAAAAAGTATTTAATTAGAAAAAAATCAATATTCCACAAGACTTGTTTTTGGTCCATTTGTGTCTACTCCGTAGACTTAATTAGGTATATTATTCTATTGTAGTTGGGCAACTAAACTTTGTTTTATTTTGTTAAATAAAGTTTTTTTTTTGACTTGTTATTCGTCAAGACTTTTATTTGTCCTTGTGTATTTACTAGATACGTTTTATTCGGCATATTATTCTGTATAGGCTATATTAGGCAGGGTATTCTACTCAATCTTGTGTACTTCTTCTTGATCCTTCTGTACATGGGCGTATATAAAAACAATTTCGGGGGGGGGCTGAGACCATTTCCAGGGTATGGAATACTAAATATTTAGAGCTTGGAATAGTTTTAGGAAACTAAAACGCTATTGCACGTAAAATAAAATATGTTTTATGAACTAAGTGATCTTATTTAATTTATTTTTAAGGGTTTTACGAGAAGTTTTTATCATCAATTCAAAATTTCGGGAGGGGCTGCAGCCCCCTCAGCCCCCCCCCCCTCATATACGCCCATGCTTCTGTATCCTCTAGAAAGGCTTTATTAGGCATATTTTGTATTGATTTATAGAGCTTTGCTTTAGAATGAGAGCCAGATTCTGTAATTTCCGCTTCTGTGTAAAAGTTAGCTACTGTCGGTGTCCCTGACGCCTTAATATCACTTTTATTCGAGATGTTCGAGAGGATTTTGACAATTTTCACGAGATATATAAAAAAAATAAGTTTATTTCTTTTCTAAGCTTATCAAATGGCACTAGGGACATGAACGGAACCGCGCTAAGATGCTGCAGTTCCTGCGAGTCGGACTTTTTTGTAGAGAAGTTACTTAGTTTCCGAATGGTCATGTCCATCTACCACGACTTTCAAACCATTTTCAAGATATTGGATAAAATATACGAATATCCCAAAACTCTTCATGGCTATTAATAAATTATTTGTTTTTTAATAATTTTTAAACACCAAACGCAACCAAAATTGAAATAGTTTAGATGAATGCCAAACGTCAGGACCAGTTTCAACTGAATCAATCATTTCTGAATACCCGAAAATTAGTTAGGAAATCTGACAGACATCGCTTTAAGAATGGTTCTATCCGTTAACGTTTTATGTTTTCCTACTTTACGAGACCTATAAAAATTGTACTTGCAAATATATTAAGGTGAAGCGCTACGATATATTTCACGCGAATTTGCCTCCAAAACGGACGTCTTTTGACCATTAACGAACTTGACCTTTAAAATTACATGAGGAATTTGGTACCAAATCTCATCAAACCGTTTCGTAATCTATGGGTTCTGTAAAGTGAAATGTTCCGGAGTGCGTCACGAGGTTAACCTCTTAAGCGGGTTTCTCCCTATGGAGGGAGGTAGGAAACGCCCTGAAGCTCAGCTTCGTTGAATAGCAAAATGAGTGGGAATCAAACTAACCTCAGAAGGAGGACAAACAGAATGACGAATACGTATTAAACATACTCTTAAATCCGTGAAATATGGTAATTGATTTGCTATCCAGGAAGAACTCACTTGAAGGAGGTATTGTACGGACGATTTGTTCATAATGCTAATATGGTATCTAGAAAATAAATACAATATGCAAAACAGCAACCTACGTGAAGTTTGGACCTGTGATTAGTTGAAGATTTCATGGCAAGAAAATGGATGCGTCTTTAAGAGATAACCTTTAAAGATTACTTCCTACCTCGACCTTCGATAGGCTCAAGCTATCGTCCTAACAATCAGAATGTAAAATTTGTCCCAGGTTTTCCTTGAAAGCTAGTCGACCAGGATAAAGCGTGTAGTAAAAGAAAATAGAAAATTGGCGACAGGAATGGATTCAAATAGATTAGGAATCACATTTAGAACTAGTAATTCTACAATTCTACGTGAATAAAAAATAGGCTTAGTAACCAAATGACACCTTACGAACATACATTTGTTTAACTTTCTGTAAGTCCCCAACATTTTATGTAAAAGCTTAGTCGTAGCTAATTTAGATATTTTAAATGAGCCGATGACTTACAAAATGGGTTAAATCCCCTTTTTCATAAAAAAAGAAGTTTTTTCTTTAAAATATTATGTGTTTTTCCTTCTATCACCTGGTCATCATTTTCATTCAAAACTTTCTAAATCCCATTGGTAAAAAATCATTGGGTAGAAAAAATCATTGGGCTAAAATCATTGGTAGAAATGTTGATTCCCTTTCAAAAGGGGATAATGGCCATAATTCCCTCTTTTCGACGTGTACATGAAATTATTATTTTTAGTGAAAATTATTATTTATTCCAGAGCTGGATTATTGCAGCAAATGTCTCCAACAGCAGCACAATTAATTAATTAGTTAATTAATTAATTTTATATTGGTTTGTGTATATTTATTATTGAATATTGTATAAAACTATTACAAAAAGGGTTATGAATTAATATGTTTATTATTTTTTTTTATATAAAAATGTTTGTATTACGGTCTATTTTTTTTTTTTTTTTTTTTTTTTTTTTTTTTTTTTTTTTTTTTTTTTTTTTACGGCGCATCTACATCTAGGTCATTAGCGCCGACATCCAGGGTGCAGCGAGGAATTTTCCCAGCGAGCCTTGAGATGAGAAAATTCCTGCCGGAGGTGGGAATCGAACCCACCATCTCCCGCTTATAAATCCAGCGCGCTAGCCACTAGACTACGGGAGACCCCTATTACGGTCTATTGTTATAAATATGTTTATTTTTATTGTATATTTTATAAAATTATTAAAAAGAGATTTTTGAATATGTATATTTTCTTTTGTGATTTCCTTAATCCCTTTAAATAGGGGTATGTATATTTTGAGTTTAAGTTTTTCAGCAAACATTTGTCTTTTCGAAATTCATTAATCCTCATAAAACACAAGTAAATGAAGGCTAATGTGACCTCGTAAATATTAATTTCCTTCTGAAATTATACTAGCTTAGACGTTTTTTGTGTCCCCTGAAAAGTTGTACGATTTGGATATATTCCGTTTTGAATGTTGACGCCTCAAATTTTGTAAAATGTCCTGCGTTAAAACTTAGGCTTCAAATAAATGAATAATATTAGCAGTAGAACTAAACTTCTGAATGCTTGAGCAATTTTTGAACGACAAAGTAAAGAAAGTCCGATTCCCAGGAACTGCGGCATTTTAGCGAGTTTACATTCATATCCCTAGAGCCATTAGTAAAGTAATAGAAGCAGTTACTGGTAAGTTTTGATCTTTAGGGGGAAAAATAAAATGATTTTAGGCCCCACAATCGGAAACTGAGAGTATTCTAAGCGTAAATTACTTTATACTTTTTCTCAAGCATCATCGCTCTAGAAAAACGCTATTACCAATACGTTACTCATTTCCTTACCTTTACTCATTTTACTGTTAAACACACTTAAAAGTGAGATAAAGAGAGGACAAAATTAGCACTTTCTCCAACTGACATCACCCATCGAAAATCACTTCTGATTTTGTTTTGTAAAGAATTTAGTAAATTTTCGAATGGCCACCTTCCACTTACCATGTTTTCCAAACCGGTTTGGAGATATTAAGGGACAAAACTTTTTATGAATGTTAATAATTTTGTTGTCTAATACTTCATGAACTTCAATTTAACCTAAATTTAAATATTTTAGTTTGGATGATTTTCGAAATGTAGAAAATATTTCCCATGATTCTAAATACCCAAACCGAAAATTAAATGCAAAAACTATTTCTTCCACTTTTCTCGAAAACGGCTACAGATATCGCCTTACTGTCTTACGATAGAGAACCTAAAAAAATAGTACCCGAAAGCCTACAACTGAAAAGCTCTAAGCGTAACGATTTTTGTCGCGCTAATTTCGCCCATAAAAACCCATTAGACAAAGTAGGTATTTGTTTAGCAAAATTAATTAAAAATCGGACCAACTTTGAAAGAGCGAAACATATATATATATATATATATATATATATATATATATATATATATATATATATATACACACTGAAATTTGAAACACCTTTATTTCCGTGATGTATGGGTTCCGAAACGTGAAATATTCTAGTCGGCACACTTTCGGATTGCACCAAGAGGTCCAACTCTTAAGCGGGTTTCCTCACTATGGAGGGAGGGAGGAAACACGTAAAATCTCAATAAAAGTTACTAAACAGGATGACTTCAAGGAGAAATGCATTTTGAAAGTACTCCTTATTGAGAAATTATGCAAAGGATTGGAGTACCGTAAATGCCAGCGTAAACCAAGTGCAATTAATATATGCAAAGTAATTCCTTGATGGTTACTAATAAGTATAGAGATACTGTATTTTCAGCCTTATTAGCATTGTTATATCGAAGCAATTAAAGTAATAAATCTAGATAAATATAAAACTATTGAGCAATATTAACGTAATGAAAAATGCTGACTCGTAGAAAATATTTCCCTATCTCTTGCTTGATATGTAAAGTTTAGAAGAGAAACTCTTTAATTATACGCATACAATAAAAAATAGATTGACATTTCGATCGAGTTTCGACAAAGAAAGTAAGAATAACGGACAAAATAATCATTTGGTTCAGGAGTAAACAAAGGGATCAATTTTATATATTCTTATAAGAAACCTTTCATTTTATATGAGAACGACATATCGCCTAAGCAAATTCAATGTATCGAATGTGAAAAAATATGAAAATTTTCATTTTTAATCTATACTCTGTCTGTAGGACTGATGTACGTTGTGGCAAACTCTCAAAAATTAAAGAAAAATAATTATCAATTACTGAAAATCCATTACTCCTCAAAGGAGGAAGGCTTTTACAAGCAAAAAATTATTAATCAGTTATTTAAGTTTTTAGAAAAATGTAAAAAATTAGTATGAGTTTGATTTTATAGGAAAGTATCAAAGATGTTTATTTTTGATTGTATAATAAAGGCTATTTCATTTCATTTCATTTCACTGAAAATCAAATTAACCAATGTGCATTGAGTCTAATTGAATCGATCCATGCAAAAAGAGCTTCAGTCAAAAATCAGTAATCTTGAGAAAACTAGATTGAAGCCATTTCTACATGGAATAATAAAATTTGGTCTATGTTTCTATTGCAACTATGTATTGGATTGAAGTCCTTTTAATATAGAAATGTGAAGTTACCTTTAGATACTAAGAATTCATCACTCATACTAACGAAAATATTATCGGAACTCATATTGGGAAAAAATGGACTGAAGTTCTTTTTGCATGGATCGATTCAATTAAAATATATCATAAGGTAAAATTGATATAAATTCATATATAAGGTACCAAACCAATTAAATTAACACATTCGATACTCTGCATTTGTGTCGCGATCTAACAATACAGCAATCTAACATACAGTTTTATCTTTAGGGGCGTATTATTAATTTTTTTCCGCAATTAATTCCAAATTCGCCAATTTTTCTTCAACAATTCCATTTAGATTAAAAAGGTAAATGGAGGGGGATTCACAGCACCAGGTAGAGACAGGCCTTCAGTATTGTTTGGGCTTTCCAACAGTTTTTTCCGTTTTCATATCCTTTGAGTGGAAGATTTTTTATGAATTTGTTAGGAAAAGAAATGTCTACATGAAAAATTCAATCAAAAAATGCACACGATACTGAGGTATTCCCAAACAATGACTTTCGCAGCGGAAGTGTTAATAGACTATACACAGGGTGTTCTGAAGCTATACAGGGTGTAGTGATTCAGCTTTAAGGTCCTTACAGGATAGTCGATTCTGAGCAAAAAAGGTTCCTATCAACATGGGAGAGGATTTGTTTTCAGGAGGCGGTGGACCTAAATAACCTTCTAAAACCACGTTTTTCAAACTCCAAATAACACCGAATGTCGAAAAGTCACCGGAATTTGGAGTCTGAAAGACGTGGTTTTGGTAGGTTTTCTAGCTCCACTGCCTCCAGAAAGCATTTCCGGAACCATCTTTTATCTCGTGTCTAACGGTCTATCAACAATCTATCTATTGGGCTATTAACACTGGGCTATCTACAGGTTGCCAGCCTTCTATAAGGCCAACAGCATGTTGTCGGTCACCCATGCAGGTACTGGACACGCCCGAAGTGGCACCAGAAAGCTGTGAAACATGTAGGGACGAAATAAAGTTGTTGTAACTGTATAATAAAGTTTTTATTATGTACTAGCTGTTACCCGGCGTGCCATGCTACACCTACTTTCTGCATATAGAAAAGCCTAAATAAATTAGAAACCAAATAAGTATTATTAAAATCTAATAACACGAATCTGTAACTGTTTCGAACCCGTGACCTCTCAACTGTGAGTCCTAGACGACTTTGACCTAACCTATAACACCTCCCGTATCAAGACATACATGTATGCCGAGTTTGGTAAAAATCGATCTAACGGTGTGGATTTTTATTTAAAAAAAACATACAGACAGCAGCTGGTAGACGTTTTTGACCTGGCCTATGACAATCCCCTGATCAAGACCAACCTGCGTGCCCAGTTTGATCAAAATCTGTCAAACGGTGTGGGTTTGTATAAAGAACAAACATACAGACAGACAGATGGTAGCCGTTTTGACCTAGCCTAAGGCAATCGCCGTATCAAGGTCTACCTGTGTTCCAACTTAGGTCAAAATCGGTCGAACGGTGTGGATTTTTATAGGGGACAAATATACAGACAGACAGCTGGTAGAGGTTTTTGACCTAGCCTACGGCACTCTCCAGATTAAGATCTACCTGTGTACCGAATTTAGTCAAAATCGGACGAACGGTGTGGATTTGTACAAGGGACAATCATACAGACAGACAGCTGGTAGATTTTTTTGACCTAGCCTAGGAGATTTCTCTTATCAAGACCTACCATTATTCCAAGTTTGGTCAAAATCGGTCAAACGGTGTACATTTGTATAAGGAACAATCAAACAAACAGACAGAAAAACAGACAGACACGTGATTTTTATATATATAGATTTGACTTTCCGCCTAGCACGAAAATAACGAACTCTCTATTTTATTTCTTGCAGTCGAACGCGTCCGATGTGTGTAGCTTCTACGAATAGTAGACTGCTATGAGAAACGTACATTTGGGTCAAGATGCTTATTGATTTAAATATCCACGGTATAATAACTGAATTCCCTCTCATAAGAGCATCATAAATATCCGTCGAAATGAACTGAAACGATAATTTGAATTTACAACACTCCATCATTAACATTTTTTCTAAAGGAGGAAAATAAAGATACTTAGGAGATGTTCATGAGAAAAAAACCGGAAAGTGGAAACAAATATCACTTAAATACATCATTAACCCTGAAAATACATTAGTAACGCACGTAAATTGCTTAACCACCATCCTTCCACTTGACACATTCTTTCACAACATTTCAAGGATTACATCCTTGGGTATTTACCGTCTAGTATGACTCACCTCACATCTCAATATAAAAAACAAAATGAGAAATATATATATATATAGGGGTCTCCCGTGGTCTAATGGTTAGCGCATTGGATTCATAAGCGGGAGATGGTGGGTTCGATCCCCACCTCCGGCAGGAATTTTCTCATCTCAGGGCTCGTTGGGAAAATTCCTCGCTGCACCCTGGATGTCGGCGCTAATGACCTAGAAGTAGATGCGCCGTAAAAAAAAAAAAAAAAAAAAAAAAAAAAAAAAAATATATATATATATATATATATATATATATATATATACACGTTTTTGGATGCATGTGACGTATTTAAAAATAGTACTTTTTTTACTATTTTTTATTACATATTTCACGACGGAAAACATTTAGAACATACCGAATAAATGATTATTCTTCAACTGACCCTTTTTTCAATCTTCGTATTTTCGTGGTAGGCGGAAGGTCAAATAATAAAAACTTCACCATACAGTATCACCAACTTTATTCCGTCCCCGGCGCTAATGTCCAAGTTGTAGATACGCCGTAAAAAAAAAAAAAAAATAAATAAATTTATTCCGTCCCTACATGGTTTACACCTTTTTTGGTGCCTCTTCAGGGGAAAAGTTACATATATAAACCTTACAGCCTCAATCTGAGGAGGATAACCTTCCACCAGTACGGCCACGTCCAGGATTCTAGACGTGGCCGTACTGGTGGAAGGCTATCCTCCTCAGATTGAGGCTGTAAGTTTTATATATGTAACTTTTCCCCTGAAGAGGCACCAAAAAAGGTGTGAAACATGTAGGGACGGAATAAAGTTTGTGATACTGTATGGTGAAGTTTTTATTATTTGACCTTCCGCCTACCACGAAAATACCGAATAAATGATTATTGAGGAATAGTGTGATTTCAATATTGTCCCTACCATGTCAAACTATCGAATATGCAAATCGGATCAAACTATCGGACGAGAATCTTCTATCCATTGACGAGGTAATATATTGAAAAATGGTCTTCGATACTTTCTTTAAGGATGGGTGGGAAGTCACCTCCTCGTCTGTCCCAAACTTAACCATCTTCCTGACCTCACAAAGCGATACTGGGAGGCTCGGCGTCAAATGGCTGAACCGCCACCGACGGGCATTGGATAAAAAAAAAACAAAAAAAAAAAAAAAAAAACTTCTTTAATGCATTAAAGGCTATTCTAAAGGGGTTAGAGTCGTGACAATTTACGACAAACCGTAACATCCAAAATCTGAAAGAAAAACGAGTTTTTCATATTCGATAGTTTGGTTGAGACGATATGTTTTAAATGTTGAAAATATTTTTTTTCTTTAAATTCTTTTTTCAATATTACCATTTAAAATGAGTCAAGAGAACAAATAGGTACTAAATAATTTATTTTATGTTTACGCTTTCATTTGGATTATTACGAGCTCTAGTCTAGTGGGTTTTTCGTTACGCCTGAGATGGTGCCATGGAGGCCACGAAACATGTAGAGCAATTAGAAAGTACAGTAGTATGATAAAATACGAAGAAGTACAATGTTTAAAGGCGTAAAGTGAAAATACCTAATTGGTCAGAAATACTTCTGGTTGAAATATATACAGGGTATTCCAGTCATAAACCGACAGATTTCGTATGTCGATGAGGAAGTCAAAACGTCTTTTGGCGATTTTGAGAAAAACGCAAAAACCATGTTTTTTTTTGTTTTTGTTTTTTTGACAAATCCCGATTTATCGCTTAAACGAAGTGTTGTACGAAAAAACACCACTCAATACAAATGTTGTAGCTTATTAAATTATCTTTAAGATAAGACCAAGTTAGCTTGAATATAGATAATCGTAACTGGAAAAAATAATCTCGGTTCACTTGCTTCGAATTTTGATGAGCAAAATGTCCATCCGATGGGTTATTCAAACATCATTATCTCGTAAAATATTCAAGCTAAGACACTGAACTTGGTTTGAAGATAATTTAATAAGCTACAACTTTTGTATTGAGGTGGTTTTTCGTACAACGCTTCGTTTAAGCGATAAATCGGGATTTTCTTCCAAAAAAAAAAAAAAAATGTTTTTTTTTGCGTTTTTCGTGAAAACGAATCGAAAACGAGAAAATCGCCAAAGCACTTTTTGACTTAGTTCTTCGATTCCCCATTGAAATAAAAAGTCTGACGGTTTAAGACTCGGACACCCTGTGTGTGTATATATATATATATAAAAGTCCGATTCGCAGGAACTGCGTCATCTTAGCGCGGTTCCGTTCTTATCTCTAGTGTTTATGAAGGCATAGAATAGAAAAAGTTATTACTTTGTTTAGATCAATAGCGAAACAGCTAGCCAAATGAAATCTCAAACAAACCAGTCTTGAAAGGTCTTTGTTGATTTACAATCATACCTGTATGGGTCAGCTCTCCCATAAGTCGGGCAGAAAGGCCTCCGCTCAGAGGCATTTGGAAAGCCTTGGGATCTCTCTCTTTAAACGCTACATTTCTAACAATAAATTGATCTTCTTATTTTACTTAATCTGTTTTATTGTCAAATACATTATCTGACTATAAGCAATTTAAAAATAACAAGGAATAAAACAGACAAAAAGAAAAGTTCGAATAAGCGAAATCAATTACTTAAAAGTTTTAAGCACTTATTTCTCCGATTGACATCGCTTATTCAAAACTTTCTTTAAAACCATTCTTGTAGACCATTTAGTAAGCTTTCGAATGGTAACCTTTCGCTTCCCAAGATTTTCAACCGTTTTCGAGATATTAAGAAATTATACGAAGTTCCCAAAACTTTTTATTATTTCTAACAACAGAAAATTGGTCTCATTTTACCTATCCTGTTTTACACACACATACATTTTCCTTACAAATACAACATAAGAAATTACAACAATAAAAAGCAATAAAAAACCAAGGGAAAGAGACAAAAAGAACGACAAAAACCCGTTCATAAGAACAAAACAGACATATTTGAAGTTTTAAGCACTTATTTCTCCGATTGTCATAACCTAATCAAAAATAGTTTTAGAATCATTTTTGTAGAGAATTTAGTAAGCTTTCAAATAGTTTCAATCCACTTACCACGATTTCCCAACCGTGTTCGAGATATTAATGAAAGTATACGAAGTTTCCAAAACTTTTCATGTCTGTTCATAAAATATTTTATTCTAACCCTTCCTTAACTCCAAACGTAACATAACTTTCAACATACTAGTTTTAATGAAAGTAGAACATGCAGATAATGTTTCAACTGAATCCCGTTATTCTAAGTACCCAAACCAAAAACGGTATTCAAAAACTATTTTTCCAATTTTCTCAACAACGGTTAAAGCTATCGCCTTGAAAATGGTTTCATTCGTTTTCCTAGCCCAAGAAGCCTATAAAACGAGTACTTACAAGCTTATGAACTCAAAAACGTAAGCGTTACGATTTTTTCTGCGCGAATTTCGCCCCAAACGCCATCTTCCAGTGGGCAGATTTTGCTGGTTAACGAACTTGACCTTTCAAATTGGACGACAGATTTTTGTACCAAATTTCATCAAAATCGGACCATTCGTCTTCTATTTAGAGAGCGAACAGACAAATATATATATATATATATATATATATATATATATATATATATATATATATATATATATATATATATAAATATATACATATATATATATATATATATACAAATTTGAACCACCGTTATTTTCGGTTTCTAGGGGTTCTGAAACGCAAAATTTTCTAGTCGGCACTTCCGGATCGTTTCATTGTATCAACCTTATAAGCGGGGTTCCTCCCTATGGGGGAGGGAGGAACCGCGCTAATATATATATATATATATATATATATATATATATATATATATATACAGGCCATATTAGGAGATACAATGAACTTAAATTACATCCATACAATGTTGAATGGAAATCGGTCAATAAAATAAATGGACGTCAACATTGTTATTGAGGCTTGTTACCACCTCACGCCTAGTTGCTGTGAGTGCATCATTTTTGTTATTCCTAATTCAAAGCTTTTATTTTATCAATAAATACATTATAAATAATCAATTATAAGAAAGGAGATATTAATAATACTTAGATTAATAATTAATTATAACCAATAAACAAAGTAATAGAAAATACTAATAATAAATAAATCATAATAAAATGTAATGTAAGCATAATATTATGTCATTAGCTGTAATATAATAAAAGCAACATTCGAAGGTTGACCCCTCCTTTATAAATTCACCAACTATATATGGATATAAATAAATTATTTAGTATTTAACATCTTGTGCGGCTCTCTTCAAACCGTTAAAAAAAAAATAGAGGAAGGATGAATATAGAAACAAATATAATATTATAAGAAGGTATAACATATTTAAATCACTCAATATGCATTTATTCGGTATTTACATAATCCACGCCTCAAATTATTATAACCAGGAAAACGTATACATAACTCAATATATTGCAGTTGTGTTTATGAAATCTAAGTATTTATTTATATAAAACACTAGTATAAACATAAAGAAAAAATTCTGACATCTTCTCTGGCTTTGGTGGTAATATAATAAAATTATTCCAAATTAATTTACGTTCTTTTGGCTGCAATTTTAATTAAAATTTTTCATGCATTTTGTTGGAAAGCTAATTAATATAATTTTTCTCAATATAAATTTACGTTAACATGCAAAACAATGGTAATACATTTAAGATGTTGTTATTAAAATGGTATTTAATTATGGGTATTAAATTATTGGAAATAAAACATATCCTTTTTTTTAAATGTTAATAAAGTAATTTATTGATGTGTACATACTCATGAGAGCCTGTATATCGAAGCTGTTGAGTGCGTTGAGGTATGCGTAGCTGTCATTCCTACATGCTTCGTTCTTGCTGTCAGTGAGAGCAAATGGTGGGAAGAGGCTAAGCAGTCGTTTAGGGAGTCCACGGGGTGCGCCATCTTCTGAAAATCAAAGAGTAAAAATATCTGTTAACGATACAGTACTAAACATGAAAAACAAGAGGCAAAAATCTTTAAGAATTCTTCAAGAACAATGCAGTTTATAATAAAATCTAAGTAATAATGTAATAATAATAATGTGTAATATAATTATATATATAATAATAAGGAATAAATGTAATAATAATAATATTAATGAATAAAATAATTATATAGATATAATAATGTTCGCTATAAGTCTATAGATAATAATAATGTATAATGTATGTATAATGTAAATATAAACAATATAGATAGAGTGCAATAATATAAGCATATGTATATATGTGTGTGTGTGTGTGTGTATGTGTATGAATTCTGTAATCATGTAATCATCATTTATTGTCAAATCATCATATCTCCATTTATTGTTAAATCATCATTTATTTGTAATCACTGTTTTTATCATTTATGTAATCATCATTTATTGTGTAACTAATTTTGTAATCATGTAATCATCGTTCATTGTTATAGAGTATATCGCTAAAAACTGCGAAACTTTTAATAAATAAATAAATATATGTCTTTTGTGAACATAGTCATATATATATATATATATATATATATATATATATATATATATATATATATATATATATATATATATATATATATATATAAAAGTCTAGCCAACGGCCATAGCCACGTTGATTACACCGGTTCCCGTAGATCACCGAAGTTAAGCAACGTCGGGCGTGGCCAGTACCTGAATGGGTGACCGACCACGTGCATTATAAAAGGGTATATGCACGTGTTGGCATTAAAAAAGAGTAGCAACCTGTAGATAGCCCGGCACTAATGGCCAAGTTAAAGATGCGCCGTAAAAAAAAAAAAAAAAAAAAAAAAAAAAAAAAAAAAAAAAAAAAAAAAAAAAAAAAAAAAAAAAAAAAAAAAAAAAAAAAAAAAGTCTAAGCTATTTCCAATGCCAGAATGGAATACTGACGTCTAGGAACCTAAACCTTGACTTTTTTTAATAATGTTTTTTTCTACTAAAATAAAAGAAGTAATGTATTTTTAAAGGAAATATTCAGATTTGTTTGAGCAATTCTTCATGTTACCTTCAATTACATTTCTATTATTCGAAAAAAAAAAGAATAAAATGTCATTTTTTCGATATTTTTTAAAATTTTAAACTAATAAATCAATGTATATTTTGTTCACACACGAATCAGTAGCGAATGCATTTGTATTAAAGTAAAGTTTATGTAGCCCTAAACATTAAGAAATAAATTAATCGACACGAAAGAATACAATATTAAAATGCAGGAATATTCCAATGTAATATGAAACTACATTCATATGCTGGCAATAAAAGCACATAACAGTCGAGAAGAAGTCGTCCTGTGCAGACTAAGGATAGGCCATTCCCGACTGACTCACTCTTACCTTATGACAGGACTGGACAGACCAACATGTCAGTACTGTAATACAACACTTACCGTAAAACACATCCTGACAGACTGTAGACAAATACAAAATGATAATATCTCACAAAACATGTAAGAACTACTTACAGATGACAGTCACTATATCTAATGTAATTCTCATAAACGAACTGATATGAAATATAAATAAAACTGATTGAGAATCTGAAGCCAACCTTTACAAGCAACAGACTATGTCCTCTTGTTCTATAATTTAATAATATATATATATATATATATATATATTTTAAGTTGTGAGAAACTAAAACAAATAAAAGCATATAATAAATAGTAATCCATAATTAATTTATTGACTCAAAGTTAGTATTTTATTTTAGTTTTACACCATATTGGTGATTCAACTTTTGCAATATTATTGTATTACATTATAAGATTAGTTGCCAGTGAATGAGGTAATAATGTAGTCATGTCATCTTTGATACAATTATTTGTGTGTTCTTGGTTGTGTGTCAGGTCAATGATGCCGAATCAACATCACAAAGTGGCTTCGATTATCTTTTCTTTTTTTAAATATTATTGTATAAATGTGTGTCTATTAGGTATTTAATCACTTTATGAAAGTGATGAAAATTAGTAATCATCAAAGTTAGCATATTTCAAGGATTTGAATACTGAATGGGAAATTTAATTTCATGCGCATGTAGTGCTTTTTGGGAATATCTTATCAATTAAAGTACTCGAACTAGTCAATTCAGAAAATTGTTATACCTCCGACAATTAACAAATAAATAAATTGTTTGGGAAAACCACTTCATGTAATTTCCTCTAAGTTTATTCAATTATTCTTGTTATAAGAGTTAGGTAAATTTATAGGATGATACCTTTCTTAGAAAGGAAACTTTTTTTTAATGTGGAAAAATTTCTAGAAGCAATTCAAGAATTGTAGCTAATGGAGATTATTGGAATTTTACCAAATAAATCGTTTGGTGGTTTCCAATATTACTTTGATGAAATCTAAAACCACAAATCGTTATTTTATTTTAGACAAGGAAATAAGTAGCTGTTTAGAACCACAAGTCGTTATTTTATTTTAGACAAGGAAATAACTAGCTGTTTAGAACTGCAAACGTTCATTGTTTATGTATTTATTACATTTGAATCTCTAGTTTATTTTAATTATAAGTTGCTAGGTTTTATTAATTGTGCTTAATAGTTTTAGTTTTTTTTCCTGAATAGAAAAAGCATTTCAGTCGTCTATATTCTTTAATTGAGAATATTAATAGTAAAAAAAGTCTCCCCGAGGTCTAGTGGCTAACACCTTGGATTCTCCGCCAGAAGGATGAATTTTGTTATATCAGGGCCCGTGAAAGGAGTTTCCTGCTCCACGGTGGATGTATAGAAAGGGCCGGCGCTGATGGCTTTGATGCAGAAGCCCCATAAAAAATAAAATAAAATAATAATAAATTATATATATATATATATATATATATATATATATATATATATATATATATTATATTTAAATAACGTTTTTTTTTCTTCAAACGAAACATCTTCTGGTTCTTCTTAGGAGTTAAGAGTAACTCCAGTCATGATGTGATCAATGTAGCAGAAGGATCTTTTTACTTTTTACAGATTGACTGTAAATTATGATTTAGCTGATAAAGTGGAGTCCATAAGTCTCGAAACTATCAAAGTAATTAGGACGCACCGGTTATAGGTTTATTTTTAAATATTCACCTATATTTGTTTATTATATTCATCATCCAATTTGTTTTCGGCCATTTCCAAATTAATGAATAAAAACCCGTGTTACCTGCTCTCAAAACACTAAGGTACAGGTTGAAGGCTGCCTCCCAGGCTAAAAAAGGAGCACAATAAAACTTCTACTCAATGAGTGAATATGAGGAACATATCGTAAGATATAAGTATGTAAATGCCTACCTCAAGACTCTCAATCATTCAATTCATGAAGTGAATATTTTAGCATAAATATGCATTAGCGATGAGTAAACTGAAAAAAAAAAAGTGTCGGCTGACGTCCGCGCATAAACGGTGGCCATGTAAGAAACCGTAGCGTTCGCGCGTGCGCGGAGGTCATGTAAGTACCAGTGGACTTCGCGCATGCGCGGTGGCAATGTACGAAACCGCTGGCGTTCACGCATGCGCGGTGGTCATGTACGAACGTAAATATGCACCAGCGATGACTAAACTGATAAAAAATGTTACAAATAAGTGTCCGCTGGCGTTCACGCATGCGCGGTGGGCATGTAAGAAACAGCTGGCGTTCGAGCATGCGCGGTTGTCAAGTACGAACATAAATACGCTTTAACGACGACTAAACTGAAAAAACATATACAAAAACGTTTCCGCTGGTGTACGCGCATGGGCGGTGGCTATGTAGGAAACCATGGCGTTCGATCAAGCGAGGTGGCCATATATGAAACCGCTGGTGTTTGCGAACATAAATATGCTTTAGCGATGGCTAAGCTGAAAACAAAACGTTACAAAAAAAACTTACAAAAAAGTGTCCGCTGGCGTTCGCGCATGCACGGTGGCCATGTACGAGAAAGAAGACTGTCTGTTATAGAGTAAATTTTGTTTTTTAGTAATTACCTGGATTCGCCGATATTCGATTTTTCACAATTCTGGGATAAACATTATATTATTGGTTTGTCGGATGGAGCTAAAGCATATTTGCTTTAAAGAATTTGAACAGAGGGCTCTAAACGAATTATTTTTTTCCGTCTAATATCATTATGTCCAATTTGGTATGAAATTAAACATATGATAACATATGAGATTGAATAACAAGAGGTAAGATTAAGTATTTGAATATTTGAAATAAAAAAAAACAACTTTATTTTACGCTATCCTAGATAGATTGATTCTTTAAAAGATCGGACCTCGGAGATCTATTCACAAGTAGATCGCCCCTTGGAGATCGATGATTTAAAAATATCAGCCCATGGAGTTCATTTAAAAAATCGATATATCGTGTTAAAAAGACCGATTCAGTTTGCTCATCCCAAACATACAGTATACAACTATCCTAGAAGGCAAGCTATGAAGGTACTAAGAAACACCAATAGAATTAGCTGTAAATACTCTTGAAGGGGAAACACCACAAATAAATAAATTAAAAAAAAAAAACACTTTATTAAAATTAATGGGATTGGTATGCAACACAGCGGACAATCAATCCATGGATAACAGGTTTCATCAGTTTTCGTCATTTTATAGAGTGGGTTACGTCTGGGGATTTGAAAATTGTTCACATTCCTTTGGTACTGTCCTGTATGGTGATGATCTCAATCTTTTTTCATCTTAATTGTTTAGCCGTAAATATGGTGGTGAATTATTCCTAGGGAGTCCACTAATATTGGTTCGGCTAATAGTGGTAGGCTATTTACATCCAGGCCGAGTTTCTGAAAGAAATCGCTGGTTTCCTTAGGTATGATTCCTCGAGCTCCAAACCATAGCCCTTTCTCGTTAATCGATTTTCTTTTTTTCAAGATCAATTTCATTTGCTTGCTCGCTTTTATTTGTTTCAAACCTCACAGTGGGGTCAATGATATAAGCGAGTTCGTTTTCTGTTTTAAATGTGACAATATCCGCATACCTGGAGTATCCTTCATCGTCTATACAGTGTACCTCTTCGAAGCAGCGGTAGTTCTTTTCCTCTAGAAGTTGAATTAATCTGTGCTTGACGTTACGGTGGCGACGAATTTAGTTTTAAGGCATTTACCCACTAGGAACCCGATAGCACGCATATATCATAAATGTACTTGTTTGCTTTATATGTACATTGGAAAGAATGTTATGTAATTCCATATTGCCTCAATCTTACATCACTTGGTGCCAATAGTGGCCCGAATAATAAGCCTTTATTACAATTAGCCGAAATAATGACTAGGATCGACCTTGTGGCATACTTATAAAGATATTTCATCTCTAGAGTCAAGCTCTGATAATTTCCCATGTTCTTGGTTATGTGATTCACGGATAATGTCGTAATTCCGTACTTAGATTTCGACTACATCGTTCGTTAGGTTATGTCGTCGTTAACGAAAATATCTATTTGATTCTCAAATCTCAAAAATGCTCCCAAATTTTTAATGATTTTTATAAAATAAGCAGAAGGTCAAATGATAAAATAATAACACTTTTACATACTAGCCATTTTTCTTTAAATTGACCTCCCGGTTTTACATCCATTTTAATACATCTGCAGGGGCAAGAAGGCTAGTAAAATATGTATACAGCCTAAGTAAAGGAAGGCGAACCTTCTTCTATAAGGGCCACGTCCAAACCGAGTTCATCTATATAGTTATTATTTTGGCAGAGCCACAATCAACAGTGGATCAGATGGCAGAAAAGACGGAGTCATTAATTTCAACCCCTCTTGCGAATAGTGAATGTCAACAAAGCGTTTTCTTATCATGATAATGCAAGACCACTTACGGATCGAACAACTCTAAAAACTATTTTAAATTAATTTTTTTTTGTAATTTATTTGCAGGGCCCGATGGCCGTGAGTGTTAAGGTGTGAGCACTTTACATTTCCTGCCTAAGGTTAAGGGCGGTGGCTTTTCTTTAGAAAAAAAGAAAAGGTACCAGCTCTATCCTGGCTAAAACTGGGTGGTAACCTATAGATAACCTGTCCTAAAATTCCTAGATAATGATTATGGATGTTAAAATTTAAATATTTTTTTTGCAAAGCTTTTTCCGCATCCTGCTTACTCCCTATGGACATTGCTCTAAGAGGATGTTAGTTTTATTCATGCCTAATAAAATTGTTTTCTGATGAAAAAGTTAAATTTTAAACAGTATTTAATAAATGATTTTTTAAATTAGTTTACATCAAAACCAGAGCCCTTTGCGGGTCCTCGCAAATAAATAAAAAAGGCTATACCTACAAGACGGCAAGAAATTATAGATAGCGATGAAAAATATCTCATTGATTAAAATTTTTTATTTAAATTACTTAAAAAACTTTCTAAAAATGTGCCCTAAATAAAATATGAAGTAGGACAAAATGACTTCGCATTACTTTTTTATATGTCCATGGTGTTTCTAATCACACCCTTGTCTTGGAGCCCTAAACATCTTGAGCAATTTACTTGTATGTGGTAAAAGTAAAGAAATACGGTTTTTTTTTAGTTTTGTACTTATTATAGAATTTTTGGGGGAAAATGTAAAAAAAATATTTACAAATTTTTAGCTCGAATGGTTTCCAAAATATCTAGTTAAATTTATTAGATTTCTGGCCTTCTTAAGTAAAAATTTATTTGTAAATTTTTTATATTAAAGTTTTTTTGAGTTTATGATACATTACATTTATTTTATTGGTAAAATTTGAATTTAAATGTATTTATAGGGCTTCATACTTTTTCCAAGGGAGGGCTCTAAAAAAAAAACAAAAAACATTTTTTGCAAAGAAACAAATAATTGTAAAAAACGTTTATCACCATATTGTTTTTAGTGAAAGAATTTCTCACAAATGAGTTTTTTCTTTAATTTTTCTAGATTTTAACGACAGAAATATAAATAAAAGAAGGAAAAAAGAGGCTCCAAAAGGCTCCCCCCCCTTGGGTATCCAAGAGTTAATCTTCTCAACACATCATTATTTATAGCTTCGAGAAGAGTTTTAAATTCTATCTGTAAGCAAACATTTGTCTGTAAATGAGATAGAATTAAGAGCTGGTGATTCAACAACAGGTGTTACGGTAACTGTTAGTGATGAGCCAGTAGTGTATTAACCTATTGCTAATGTATCTCTTAGTGATCGGGAACGGTGTAGGTTTCATCAATATCCATGAAAATCTATCAAATCCGATGATATAAGCCCGTGGAATGCAACAGTATGACGAAATTGAAATAGCAGTTTAAGCAAAATTACAAGAGCAATGTAGATTATGGCTACGAAACCCAGTCACACACAAAATGATTGTGATTCCACGGTGGAGTGAAAGGATCCAATAGGATGTCTGTAATCTCTTGACAAAAAATTGGTTGGGTAATGGGTACTCTTACAAATTGGGATAAGAAAACAAAATTGTGATCCGATATTCCATATATAAGAAGTACTGAATGTTTTGATCTTCTTAGTGTTTTGAAACATAAGCTTCACTAATAAATAACAAAAGTAGTTAAAATTGGACCAGATTTGGAAGAATCTAGGTTAAAAATGTTGGTGGCTTTCTGCAGAATCCTTAAAAAATTGCCTAAAAAATAATAAAACACTCAAGGAATCGTTGAAATTAATCATCACCAAATTATCGCCTCAGTTTTCCTTCTATTTTTGATGTCTCACAGTCATTATTTAAAGCTCCGAGAAGAGTTTTAAATTCTATCTGTAAGCAAACATTTGTCTGTAAATGAGATAGAATTAAGAGCTGGTGATTCAACAACAGGTGTTACGATAACTGTTAGTGATGAGCCAATAGTGTATTAACCTATTGCTAATGTATCTCTCAGTGATCGGGAACAGTGTAGGTTTCACTTTCTGTTCTTCTCATTGTCTCTACTCACAATGAACATTGAATGAATAGTAAATATATCATCTGATTCAAGTTCTACTTCCTCTACGAATGCCTGAATGAATAGTTCGGAATATTATCTACCGTGAATAACAATTAGACGACTTCACAATAAATAGCGCTGTCAGTGATATCATTTTCGAATCTACTTTTTAGAAAATTGCTCTGCTGGGATTTGATCCCTTTTATATATATATGTATATATATATATATATATATATATATATATATATATATATATATACAATTATTTATTTCCCTTCTTTTTGTAAAGGTCTTAGATGTCAACAAAAGTGTTTTCAAAATTTTTTTATTTGTCTACGCGTTTGTGGCACTTGGCCCCTTTTTAAAAGTAACTTTTCTCATACGTAGTAAAAGTCTCATAAATAAATAGGTGAAAAACTAACAAAAAAGGAAATATTTGCCATGGCAGGTGAATGTTGATGTAAAAAAACTTTTATCCTAATTTTTGTTAGTAATTGACTAATTTATTTAGAAGGCTCTTAATATTTATAAGAAACTAGCTGAATGCCCATGCTTCGTCAAGGCAGATAACTAGTTATTTTACTGCTTTAAATAATGTATCATCAAAATTAACGGCCTATATAGGTTTTTGCAATTTATTATAGCACGGTTCCCGTCATACTATATGTTATTCATCAATTGATAAAGAATCAAAGTATAATGTTTCTTGACATTGGGGAGCTCCGGACTAGTGTCAGGAAACAGATAACCCGTTATCTGTAGGGTACCAGTAACAGGAACTTAACCAGTACGTAAAGGTTAAAATTTGTTGTCAATAATAAATGAACGTTAAAATTTAGGAATTTATGTTTCCAAGATGTCATTTGGAAACACCAATTATCTACCATCATAGTTGAAATGAACCGCAAATAAAAATAATATTGAAATAGATACAGTACAAACAGCTGACCTGTTATCGTCCTGGCAACGCGTGCTGCCTAGGCTTGCCTGCTCTAACCAAGTACAAATTCAAAGCCCTCAAAGAATACTTAAAACTTTGAATATCAAAAAATCCTTTCTTAGCGAGTGTTTACGCTCTATAGGGAGTGTCCATGCAAAATTTCAACATTTTCTGTCGAGTGGTTTGGGCTAGGCGATGATAAGTCAGTGAGCGAGTGAGTGATATTTGACAAATAAATAGCAGAAGTGTCTTGTGAAGAGTGGCCATGAGCCCAAAAGGCTTCGACAAATACAAAATTGATATAAAAATATGTTTAAAACAATGTTATGAAGGCTTTTAAAAAAAGAAGAGGGAGAAAATATATAAAGGAGGTCAATTTAAGAAAATATTTATATATATTATCCTAAATTGGCCTCTTCTCTTTTTTTCTTTTTGCAAAGGATTTATGGGTCAAAAGTTTGTTTACATTTGTTTTTGTGGCATCCTTTACTCGTTACTTTTTTAGCACTTTAGCAACTTTTTAAAAGAAAAAGATTAATTATTTTTGAAATTAACTTTTAAAAAACCATTACATTTTTATATATCTTAAGTAATTATTCAAGAAAATAATTTAATTTAATATGCTTTGTTTCAAGTTTAACACATCGACACATCAATTAGTATCTTAAATCAAACGTCCACAATCTATTAAAAAAACAAATTATACTTTTAAATAAAAATCACTAGTCATGGTTGGTCGATTACAGAAGAGAATGAGTCCATTGCGAGTATATGGCACAACAAACAGTATTAGAAGCGTATTTCCTGAAATTATTTAATTAGAACCTAGTTGTCATGTAGGGTATATCTATTTTTACTTCTTAATTACGTATCAATCATTGTAATAAGGTTGTGGTTAGATGCGAGCGTTAATATTGTTACCAATATCCATGACCAACTACCAAAAACGGTGATATAAGCCCGTGGAATGCAACAGTATGACGAAATTGAAATAGCAGTTTAAGCAAAATTACAAGAGCAATGTAGATTATGGCTACGAAACCCAGTCACCCACAAAATGATTGTGATTCCACGGTGGAGTGAAAGGATCCAATAGGATGTCTGTAATCTCTTGACCAAAAATTGGTTGGGTAATGGGTCCTCTTACAGAATAGGATAAGAAAACAAAAATGTGGTCGGTTGTCCTAAATATAAAAAGTACTGGATGTTTTGATCTTCTAAGGGTTTTGAAGCATTCCTTCTCTATTAAATGTAAATTCTTTTAGGGCAGATCACCATTGCTGTGCAGCTCTTAAAGCAAAATAAATAAATATATTTTCTATTAAATTACAAAACAAGTTAAAATTGGACCTCATTTGGAAGAATCAAGGTTAACAATGTTGATGGCTGTATGAACAATGCTTGAAAAGTTGTTTAAAAGTAACATAGCTACACAAACCCAAAAAAAGTTCAGACTCAGAGAGTAGGCCCTGTTTTTGGAATTGCTGAGTCAGAATCCGAGGTCAGAAAAACCGCAACACTTTTTTTTAAAGCATAACCCCCAAAACTAATAATTTAGGATATATTACCCTATAATCTTTTTATCCAAATTGTTAACTAAAAGCAACGACTGTTTCCTAAAAATAAAAACTTAATTAATTGCTGCATTGCTGGAATCAAACGTCGGGAGATTTTTTAAGGGATTTACTATTTTGGGATTTTAAGGATTGCATCGGTTCAAGAACCACCTCCGATGACCTTGAGTAAATTTTCGTGTATGAGCTTAAAGATTCTTTCTATCTGAAATCATATTAAATACTTAAATGTAAGTAAAAACGCAAAATTTTGTGACATTCATTTATTTAAAGGGCTGTAACTTGGCTCCAAATGGACCAATCCAGTTCTTTGAGGTCTCAAAAAATTCTTATTTTTGAGCACTGAAAAGGTTAGTGTAAAATATCCTAAATTACGAGTTTTGAGGGGTTAACCTTAAACAAAATGTACTGGGGGTTTTCTGTCCCAGATTCAGATTCAGCGACAAAAAACATTTTTTTTTGTGTGTGTGTGGGTTTATAATTAAACACGTTGACATTAATTATCACCAAATTATCGCCTCAGTTGTCCCTCTAGTTATGATGTCTCCTGTACATGAGTATCCATTACATTATAATCATCAATTAATTAATCTTTACCCCTTACTTCAGTAGTTACTGAGATCTTCAGAATTAGGTTTGTTTTCGTTAACTGTCCAATTGTTCACTGAATTATACTTGTTATCTGGTATATTATTTTAATAAATTAAAATTAGTTAGCCCTCCCTAAAATTATGGTGACTTTCTTACGTAATTATCACTTCAATCGATTCATCAAACAATGAGAGACAAAACTGACAACATGTTCACAAACACTAAACCTTCAGAACCCGAAAACAAGAAGAATAATTTATCAAGTTTTTGGTTTTGGAAAGAAGATTCTGAGTGACCATGTATGGAATGTAAATCTATCCTCAAGAAGTAACAGCATAAAGACGTACACATTTGTTCTATGAAACACACACACACACAACATTTTTTTTATTATATTACACCTCAATATTGATTTATTCAGCTCACTCTACATGTTTCATGCCTCAATAACACCTCTTCTAGGCACTACTAGAATTCTGCCATTGGCAGTGCTTAGTTCTTCGGATAGGACACACCCTACTTACCCATTCCTACTTACTAGACAGAAAAGAAATACCCACTTGTCGAATATGCAACAGAACACTAACCGTCAAACATATACTAACTGACTGTAGACAGCGTAGCAAACTAACCATTCCTTACGACTTACATGACTTACTGACGGAAGGTAGCCCGTACACACAAACAGTACTAACACATTTAAAGCATGAAAACATCTATTCAAAAATATAACGTACGTTTTAGGCAAATATTTTTATTTCCTTTTTATTTTTATTCTATATAATGCTTTTGATTAATAATTTTTGTTAGTTTACATATTTTTAGGACAACGATCGTTTTTTTTTTTTTTTTTTTGTTTTTTTTTTAAGGACAACTGGCCATTCGTAGATTTGACCAACACTAACAGCCTTTGATTCTGTCGTTTTAATGAGCTCGTCGCCTCCGTTGCGATACTCACAATAAATAAATAAATAACCAGACCATAAGTGTATCTTCTGCAGACATAGCGATATCTAATCTGATAAGATCATCTATGGCTGCTCTAAGAGTTCATAGACCTTTCCAGACAAGGTCATGTCTTGACTAATCACATTTATTGCAGATAGCATGGAGCATTTCCCATTTCTCTAAATGAATATTATGCAAAGTTTCTCAAGTATTGTTTATTAAATCAACAATTACACTGTCGCCAGATATTTAATTTTAGTATCACTAAAATCATATCACTTGGTGGCATCATGTCTTCAAAATTGCTCAAAAGGAGTCAACAAAACACAAAAATAAATTAAAATTAAACAAAACACTATTTTATTGAAAGCAAAATTAATGAAGTTCTTTTTGGAAATTTAAATTAAAAGTAAAAAGAAATGAATTGGCTTCTGTGGTTCAAAGTACCTTAACAAACATTTTCTTTGGTCAGCCCAAAACTTCCCAAGGTAAAAGGTAGCACCTAAGCGACGTTAGGGAATTTTCAAAATTTTAATAGTCAATATAAATATTGGAACTCACTAAGTAGCATGGATCTTCTACACCACCGATTACTTGAAATCACTGTGTACGAGTTTTCATAGTATGGAATTCTACCAACCTAGAACTTGGAATGGTTAGCCACCTAAAACGCTATTACACCCAAATTGTGTTTTTTTTTCTGAACTTATGACAAATTTTTACCGTTTAAATCAAATTTTGGGAGGGGGCTGCAGTCCCCTCAGCCCCCCCTTAAATACAGCCATGTATAGGTAAGTCGAGCAATTTTTTTCGGTCCCTTGAAGATTGACTGTATATTATATCCCCAAAAAAACATAAATGTGAAATAGAGGCCAAGTTCCTCCCCCCACAAAGAAAAACTCTCTTTTCCCGAAAAGCGAGAAATATCCCCTCCTAAAACCCCCAAAAAACGCCTTACCATCTTACACTTCAAAAAAGTTGTATGAGTTGGTGTATTAAGTGTACCATATTTTCAACCAAAAATATTTGCCAATACAAGAGATGATAGAAGAAAGAAACGTCCAAGTTCATTACTCTGAAGACCTATTTGTTACTTACTAAGAACAGTAAAGACACTTCAACTGACCTTTAAAAACAACAATAAAAATACTTATAACCAGTTACTAAAATATCACTTTCCTCAACCAGGTATATTCTAAAACTTGGCAATGTTTAATTTTCTCTCTCGCACTACCGTGTGCCATGATACAATTGTATTGTATCATTAAATACTTTTTCTCATCATATTATAATTTTATTTACACTAGTAATTATGATATATCGTAACATGGAAATATAGGTACGGAGGCAATAAAAAAAAAAAAAAAAAAAAAAAAAAAAAAATCTCCGAAATGATTTCTGTTGAAAGTGATCGACTTGAGAAATATACACCCCTCTCCCCTAGCCCGAGAATTGAAAATTCACTTATTTATGATCTAATAAAAGCCACCAGGAGTTAACGACCGTCCTTGGCACGGTTCGACCGTACTATAAAAAAAACTAGTCTGGTGGGTTAGTATCGAATCGACGTGTCTCAATCCGCCATTACGTCGCGAGCTTTCAGAAATGTGGCATAGTTTCAGTTTTTTTTGTCTTACTTTTTATGGTTACAGGTTTTCCTCATACGTAGACAGCCTTGAATCGGCACGATGACATTTGATAGAAAGGGTGCAGCTTTTTAATTACGGCGAAAAAAGTGGTTTTGTTGCGAACAGCATGGCGTTTTGGGTCATAATTATTAGGTTGACTATTAAATTTTATTGGTTTGTTTTATTACAACGTGATTAAAGTATGTTTAGCATTACGAGTGTTTATTGTAGGAATTGTCGTGATATATTGATTGATAAACAGAATACAATAACAAAACTAATGAGATTCCCTTTTAAACTTGTTTGCTTGAAGATTCTAACTTTTCTTACACCGACGTATGTCACCAATGCTACGGATTTCTTAACCACGAATTCTCTTAGGCATTTCAGCAGGCTTCTTAACATGATGCCTGTTCGGACATTTTGCTTTCAGTGCTCAAATGAGCCTCTTGTACTAATTTTAGAAGCCGGATGTAATGTTGAAGAACCGGTGAAGATAGAAGCCAAGAAGTTATGACAATATAATTAAATGAGAGCAAACTCTCTTTCTTTACAAATAATTTCATGATTTTACGAAGAGTTACGTTAAAAATTATCATAACATCGTCATTTTTTTGTTGGCGAAATATTTAAATATGTACTAGTTTACTTAGAAGGATTTGTTTTATTTTATTTTATGTTCTTACTACAATTACAGCAGAAGTAGTTGAAATAATAATAGGAATTGGTGCAATAAATGGTCAGGTTAATCAATTCACTATAAATTTAAAATAATAGTAATAATAAAAAACAATAGTCTTGCAAAGAAATAAGCTGGAATTGTAAAGTGAAAACATTTTATTCAATCAATAATTATTGATGAAATGATTAATTATAATTAATCATTTCTGTTGTTTTATTTTCTTGTTTTCCACGTTAGGGTAATCTTCCTTCGGGAGTTTTTTTTTTAATTGAGTATTCCATCCTTGCCTGGATACTGTACGTATTTCGTTTACGTAAAAACAATTTGTTTTTATTTTTAATTTAATGATAAATATAAATACAAAAAATAATACTTACGTACAAAAAAAGTATTCGATTGATTTCAAATTTGTTAATGATTTTTTTTTTAAATTATTGTATTAAATTACTTTAAACAGTGTAGGAGTGGGTAGGAATTGTCTGTAGGAAAAGTTATAATAAGGTAATGTTCTTCATGAGTTTAATCCAAAATTGTCACTTCTATCAAAATCATAAATTTATCAATTATTTAAAAAAATCTATTCCTTGACTATTTTCAATCGAAAATAATGATTAATTATAATTTTTAACCAATTGGTAAATTAAATATATTGAACCATCAGAAGTGAAAATTTAACTCATGATTTGAATGAATTAAATCCATTTAAAACTGCTAAACGATCTCAATTTGTTTAAATTACAGAATGGGGTAAAGGGTTTGTTATTTCCCTTGCTGAAAAATTGTTAAGTGTTTTGTACTTCTTTTGTGTATTTATGCACATTAAAGTTAATAAACACACAAATAAAATTCAATTATGCGTATATTGTCTTTCACAGAAAATCACAATTTTTAGATAACAAAATGGCACTTCATGAAAACTCTTAGCAACCAACTATCGTTACCATCTGAGTAACCTATGTCAGATTACCAGATGGATTTGTAACTAGCGAATGACTCGCTCGCGAACTATGCCCAATGAGCTCAATGTCAACTTCCGCTGACTTGAAGCAATAGTCCACGAGCGCGTCACCGCTACACTTCTTTATATTTGGAATGTTGAAACTTTAATAACATATTCTAAGGGGCAATCGCCGGAGGGCCTGAGAGTGATTTCGGAAACTGTTAATTATTTGAAATTTAGGTTTTACGACAAGGCCACTTTAGCAATCGTCTAGGGTCTGATTGTGGTTTTAGGACAACATTATGAGGTTGAGTATAAGGCCAAGAACAACACCTAATGTCGGTCTCATTATGAAATGGTATTTCGGCATAAGGAAAGGTTGCTATCGGGCTGAATGAACCAAATTAATGAGTAGGTACAAACATATGCGCAGAGACGTTTAATTATACATTTTATAGGTTATTGCAGGTATCAGAAATCATTGGGAAAGTACTAATAGGCAAGCAATTAAATTAGGAATGTTTGGAAGTAAATTTATTCCTGTAGAGTGACCAGGTTTCCAAAACTGGAGTTTAATTTCAAACTGCTAGTATTCATATCTTAAGTTTAATGTGTATTGTCCGTGAGGAGTTAAATTATGAGTTAATAAGGAGAAATTACGCCGTCAACATAGAGTCAAATCATGGCCTCTTTTTGGCTATCGGCCCGAATTTTGTACTTGGATTTTCTAGCTCCACCCTGATATGATTGTCATTTCAGGGGTAAAGCGGTTGAGGAATTCACGTACCATTCGTTTGGGGCTGGTTCGCTGCATCTTTGCAAAGGTGTGTATTATATTTAGTAAAAATGATGTGTACGGTCCTCACAAACGATTACTTTAACATTTTGCACTATAACCTATTTTGGTTCACTAAATACGAATCCGTAAAAATAATAATTCGCTCTCAACTAGGAAAGAAGTTATTAAGCACAAAAGTTCACTGTAATGGAGGTTATAAAAGTGTGCGTAAACAGTTTATTTGTAAATATGCGCATGCGCGGATATGTAATATTGGGAAACAAAGAACTCATTTGAAATGTTGATAAACTATTTATTCAAAAATAATTGTCAATTTTTAGGGCACTCTCACCCGTCGTAAACTGTCACTTATGGGCAGACTCGCTAAGCTCGCTCAAGAATATATCAAACCTCTGGCCAACCCAACTCGCTAAAATTAATAGAGTTATAACCTCTGTAACAGTGAACTTTAGTGCTTAATAACTTTTTTCCTAGTTGTGAGCGAATTGTTTTTTAAACGGATTCGTGTTTAGTGCATTAAAATACGTTATATTGCAAAATTTAGATGTAATAGGTTGTGAGGACCCTAATTTTCAGTTCTACCTTATATTTTAGGGCTCCTAGCATCTATTTCCTCGATCATGGGCAGACCATACATGTAGGTGTACACAGAAAAATTTTACATATAGAGTTGATCCGCGCAGATAAATCGGAACGTGGGTGTCACTTACTGTCCTCCGGCCAAATCTAAAAGGCAAACGAGGAAGAATCTAAAGACAATTGCTTTTTGCTTGCGGAGTTGAGTATAAACAAGCGTGTGATTTATGCTACACCTTCACACATTTTATTTCAGTTGAAGCCGGATAAGCGTAGGAAGAGTACCTGGTGTTGTGTTTATTTGCTTTTACGAACCTGCTCGGTTTTCTTTTTATTCCTATTTTGTTGTTGGGAAGATTAATTGAATATTATACAAAAAAAATCGTCAAATCGGAAAAACTCAAGTTGCAGAGATTGATTAGTCAAATGATCAACTCTGCATCAGTAGTTTTATGATCTTGAAAACAGTTGGGAATTCGTGGTATGTGGACTGTAGCCATTCGAAAACTTAATAAATGTCCTAACAAAACGTTTCTAAAGTAATATTTGATATGTCGGTTACATTCGGATAAATAAGTCCTCAAAACTTTGATGTTGTAGGTTTCATTTATTTGAACGGTTTTTTTTTTGTCTGGTTCCCTTAGTGTTTTATTGCTTGTGATTTTTTCAATTGTTTATAGTAGTAAAATGTATACGATTCTGTCAAACAGGATATATAAAATGATATACACCATTTTGTTGTTTGAACTTTGCGAGCTGAAATTGAACATACCGCGTGAGTATTTTCTAGTTCTGTGGTGCTGTTTTTTTTTCTCTTAGTCAATTTTTGATTTTGCCAGTGTCACGTGAAGATCAACGGTTATCGTAATAAAAGCACCGAGGAATGCGCGTTTAAGAAAATATTGACAATTACGATAGACTCCTTCTTTTATGGACGGTAAATTGATATTGACTGTAGCCTTTTCACCTAAAACGTTTGTGTTTTATGCCGTAAGTTACTTTTAGACCAGTTGTTAATAATAACCAAACACCGCGGTCGCTTTGTCAATGTCATGATGTCAGATGATGTGCGAGCCGCCTCGAGTGTCTGGTTCACGGCTAATCTAACTGGTTTACTTGAACTGGCAAACGCAAAATGTAAAGTTCACAGAATTATTTGTATGGACTTCAGTGGAATTCTTTCCTTTGTGCTGATGTTTGGTAGCACATGAGTCCGTAATGTCCTGATAACGGAATCAGCACCTACTTTGCGGTTCACGATACATTTTTCTTTAGTGAAATCCAGAAGATATCTGTCTAAGACAATTACTGCATCAACTATGGGAACTGTCTTCAGCTTGCCAGCATTCCTTGGAAGACTACGCCATTGCTAGTCCCATCGTGCTTGAGCCTAGCCTAAACTGACTGCCAGCTGCTTGGCAGTGGCCCAACAGGAACAGACATCGTCCACGCAATGGAGAGTACGATTGGCAATTCCTATCTACGTGATTGGGAGTTTAATTCAACGCTGTTTGGGGAGTTAGAGTAATTCAAATCATTGGCAGAAGTTACTATGTCCAAGTAGATAAACATATGCAGACATAACTAGGTAATGATAATAACAGGGTTAATATATTTTGTACGATAGTTCATCCCTTCTATTTATTTCGTGTATTTCAAATTTGTGTAATATATAAATAAACGGTTGATAGCAAAAAACCCACTAGTTAAGAAAACCATTTTATGTCAATTAAAGATATGTTTATCTTTACCACATTAATTATATATAAATATATTTTTTTAAACTCTGAGGACATCAGGAAAGCCATCTGTACTAATTTACAAAAAATCGTATACTTATATTCTTCCTACGCAGAAGGAATTTGTACTGGGATTGTGTGGTTTTGGAGGAATTACACAAAATCCTACATGTTAATTATCCTGTAGGTATTATGATCAGGAAGATGAAATGGCATTCGACATACTGAATCACTTTTTTAGCACTTTCCTCCGAAGGAAAGTAGCTATTGAGGTTGCACTTATGACGGAATTTTTAAAAAATGTCTTCGAATCTTTATCGACCCTACCTAGTAGACACCGAAAATGACCCCAGTTAAAATTTATATACATCATATATATATATATATATATATATATATATATATATATATATATATATATAGTTATATATGTGTCCGTTAACACGATACCGGCCAGTGTCTTTGTTTCTTCCCCACGAAAATTTGTATGTAGTATTCCCCAATCAAACGATTGAACGAGTTGGTTAACCAACAAAATCAGTCCATCCGGAGAGGGGGTTTACTCCGGAGCCAAAGTAGTTATTTGCCGATACCAGTCGTAATTTTACCGACGAAACTCGGTATTCGTTCTGTTCAACTAAAGAGAAAAATTTGTTGTAAAAATAAACTAAATCGGTTTATTAGGAGGGGGGTTTACTCCGGACCCAAATTACTAATTTCCACACCGGTCGTAATTTCTGCTGTATTGTAACGAAACGCGGTATACGTCCAGGGTATCTAATAAGGAAGAAGTGTTGTAAAAATGAAATAAATCGGTCTATCGGAAGGGGGGGATTTACATTGTATTATGTTTGAATTGAATTGAAACAGGTGTTATTTATGTTTTTAATTTATTTATCTATCTAGGTTATTTTAAACAAATTATTCAGGAATTCACTCGACACTACCCAATTCTGAGGAATGTGCTTAGTTATGCAGCTGCTGCGTGACGGACTTTTATTTGCTTTGATACGGATAACATGAAAAATTAATTGTTATTTGTTCTAAAAATTTAACAAAAATGCAGCCGGGTTAGTAAGGTTTTTTTGGAACTGTCGTATTTTTAGCTGCCGGGACTATATTATATTAGTATGTCATATATCATAGGTAATATTTTTTCATTTTTATTTATTTATTTTTTTAACCAATGGGACTTTTGCTGTCATCCCCTATTGTGTGTTTAGTCCAAAGACGTAGATGAAATAAATTATTTATTTAGAGGAACTTCTTCCTTTGGTTGGATGCCCATGACCTCCCGCGGTTGAATACACCCTTCAAGACAATGAAAAAAAAGTTTGCTGCCCAAATGTTTTGGGATGCTATAAACTCAGAAAGCTTACCATTCTTTCTAAAATTCGTTTCAGTTGGTTAAAAAGGTTTCTGAATTAATTTTAAATTGCCGAAAAAGGAATTTTTATGATTAGTTAGTTTTAAATGAGTTTAATATTAAACAATATTATTTGATAATATTTTAAATACAAAATCGTATGATGATCTGTTTGAACAATCAAAATGATATTGGGTTATAAATATGTATTATACATTTGTTTTAAAATTTGTGGGCTTCACGCAAAGGGGTGAGAACAGAACTCATAGCTTTCATGTAGTTCTGTGTTGATTTGACGTTGCAGGCAACGTTTTTTGTTGAATAAAGAATCATTTTAAAAAAGTTTTTTTTTTTTTTTTTTAAAAAACTTTTAGGTGAGAATATGTTCAGCATTTATCACTTATTTATATTCTAATGTATGAAAAGGTATTTTTACCTTAATTTCAATGATTTATTATGTTTTAGAACAATGTATATCGCCGAGCTTAGATATGAAAGCAGATCATCCTGTTTTAATTCGCGCACATTAACAGTAAGTCAAATACTTTCATACAAAGAAGAGTAAAGCTCCAGACAGACTACACTGCGTTATAATTTTCAGATATTTTAGTGTAATTTTATTTGCAGTTAAATTCTTTTTTCCTGAAGGAAATATTTTAAATGATAAATGTTTCCATCAAGTGTCGTTTAGCGTTTAATGCTGTTTTCAGAAAAATTATCCAGAAAACGCAAGTGTCAATGAATAACAGTAAAATTAACGAAAATGAATGTCTTAACTTACAACCTTGGCGAAGGATTCTCATCTTTGGTAGGTTAAGCTTTTGCAAATAAGGCATCATGAAGCCTTGAGCTAATTCTTTTTACATCTTCCACATTATGCGTATGAATGGCATTAATGATTGGTTTCAAGGATACATTGTGTGATATCCAAACTCCTTTTATTTACTGGATGAATTCAATGGCTGAGAATATATATGGTAATCACCTGCCAGGCTATGGAGATGAGATTAAGTCCCATTTATGCAGGAGCCTTGGTAATAGGGAACATTCCTTGGAGAAAAATAAGATCCAGAAGTAGAAGGTGTGGCTATCTGTCTGCTTGAATTGTAAATAGCTGGACGTGATTGGTGTATAACGTGGGATTTACGTCACGATGACCAAACTAGTGGACAAGTGGGTCTTCCTGCATTGGTAACAGAATATGCCTGCATGAACTTAATGAAATCAGTATTATTTGTTTGTACGTATTTATGTGTGTGTGTGTGTGTGTGTGTGTGTGTGTGTGTGTGTGTGTGTGTATATATATATATATATATACAGTAGACTCTCCCTTACCCAGCGTTCTCTTATCCGTCGCTCTCTCTAATCCGGCGGTCTTCGAGAGGAATGAGTTCTTAGAAAACCTTCCCTTCCTAGCTGGCCAAACATTTGCTTCGTGGATTGAATAGAAGTCAAAGAAGGCATATATGTTTCGTGGATTGAATAGAAGTCAAAGAAGGCATATATGTTTCGTGGATTGAATAGAAGGCAAAGAAGGCATATTTGTTTCGTGGATTGAATAGAAGTCAAAGAAGGCATATATGTTTCGTGGATTGAATAGAAGTCAAAGAAGGCATATTTGTTTCGTGGATTGAATAGAAGTCAAAGAAGGCATATATGTTTAGTTTTAGAGACAGGAGCTTGTGTTTCTACTAAGAGAATAAATGTTTCTACTAAGGTACCTCCGGCTGGAACGCCTAATACACACCAGCAAGGATTTACATATTTTGAATTTATTTTATAATTCGGTACCTCAATTTTACTTTAATATGCAATAAAATATATTAAAAATTGACTATATTATTATATCCTCAAATAATAAGGTTTTTCAAATACATAAGTGACAGTTTCCATCTGGATTCTCTAATCCGGCGATTTCTCTAATCCGACTGCACCCCGGTCCCGAGAAAGCCGGATTAGGGCGGGTCTACTGTATATACATACATACATGAATATAAGTATATATAAGTAAAACTTATTTATTCTGTGCTGAAATTTCATTTGAAATGGATCTCCCAAGACATCACTTCCGCCATGATACGGTTTGGAATTTCGATAAAGGAGAAAATGCTAGACATATGGCGAAAATGGCATTAGTGAGCGACAAGTAAAACGGTGGTTTGAACGATTTCGAGTGGGACATTGAAGTATCAATTTTGTTTGAATTTATAAGAAAGTTGTATAATTATTTTCTGGTGTTGTATAGTAAGTTTTTTTTTTTGTTTTTTTTTGCATAAGAACAAAAATTAAGACCATTAAGGGCGTATTAAAATCGAATGGATCGGGTTTGCTGATTAACGTACTCGTCTAATTGTTTGCTATGGAAATTCAGTGCCCAAAGTTTTCGGTAGGAATAACAAACAATGCCGGTATCAAACACACACAAATATGCATGAATGGGGATGATTTTCGTTATTTCTCCATCAGTTCGTTCATCAGTCCCCATTTCTTGTCCTATCTTATCTTATCTCACATAATAACTGGTAAAAACGACTGAAATAATTGAAGATAGTATATGCCGAAAGCCACAACTTTGAATAAAGAATGTTGTGGGAAAAGGCCGTAAGTTGTTAAAGATGTATTTTTTCAAATTCGTTTGAGGGATCGATTTAGCATTTTGGAAAAACTGAAATATATAGCTCTTAGGCCAGTCTATTTCTGATTTTCTTGAACTGTTAAAATCAATCTGCACTTAGTTGATCTGAATATCTTTTGCCTATAATAGGGATCTCGCCTTATTCAGTAACCATAACAAACTATTATTATTATTATTATTATTTTTTTTTACGGCGCATCGACAAATCTGGGCCATTAGCGCCGAACAAACTATTGTCATAAAATAGAAATTCAAGCACCTGGGCAATTAAAATTATTATCCTTTCAAAAACCAGGAAGCTGTTATTATGAACTTGATATAATTTGAATCTATTGTAATAACACTTACAATGGTAATAACGTTAACAACTCGGTACATTCCTTATAGGATGTCAACATGAACGTCCTACCGTGGTAGCATGAATTGGAATAAATTGTCCCATTAAAGGAAATTCCATCCATTATCAATGACAACAAAATAGTTTAAATGCACATTATGCAACCGAGTAATAGTATCAGGAACAGACTAAGCACACAACCTTGTAGTACTCCAGAGAAAGGGGATCATAAGGTATTCAGAGGTTGACAGTCTTTTAGCGCGTTTCCTACCTCCTTATGGGGAGAAAACATGATTCATATGAACTGGGCTCTGAGACGGAGTCCGAAAGTGTTGATGATAAGAAATTTCGGCTGATTATAACTCACAATTCACTAAAAAAAACTCTGTCTCTCGATATATATATATATATATATATATATATATATATATATATATATATATATATATATATATGTATATATATATATGTGTGTGTGTGTGTGTGTGTGTGTGTGTGTGTGTGTGTTTGATGGTGATTTTCATCGCTGGGATCATACTTTTTGGATGGCATTTTTATATATGTTATATATTTTTCTCCAGCGGCGGTACTCCTCCTCACTTCTTCCTGGAATATTTTGATGGATTCATCTCCATCTTCGTCAGCCAGGTCATTGTTGTTTCTTCCTCGGTGGTTGCCGAGGGAAAAATGCCGTTCCGTTCAAAAAATAACGTATATATATGTTTGGTTGGTGGCACAGCTTGTTGTCTCCAGCGGTGTTGCTGTTCTTCATACTGCTATAATTCGCCCAAATTCTTTTCGTCTCCGTCAGGCAATCATTCAACCTTGGTGGTGGCAAACCTATTAACATTCCTAAAAATGTAAAGCAGAAACTTTGTGTATGCATCTGTTTGCTCTCTAGAATCTACACAAATATGGACTGGTTTTGATGAAATTCGTTTAAAAAAGAAAAAAAAAGGAGTTTGGATAGAAAAGAAAGCGATTCCATATGACACAAAGGAACAGGCTAAATATGTAAACGTTCCAAGATGACCACTTTCATCAAAATTGAATATTTTTTTCTAGGGTTCTCACTCAGAACATGACTAGGTGTTGCATAAAGCCTGCAGGAATTAAAAGTGGTTGTGATAATGGTCTCGGCAGCCGATGCACACAAAGAAACTAAAAATAAAAAAAAATAAGAAGTGGTGGATACTAGGGATTTCAAGGTTTAAATGTTAACAGAATGGCGACAGGCAGAGGTAGTCCTTAGTGGTACGGGTAACAAATTATTTTTGTAATAACGGTGAAAAGAAATATAATGATCGGAAGGACGGAAGCACCTGTAAGGGTACGTTTACACCAGGATAGTTATTGCAGAATATTTCTATCAGAGAGAAATTCTGACTAATGTAAACCATGTATAATTTATTGCAGACATACATTTTACATGGTTTTCATTAGTCGCAATTTCTCTCTGATATAAATATCCTGCAATAACTATCCAAGTGTAAACCCACCCTAAGGGGAGAGAAGAGAGGATTTGAATTTAAACAGTTCAAAGATAGATTTAAAATATTCGGGAATGGAAGATTTGGTTAAGGATTAAGCCGCGGACGTACTGACGAGGATAAACAGGGAATAGTCTCGAATTGTCTTATCAGAAGGAGATAAACTACTTTTTTGTTTACATTAAAATATAACACACAAGCAAAATATAATTTGAGGTTTTGTCATTTACAAAAAAAAAAAAAAAATATATTTTTACTTTCCTACGTTATAACTAAATAATTGGAACCATTTATTTTAATCCGAGATGGTTAAAATGTCCTCCATATTTAATTGTTTAAGCGGTTCGGCGGAACTCGCTCCAAGAAAACCTGATCTTCCGGTTCTTGCTGACTGTCTAGTGCACTCTTGAAGACTATGTCATTAATTCTCGAAGGGATCGAGTTAAGGTTCAGCACTTACCTTCATGTTCCTGCGTATCTCGACCTTCGTGCAGAGAATCTTCGTCACGAAAAACATGAACAAGTGACTTGGATTCTGTGAAATTGTATAGTTCTCATCTTACAACTCCTGTCAGCTATCAGATTGGATCCTAAAGCGTTAACATAAATAGATGACATTATATAGGGCACCCTTCCTAATGTCCCCCTTAAGGAATGGAATTTATTTTATCTACTTATACCGCACTAAATGGAGTTAGATAGCATTTCCGCCGATAAAATGTAATTTTTATTGGTTACCAAATTTTGTTCAAATTGAATAAAAATACGAACTAAAGTTCTGTTGAAAAAGAAATTTAGGGAGCATTGTTTTTTTACTATTTATAATTTTCCCTCGATTTATTCTAAATATTTGTAATGATTTACACGCCTGCAGTAAGGAGCTACAAAACTGATGATCCAGCTGTAGTCTCTGAAAACATGTTTTGACAATAAAATAAATCAATTGTGGTGGAGACCTGGAGTTGTTGGTGTTTCTATTTGATGTAAATATATATTCTATATATATGTGTATATATATATATATATATATATATATATATATGCCACGACACTTTCTATATAGCAATCCCCTTGGAACCAATTGAACGTGTTCGTTATCTAGCATAATCGGTCCATCTGATGGGTGGGTTTACACCGAACCTAAATTACTAATTTGCCTATAATTTCCGTATTTGTTCTTATATTTTAACGAAACTCGGTAAACTTCGTTGAAATCTAAAGAAAAACATTTCTTGTAAATATAAACCTAATCTGTCTACCCGAAAGGGGGCTTTACACCGGATGCAAATTACTAATCTTCTCATACCTGTCATAATTTCTGTCTTATTGTAACGAAACCTTGTGCTCCCAGCCCCCCCCCCCCTTCACAATTACTTTCTATATACGTCCCCGAGCACTTTAAGCGGTTTCTCGGTTGTGAGATCTCCTTTTTACTGGAGGGCGCTTTTATTGTTTATCGAGATCAATAAACCAGCTCATTTATTGTTTATTGTTCAATTTTTTTTATTGGTTATTTTAAGCAAATTATTCAGGCGTGGAATGTATTTATTTATTTATGCAAATAGATAGTATCAAAAAGTATGTTTATCGCAAATTGTAACCACTTCAACACGTGCCATAGTTACTACTTATAAAATTTCATAGTATCTATAAACTGCATACATGTTGTTTGACCTACAGATTTCTATCCAAACTGTATGGACATACAACTTGATTGAGGCACCTTTAATTGGAAATCTTCTAATGACGGCTTCGGAACCCTGAAAATGTCTTTATATCAATATCGAGTGCCTAGTTGGAGAAGAATAACGAATAAACATGATCCTTTATCTGAAAAGGATTGCGAAATTAAATGAAACTTTACCGTCTTAAATCAACTTCCGACCGCAATTACCTTTTGTTCGAATACAAACATTGCAACATCGAACGTACATTAATCTCCTGAGGACGTTCTAGTAAGTTCTGCATTATGTATGACTCCAGTACCAAGGACAACATTGCTACTTCAAGACTGTACACGCGATGGTTTCCGCGGAGAATCGGTTACATCTCGCTAGATGTCTATCGTTGTTGTCATGTTTCGTAAATAAAAAGAAACATTTCTTTACGTTTTGTTTCTTTGCTTCGACATTAGTGTCAATTAAGAAGATTGTGGTGAAATGAGATGATAATAAGATAGGTAACAGAAAAGGACTATTTGGCCGTGACTTGTTCAGTTTACTCCCTCAAACAGGGAAAATATTTAATTAATTCCTCCCAGATTTTCTTACAAAATTCTTGTTCACTTTTGAACCTAAATTTTCCTGTGTTTCTTCACTCGCTTCAGGAAGGAAAAACTTATGACGAGGTTTCGATAACAAAATCCATAAAAGATATTGAGAATTATGGAGCAGGGAGGTTATTTAGCGAGCCCATACATCTAACGTCCGACTAACAGGAAGTGTGCCATCTTTGGGCGTTTCCGTTCATAACACTAGTTCCATTAGTGAAGGACTAGAAATAGTTATTGGTATGTTTTGATCTTTCGTGAAAAATATAATATAAAATCTCAAAAGTAAATTTTAGGTACTATATCAGGAAACTGACAGTATCCTGCGTCATTACGATATGGGACATTACGATATTATTTTTCTCAGCGTACACTATAGGAAAACACTATTACCAACACATTTCTCATTTTCTTCCCATATTTTACTAAAATAGTCATTTTACTGTTAAATGCAATTAAAAAAAAACAACAACCGATTAAAAAGTGAGGTAAACAGAGACAAAAACCCGTTCAAAAGAACAGAACTAACACTTTTAAAGTTTTACGCTCTTATTTCTCTGATTGACTATCGAAATTTGCTTCAGAACCTTATTCTGTAGTGAATTTAGTAAGCTCACTAGATTATCTTCGAGTTTCTACGATTTTCGAACCGTTTTCGAGATATTTAAAAATGTATACGAAGTTCCCAAGTCATTTCATGCCAGTTATTAAAATATATTTTTTTTAAATATTTCATTAACTCCAAACGCGATTAAAATATTTTAGTTTATATAAATGTGAAACGCCTAAACAATTTTGAACTGAATCGATCGTTTCTGTATACCAAAATGAAAATAAGTACGGAGGTCTAAATCGGATCTTTCTTGGACTTCTAACACTTTCTTGGAAAGGTTACAGATATCGCCTTAAAAGTGGTTTCATTCGTTTTCCTAGGTTACAACATGTGGACCACCGTTATTTTCTTGATCTATACGTACTGATACGTAAAAGTATCTCGTTGGCACTTCCGGAGTGCGTCATGAGGTCAACCTCATAAGCGGGGTTCCTCCCTATGAAGGGAGACATGAAACGTACAAAAAACCTGCTGCAGGCTGCGGGATGTTTTTTGGAACGTGTTTTCTACAGGTTAACAATCTTTCCTAGCCAGGATAGTGTCACTTAAAACGTTTTTTTTTTTTTCCTTTCCTGGCTAGAAAAAAAAAATGAATGAAGGAACGTAGAGTTTTCTATCACTGATTGACTTTTTCTACCGTATTCATTGCACAATATTAAGTAACAAAGGAATGACTTTATACGCGTCTAGAAATACAATTGTTATCGGAAATATAGGAAAAGCCGTCGATGTTGTCTTTCCCCTAGATGGATGCAATGACAATAAAATACTATTCAAGGACGACGAGTAAACCTACTGAAAGTAGATAATAAGTTGGATGGTGAAGCTATTTCTACTGCGGAAGAAATAAAACGAATAATTACAATTATTAATAAGCTGTATTACTTTTTCTTTTCTCAACACACACAGTTATACAATTACGAAGACGACTAGTTGCTAGAATGTTTCTTAAAATAAAACTAAACATGATTTACAATCTTACCTGGAAGGGTCGGCTAACACTAGAAACAGTCCCGCTAGTTACAAGGTCTTGGAATCCTGGAAATCTATATTTCTAACAATAAATTGTTTTTGTTATTTTACTTAACCAGTTTTATTGTCAAATACATTATCCAACTATAAGCAATTAAAAAATAACAAGGAATAAAACAGACAAAAAGAACCATTCGAATAAACGAAATCAATTAATTTAAAGTTTTAAGCACTTATTTCTCCGATTGACATCGCCTAATTAAAACTTTCTTCAGAACCTTTTTTGTAGAGCATTTAGTAAGCTTTCGAATGGTAATCTTCCGCTTCACAAGAATGTCAACGGTTTTCGAGATACTAACGAAAGTATACAAAGTTACCGAAACTTTTTTTGTCTGTTCATAAAATATTTTATTCTAACCCTTCCTTTACTCTAAACGTAACAAAAATGTCAACATATTAGTGTTGATGAAATTCGAACATGCAGAAAATTTTTCAACTGTATCCCATAATTCTAAGAACCAAAATCAAAGACAAACAACCCTCCCTAGGAAGGACGCTAGGCAGTTGAAAAGCTATATCTTGGAAATCCATATCTCTAACATTAAATTGTTTTTCTTATTTTTCGTAACCTGTTTTATTTTCAAATACATTATCCAACTATAAGCAATTAAAAAATTACAAGGAATAAAAAACAGACAAAAAGAACAGTTCGAATAGGCGAAATCAATTACTTTAAAGTTTTAAGGTCTTATTTCTCCGATTGACATCGCCTAATCAAAACTTTCATTAGAACCTTTTTTTTTTTAGAGCATTTAATAAGCTTAATAATGGTATTCTTCCGTTTACCAAGATTCTCAACCTTTTTCGAGATATTAAGGAAAGTAGGCGCTAATAGCCAAATAGTTGATGCGCCGTAAAAAAAAAAAAAAAAAAAAAAAAATTAAGGAAAGTAAACAAAGTTACTAAAACTTTTTATGTCTGTTAATAAAATATTTTATTCTAACCCTTCCTTAACTCCAAACGTAACCAAAATTTCAACATATTAGTTTTGATGAAAGTAGAACATGCAGAAAATGTTTCAACTGAATCCCATGATTCTAAGTAACCAAACCAAAAACGGTATTCAAAAACTATTTTTCCAATTTTCTCGAAAACGGTTAAAGCTATCGCCTTGAAAATGGTTTCATTCGTTTTCCTAGCCCAGGAAGCATGTAAAACGAGTACTTACAAGCTTATGAACTCAAAAACGTAAGCGTTAGATTTCTTTGCGCGAATTTCGCTCCAAACGCCATCTTCCAGTAGGTGGATTTTGCTGGTTAACGAACTTGACCTTTCAAATTAGACGAAAGATTTTTGTACCAAATTTCATCAAAATCGGACCATTCGTCTAGGAGCTACAGAGCGAACAGACAAATATATATATATATATATATATATATATATATATATATATATATATATATATATATGTATATATATATATATATATATATATATATATATATACAAATTGGAACCACCGTTATTTTCGGTCTCTAGGGGTTCTGAAACGCGAAATTTTCTAGTCGGCGCTTCCGGATTGTTTCATTGTATCAACCTTATAAGCGGGGTTCCTCCCTATGGGGAGGGAGGAAACGCGCTAAAAATAATGCAATTGGCTCAGAAGGAGGATTATATTAACATTTCCTTTCACCTATTAATACTTCCACTAACGCCGTTAAACACACTTTATTCCTAAAATACATTTTCTTCCGGAGAATTGTTGTTTAAAATATAATTTTTGGAACAAAATGTCAATAATATTTATCCCTTTGATTCTCATTGAAAAAATGTATTTCTTTTGTGCAGTCTCTACAAGTGGATAACGCTTGAGTTATTTTGCAACAGAGTAACGGGAAAAAAATAAGTAGAATGAGTTTTCTTTTATTTTAGGATGAAGTTAGCTCAGTGGTAGAGCACTACCAGTTCAAATCAATTCAATTTGGGACAATCGCCTCCATTCAAGAATCCAAAGAAATACCGTTTAAATATAATTTTGTGTTTTTTTTTTATATTAGTCACACTGTTGATGGCCTCTTTCAGGTCAGTGCCATAATGATAACATAATGATTCTTCGGGGAGATTTATTCATCCATGAGCGCAGAATAGCGATTGCAAAAGTGCATTAGAATACCAAACGATTTGAAAATTACATCGGAGTTTAATCTATAGTCGATTGCATATTCTTGAATTTAGATTCATAGTGTCGCAAGATGGAGACCGATTTTACCTTTGCCTGCGCCATCTGTAGAGTTAATCTGCTAATAGTGTAATGACTGTGTACCATTGTCTCGTGGAACAGGTGTCATCTCGAAATATTACAATGGCTCTTATGAAAGCTGCTCAAGCTTATCTTTACTTTCACTACTAGGTGTGGCCAACTTCAAGCGTCTTATTGTCATAATGAGTGGATCTCATTCTTTCAAGTGTATGTTTATTAGACTCTATAGAATGTTCGCGATAATAATATTACCATAAAAACAGTTAGTATTTTGCCTGTAGGATCACGTACCTCAGTAGGGTAGAGGCTAAAATAAATATCATTAAACTCTTTTATGTTAGTCTTTACTATCGATTTAAATCAATTAATAAGAATAAAAGTAAAGAACACCTTATTAAAATAAATAAAGTGTGGCTGTAAAAATGAATGGGGCTAAACACACAGCTAGTATCAACAATCAACGGATAAACGTTTTGATCAGTTTTGTTCGTCAGTTTTGTTTGATCAGTTTTGTGGTTGTCGCCTGCGTACTTGGAAATTGTAGAATGTTCCTTAGTTATTATTATTGCCCTACATGGTGATGGTGCATATAAGTTTACACTATAATGTTAGAACCTGAAATGTGTTGGTTGATGGCTCCTAGGAGCACAATGATATACACGAGCTCGTTTGTTGTTTTAAATGGGACAATATCACCAAACCTGGAAGACTTCATTGTCGTTTCAGTACACCTCTTCCAAGCAGCGATGGTTCTTTTTCTCTAAAAGCTCTATTAGTTTGTGCTTCACTTGAAGGTAGCTATACAAGATCTTATGTATATTTATTCATTTATAAGACATATCAATATCTAATAGTGGCCTAAATTAATCAAATCATATCTGAGAAAGGCTAAAGGTAAGTAAAAAGCCAATTATTTTTTTAAAACTAGCTCTAAACACTTTTAGGTTTCACAATCTGTTAGCTGCCTGTTCAGAAGGCTATAGAACACTTACTAAACCACTAGTACAGCCTATTTATACAAGGGCAAACATTCCCTATACATTTTGAGTACGATTACTGTGTATGAGGTCAATCAGCTGTGAGTAGTCAGATTTACACAATCGATAGAACCCCAAAAAACCAACACACTTAATTATTTTTTTCTATTGAATAAATATTAAAACTAATAAAAACAACTTGACTATCAATGCCGGCCGTATTTTTTGTTATATTGCAACGAAACTCAGTATTCATTAGGTCATCTAACGAGTAAAATGTGTTTTAAAAATAAACCGAATAGGTTCATTACGAAGAAGGGTTTCCTCAGGACACAAATCACTAAATTTTTTCTTAATGGTCGTAATTTCGGTTGTATTGTAAGGAAAGTCTATCCAAGACAGATGGCCTTTAAAAGTAAATTCAACCGGTTCCTTAGAAGTTGAGCTCTGAATGTGAATTGACGCCAAACCCGCACTGGTTGTTACTTGTGCCACTAAAGCCTAGTACACACTGGGATACAATGTTGCGCGTCATTGTTGCAGAGCTGAATCTCGTTTGAATCTGGATTGTTGCGATTCTGCCGCGCAACATGTCCCCCTATGTGTATCAGGAGTGTATTGCGGGTCTAGGTGATACAAGAATCTGAGTCCCGCTGGGTCGAGACTCACGGATACATTGTTGCGCAACATTTCGAGTGTGGACGTGTTCCGGAGCAGCCCCAACTCTAGAATCAGCCCCCGGCAGTTCCAACTTACGGACTTGTAGTTCAATTTCACTCAATATGTAGACGACTGAATTGACAAAACGATGATTATTGCCTCACACATTTCTGGAACAAATACAGATAAACTTTGCTTGGAAAATCTAAAATTATGCATAAGACTTTTAAACAATTCTTCACTTCCAAGGAACCCTAAAGTAGTAGCACGTTTTACGGTTGGAGAAATTGAATTTCTAAAGTTTGTATATTTTTTAAACACCCTTGGTCCAACCATTTGCAAAAGATTCTAAAATTTTGAAGCCTAATTCTTATAAAGTTGACAAATCCCATTCTATCTTCAAGTCTCAATGTGTTTGTACGCTTTATTGTTGGTTGTTTGGTTTTGAACAATTTTCAATAGCACCACCTTCTTGGTTTTTTCATATTCCGATTTTTAATTAACAGTAACAACGATAGAGAAACACCTGAAAGGCCAGCTCCTGAGAAATGTTCGAGGGAACTGGCTATCTAGTGTGGACGCGATTCTTTGTTGCGGGACAGCCCCGAAACTGACGCGCAACATTGTTGCGGGACAGTTCCCAGTGTCCCGCAACTTTGAGTCTCAGTGTGTACTAGGCTTCAGGGCACTGAACAGGGGACTGTGATGATTGTGGTTGTAATCAAGAATAACAAGCAAAAATTTGAGTTTTTTTCCCCTCGCATAATCATTCTTTTTTTTTTTTTTTTTATTTATCTACGTTATTTTAAGGAAGTTATTGAGGAATGCAGTGTACAATACACACCCTCTGACGAATGTGCTTAGTTATACAACTCCTGCGTGACAGAAGTTTTTAAATGTTCACCTATTAATATGTCACGAGCAACAAAAAGTTAACACGTATCATTCATTAAAATTTTATAAGAAGGGAGCAAATTCGTATTTTAACGGTCAGTTAAAATAGAGTTTATCTTTATTTCTTATTTCATCTAATTGAAGCTTTGGCTGAAATAACTTGTCATGATTTGATATGATAATTAGGAAGGCAACTAAGGGTAGCTAGTTTATTCGGAGTCCAAATTCCAGCGTGGCGAGTTAATCTTTCTAAAAAATTAAGATTTGAAAATTCCGCCTTGGTTTATACCGTACTCCGTATTATACTGAGGTTTCATACATTTTATTATTAGAACCAATTCCATCTTTTATAATGAGATAGTTATCCGTCAAAGTGATTTGAAGTCAGGGAATAGCTAGGATCCGCAGAGGAACAAAAAGAAGATTTTCGTGAAAATGTATATTTCAAACGTTTTTGCATGCTCTTTGGCAGCCTTCATCAGCAATAAATGCCTATGGGGAAAAAATGCTATGTTTGGTCTTCCTCCTTCCTCCTAGGCATTTTGTCGTGAAATGAAGGGTGTCAAAGAAAATGCCGAAACGTTCGTATTATAGATTTTTACGAAAATCTGATTTACAGCAGTGGAATATCATGAGTAACCCATTAATGAAAAGTGGAAGACATGGCGTGTGATTAGGCAATGCTAAATGACGTGCTCTCTTCAGGACAAGGAGAGCATTCCAATGCATTGCGTTGCGAAGGTGCATTCGGCCACAAGGACCACAAGCATCCATTAGATTTCTCTTTACAACAGCTGAACACTTCCAAATGCTATGTATGTCATTAAGTTAATCATTAGATTACTTGGGGTTTAGATTGTACTCCTTTCATTATGGTGGCTTTGAATGGCACATACACATATTCAGCGAAGATGTTTGTCAGCGAAGATGCTTATGGTCAACTTGACCGATTGGCACATATTTTCCCAATAGTGAATATTTTGAAAGGAGAATGCTGCCGAGGGCCAAGGTTAACCACCAGATACGGGCTAGCGACCTCCACGTGTCCAGGGATTTCGACAGAGGGTCTGGTGCCCTTCAGCATTCCATCACTGCCACTATCAGAATCCTCGTTGTTGTATGGGACGAGATTCATTCATAAAATTCGAGCAAAAAGATAGGACTAGTATAGTGGCACTGAAACCAAACAACTTATTACCAATTAGAGATACAATTTTTAAACCAAAAAATAAACAAAAAGACAATTAATAAATGATCTAACAAAGAATGGTTTATATTCCAGCCTAAAAGTCCCCCTAAAAGAGCTTTCTGAAAGATAGTGAAGGTTGTTGATTATGATGAACTTGACCTTTTTTATATACAAAAGAACTTTGAAGCGAGATTTTATCGAAGTTAGACCGGTTTTCAGGATTTTAGTGGGCGAAGAGACAATTGTACATGGATTTATTTATATAGGTTTGATCTCTTAAATTATTATATCTATATCTTGGTACAAAAAGGACCAATGTCCAAACCTGTGAAATTTGAGTGAACTGTACAAGTGACATCATGCGAGGGAGGGTCAACATTAATTGTTAAAATAGCCAATGTTAAAGGAAAGCCCTTTTAAAAATTAATGTCACTCGTGCAGTTCTCTCGAATTTCAGAGGTATGGACATTGACCTTTTTGTTCCGAGGTCAGATATAGTATGTATGTTACATTTATTTTCTACTTATGAAGGATGCTTCGGTAATACAATTCTTCTTATGAATCAATTTTGTTGGATCTAGACTGAGGAAACTTTCAAAAGTTTCATTCCTTTCCATTCTGTAATACCCATAATAACTGAAAGCAGATATCATGTTTTGTTAAGAAAACATTGCATACAGCCTTCCTTTCTGTGGAAATATAGTTCAAGTTTCATGTCCTACACAATGGTTTACTTCTCGTGGGATATTGCAGAGCAGAAGTGCATTTCGCGGCCACGGTCGTCTTAAAAAGCAGTAACAGAGGATGCACGAAGTAGTTGCATCAGTGTTATCAGATGAGTACAACTGCAAGGCTAAGTGCAGGATATCTCGCGTAACTGCTCCCGGCTTGCACACTTTCGTGCACTGCTCGTTCGGTCGGAAAAGAGGCGACTGTTTTCGCAATAACAAGACATAGTGGGGGTCTCCCGTAGTCTAGTGGTTAGCGCGCTGGATTCATAAGCGGGAGATGGTGGGTTCGATTCCCACCTCCGGCAGGAATTTTCTCATCTCAAGGCTCGCTGGGAAAATTCCTCGCTGCACCCTGGATGTCGGCGCTAATGACCTAGAAGTAGATGCGCCGTAAAAAAAAAACAAAAAAAAAAACAAGACATAGTGAAATACATCTTTACAATCGAGTATTTTTCTGCATTTTCGGAGAAACTGGAACAGACCAAGAAGATATAGTTGGTGTAAATGTTGTTGGAGCGTATGAAGTGTCTAGATTAATTAAAGCCAGTAAAGGCGAAAAAGCAGCCCGACTTGCAGGAACTGCGTAATCTTAATGTTAAACCTGATCTCATTAACGAACATCTCCAAAGAGCCTCTTTCCTGCGATATTTCGGACTAACTGCGATATTTAAAAGGAATAGCTTGACGTCAATGGAAAGGAATCCATTGGAATATCGCAGGAAGAATTAGGAGAGAAGAATCACAGCTCGAGATAGGAGCCATTCCATCCAAAAAATATGGTTACCAGTGAAGTAAAAATAATACCAAACATATCCAAAGATGTGAAGGGTGACGCTCCCGGTCCTCTAAACAACCTTCTATACTATTTTTCTGTCTTACATTTGTTTAAAAACAAATGTTTCCTCTCTTCGGGTGACACTTCGACCATTGACTGCTTTCGGGAGGAAGAAATACGAAAAACAACGAGTCAAGCCGATCGCAGCGAGTGCAGAACTCAGAACGCATACATGCGTCTGGAGCGCTAAGTTCACTGATTTTCAGGCTCGAATTTATGCGCTCAGAGCGTTTGACGGGTTAAGAAAACTTAAAATATAAATTATTTATTCTTTGGCTTCAGTGATTTTAAACCAACACTTTCATTGAAAACACTTTTAACCGAAGCGTAAAGAGTTAATTTACGCCTGCACCTATTTGGTAGGAAATTTAAAAGCCTTTACAAAGATTCCCCTCTTTAAATGACTATTCCACAATCGTTTTATAAATATTTCACAATATAAACAAGTTTAAATATTTTTTCTCTCCAAACGTAACCAACATTTGTAAATCTTAATTTAAATAAATCTCAAATTGTCAACATTTTATACTACCTACCCGAAACCAAAATTCGTTTTTTCCCTTTTAATTATAAACTTAGGACAACATTACTTGGAGTGTGGTTTTATTAGAATTCCCAAGATAAAAACTGTACAGCGTACATGGAAACCCATCCATAAACAGTAAGTTACTTACTTATGTGTCAAATTTCATGAAAATCTAGCCTTTTTGTATAGAATAGAGAGTGAGCCGAAATTTATATACTACTTTTTTCTCGGATTGCGTCATTGGATCGACATCATTATTTCACATCATCAGGTTTTCCTGTCTAGAGGGGGAGTGGAAACACGCTGGAAGCTGTGGCTGCTATCGTTTTAAGAACATACACATAATTTTTTTTTATTTTTACAATATTCTATGTTTTATCTGACCTAGTCTGAGCTGCAATAATCGTTATCAATGGTCCTGATTTAATTACAACATGTAGCTCACTAAATAATACATTTTACAGTATTGCATTGCTTTAATAGGTCAGGGTTGTATGCAGCGTTGCAGAAATATTGAGCGACCTTTAAGAAGGTACACTGCAAGTCGAAACCGCTCCGATCAAATAAAACATATTGAAAAGGATTTTTTTTTTTACCTAAAAGGATGTTAAGTAAATAATAATTAACTGCAGTAGCCAGTTTGCTTAAAAAGTCCTTCACGCAGGAGCTGCTCCGACTTTCGTTACAATTTCGAATATTAGGAATATTAGTAAATAGTGTCCGAAGTAAACCCCTCTTCAGATGGACCGAGTTTACAGGTTATCGACCTCGCCCAATCGTTTGCTACGCGAATGGTATTTTTCAAGTTTCATGGGGGGGGGGAAGTTTAGAGCCTTCTGCTCAAATTCAAGAACATAAATATGCTTTGGCTCTACCCGGCAAACCTATGTACTGTGCTGCATAACATAGAGTCATCTTTTTCGCGCATGCGCGAACACCAGCGGACACTTTTTTGTAACTTTTTTTCCAGGTTAGTCATCGCTAAAGCATATTTATGCTAACAAAGTTGTGTCCACTTTCATGTTAGCAGAATTGTCATTAGGCATTTGATGACGGTCTCGAGTGTGATATCCAGACCAATGAAGATGCCATGGAGTTAAGCTGTAAAATTATTACAAATATTATTTATATTCTTGTCTACGATCTGGACTTCTATTACAGCTATATGAATGTAAAACAGGTACCAGAAAGTGACTGTCATTTTAACGTGTTTGCTCCCTCCCTCCATAACCAATAACATTTGGTACAAAAATACTAACTTACAAACGATGGTTTCAGTTGATACTTTTCTTGCTGTTTTATTTGGTTACGTTTGGAGTTAAGGAAGTATTAGAAAAAAAATGTATTAACATGCATTAGCAGTTTTGGAATTTTCGTATATTTTCTTAAATATTTGGAAAACGATTGAGAAATAACGATATCTAAGCATTCGAAAGTTCACTAAATTTTCTACAAAACTCCCTTGAAGTAATTTACGATGGGAAGTTCTCAGACGGAGAAATAAGTGTTTAAAACATCGAAAGTGTTTGTTTCGTTCTTTTGTGCGGTTCTTCGCAATTGTTATTAACAGTAGAATATATGCGCCGATAAAACAAGATACGTAATATGAGGAACACTTTTTCTATATAGATCGATTCTTTAAAAGATCAGTCTTTGGACATCGATTCAAAAAGTCTGACTCGCAGGAACTGCCTCATCTTAGCGCGGTTCCGTTCTTATCCCTAGTCTAATTTCGAAAGATTAAAATAGAAGCAGTTATTATTTTGTTGAGAGGAGATCGTTGACCGTTGATGATGCAAGGTAGGGATTGTCCGGGTTAGGTCACTGCTACTTAATAATACATACCCCATATGTGTATGTATGTGGGCATATATATGTACATATGTGTGCGTGTATATGTGTATGTGTATATGCATATATATAAATATATATATATTATATATGTATATATATATATATATATATATATATATATATATATATATGTTAGGTATATTTACATAGATATGTGCATATATTAGTGTTAAATATGTCCTACTTGTATTTACAGCCCTGATGAAGGCTTGAAGTTCAAGCCGAAACAATAAAACCATTTTTACGATAAAATGTAGTTTTATTAAGTAGCAGTGACCGAACCCTGACAGTTATATTTTGGTTCCACCAGTCTTGAAAGGTAGGATTTACAATCTTACCTGGAAGGGTCGGCAACACTAGAAACCGTCCCGCTAGTTACAAGGTCTTGGAATCTTGGAACTCTATATTTCTAACAATACATTGTTTTTGTTATTTTACTTAACCTGTTTTATTTTCGAATACATTATCCACCTATAAGCAATTAAAAAATAACAAGGAATAAAATACAGACAAAAAGAACACTTCGAATAAGCGAAATCAATTACTTTAAAGCTTTAAGCTCTTATTTCTCCGATTGACATCGCCTAATAAAAACTTTCACTAGAACCTTTTATGTAGAGCATTTAATAAGCTTTCTAATGGTATTCTTCCGTTTACCAAAATTCTCAACAGTTTTCGAGATATTAATGAAAGTTCGCAAAATTTATATTATTTCTAGCAACAGAAAATTGGCCTCATTTTTCATATCCTGTTTTACACACAAAATTTTCGCAACATAAGAAATTACAAAAATAAAAAGCAATAAAAAACGAAGGGAAAGAGACAAAAATTACAACAAGAACGACAAAAACTCGTTCATAAGAACAAAACAGACGTATTTGAAGTTTTAAGCACTTATTTCTCCGATTGACATAACCTAATCAAAAATGGTTTTAGAATCTTTTTTGTAGAGAATTTAGTATGCTTTCAAATAGTTTCTATCCACTTACCACGATTTCCCAACCGTGTTCGAGATATTAATGAAAGTATACGAACTTCCCAAAACTTTTCATGTCTGTTCATAAAATATTTTATTCTAACCCTTCCTTAACTCCAAACGTAACAAAACTTTCAACATATTAGTTTTAATGAAAGTAGAACATGCAGATAAAGTTTCAACTGAATCCCGTAATTCTAAGTACCCAAACCAAAAACGGTATTCAAAAACTATTTTTCCAATTTTCTCGAAAACGGTTAAAGCGATCGCCTTCAAAATGGTTTCATTCGTTTTCCTAGCCCAGGAATCATATAAAACGAGTACTTACAAGCTTATGAACTCAAAAACGTAAGCGTTACGATTTTTTTTGCGCGAATTTCGCCCCAAACGCCATCTTCCAGTAGGCGGATTTTGCTGGTTAACGAACTTGATCTTTCAAATTGGACGAAGGATTTTTGTACCAAATTTCATCAAAATCGGACCATTCGTCTTCTATCTAGAGAGCGAACAGACAAATATATATATATATATAAATAAATATATACATATATATATATATATATATATATATATATATATATATATATATATATATATATACAAATTTGAACCACCGTTATTTTCGGTCTCTAGGGGTTCTGAAACTGCGAAATTTTCTAGTCGGCACTTCCGGATTGTTTCATTGTATCAACCCTATAAGCGGGGGTCCTCCCTATGGGGGAGGGAGGAACCGCGCTAAAAGTCGATATATGTTTTTAACAACAACATCTAGATTTCATTTCAAAGATCCTTTCGGCCAACGGCCTTAGCCACGTTAAATGCACCGGTTCCCATACATCACCGAAGTTAAGCAACTCCGGGCGTGGCCAGTACCTGAATGGGTGACCGACCACGTGCCGTTGGCATTATAAAAGGGTAGCAACCTGTAGATAGCCCGGCGTTAATATAGCCAAATTGTAGATACGCCGTCGAACATAAAAAAAAAAAAAAAAAAAAAAAAAAAAAAACATTTCGGAAATGCAGACGTAATATGCCTTCCACCGCGGACATGAGAATACTGGAACTAGACCGCTACTCGACAGGGTCTGCGAAACGTCAGCTATAGTACAATTATCTCCTTTAGCAGACTGACCATTTTGTAACTATTCTTAATTATTTACAGGAAGCTCTATTTTATGCAAGTTCTCACGGCTGTCGTTCTGTTTAATAACAAGTTTTTATAAGAGATGTTTGCTCCCCTGTTACGTTTATGAGTTACGGCTGTTGAGTCAGCGGTGTTGACTGCATGAATAAATTACACGCTTTTAGCATTAAACAGTATGCAGTAAACCACGCGGGTCTCGTTTAAGCAATAAGAACATTTATCACGAACTAAAAGAAAAAAAAGGCTGCCCGCAGGAATTGCGTCTTCTTAGCGTGTTTCCTTATTTCGTATCCCATGGTATAGTGATTTGGACCGCTTAATATAAATACCCACTCTTAATACAATATTTCGCTTTTGAATATTCAACGACTGTTCTGTGACTAAAGAGGTATTTTCCAAATGTATTCCTGAACATACCGGACTAGTATTTCTGAAGTGACACAACTCAACATAAAACTCAACTGAAAATGTGTCACTCTTACCTATGTAGGGGGCATGGAATTAAGGCAGGAAAGGTAACACAAGTGCCCTCTGGTGTACAACCTCTGATAATAGGTACATAAAAGTTTGATGGTTGATAAAGAGATATTTACCATGTCTTTCATACTCATAACTGAAAAAAAAAACAAACGATTACTGTTGTTTTGAGTTGTGTAACTTTAGTAATACTAGTACGATATGGTATAAGAAATTTGGTTTGGCTTAAGAAAATATAGAAAATGTCCGAAAACTGTATGTTAATATAATCTTTTTAGTTCATACCCATCAGAGTTTAAAGTTAAAATTTATTTTAATAATTTTAATCCTTGTAATATTTTAATTTGAAATAAATGAATTCTGTATTCAAATAAGGAAATTTACAATATATTCCTCGTTTCATACAGGACTTACCTCAGTGTGTATATTTATCGTCCTCGAAACGAATTACGTAAAATAAATAAATATAACATTCTCCTTTCCAACCGACTCTCAGATGTACATACTGCAATTTCCAGGTGTTTTTGAGTACCCAAAACAAAAATTCTAGTTTTTTCATAAGATTTTTCTACAGCGGTTTAAGATATCACGTCGAAAGGGGTTTCATTTGATTCTCCACGTCTAAATAGCAAAATAAAATGTACCGGGAGGCCTTTTAGAGCGAAACTGTAAGTACATCAATATTGTTCGAGCGTTGAATTTATAATTTTGTGCGAAATTTCAACAAAATCGGAATATTTTGGAGACGATGAAGTGAGCACAGACACATTTATGTATTCGACATTGACAGGCACATGTAGAAAAAAAAAAAAAAAAAAAAAAAAAAAAAAAGCATGCCAGGCCTTTTGATTGAAAGGTGTCATTGAATGTTCCATATGTGAGACCTATAGACATGTCAACAAATAATTACACTTTTATTTTAGTTTTAATTATATATGTTATGATTATTTAAATTATTTGTGCATTATGTATGGACCGATTAGAGGGGGTCGTGAATCGACCCGATATATGGGTTTGATTCCCGTTATAATTAGTGACTTTTCTTATGAAGAAACATCAGCATAGACCACCTATTCTGGCTAGGAAAATGAGATAACTTCCAGACAATACTACCCAGAAAAAAAACTAAAATTAAAAAGTTCATTTCATCACTATACAGAAATTCATGTAACTACAAGGAAAAAAATATAAAAATTAAGCACACAGAAAATCCCATTATTATCCTATCTTTATCCATTTCCCATCAGGAGAGGAAGGTATTCATTCTGAGTAGAGCTGCATTGATTGCATCTTGAAGTTGCACTATTATCCTCTTGCATAATCTAAGTACTGAGGAAATGCGGGTTATTTAATTAACTGTAATAACATATTAATACATAAAAAAATACAACATAAATCTTTTATTCTGGTCAAATAAAAAAATGGACATAACCATCACTTTCTTATAAAATTATATGTTCAGACGATTCACTGCTCAAGCGGTTTTACGTCAACTTTTTTTCAGTGTCAGAAAGATGTAGGTAACAAGGTGCTTCGACTCGCTTTTCTGGTTTTCCTTTAGTTCTATCACAGTTTCAAATTTTTATAGTAAATAGCAGCATCATCTATGATAAATTCCATGTCCGATTTCAAGGGCAACCACGGGTCTGAATCTTCCCTCCTTGCATTTTGTTACCCATTAATCACTCGTATAAATTAAAATGAAAACATTTATTTGTACTCTTTCAATCAGGTTTATGAATCAGTATTTCATAGAGTTCATATATTGAAGATCAAAAGTATTTATGTTTGTTTTGTATTGAAGCGAATTAATAAGGATTGATGAGTACAGTGGCTAAACTTCAGTGTGAGGGATTTTTATTAATTAATCTTCTGCCTATATATATATAATTGTTGAGATATTTCGTCACCTTCGAAAACCATAATAAATATGTTGAAGAAATAGCTGGATTATAGAATATAACTGAAGGATACGTAAAGGCTGGATTGAGCAATACTGCCTTCTGCGGTTATCTGGGCCCAGCTACTGGACTACTGGGCTAGTGACCTAGACGACAATAACCTCAACTGGTTATGTAAAACTGTTGGAAAGCTAACCAAGACGGAGAGTCCTGTCCGAGGATAAGTAGATCATCGGAGGAACAGGAGCTTCATCAAGCTTAGCGTATTTCCTTATAATACTTAACAATGGTTTGTGGTTATGAATCGCTGAGAATAGAAACTCCCGGCTTCAATGGAACGAACTCAACAATTCAGAAAATTTTGAATGAGTTGGTCCTATCAACATAAAGAATAAATCAGGAATATAATTTAATTATAAGAATTAAAATAGAAAATAAAGAAATATAAAATAAGTAGTACAATACATCCACCTATTTTATTTATTTGGGGGATTTTCTACCCCGTCTTCTGGGATAAATTCTTTTGGGGACTATTGCCACCCTAAGAGCGAGTTTTTAATATATTTTTTTTTAATTAGTTGAATTTTTTTTATTACGGGCGTTCGTTTAAGAGTTTATTTCGGAAAGATTAAAAGGAAATGAAAGGCAGTTTCTAAATATGATAAAAAATAAAAATTACCATATTTTAGTCTCTATTTTCTGCTTACTTATATAAAATCTTGTACAAATAACGTTTTTAAGTTTTGAGTGTTTGACCTCATTGAATACTCGTCTTGACGTTATACCGATCATACGTTCAGTTTGTACTGAACATCGATTGATCCTAAAAATTGCTTTAAAAAATACTTCCTTGGATAAAAAGTTAGTTTTTTGCTTTATTTGTATCCTTAAGAGCAAAGAGAATAATTATTGTGTAATAGAGATGATTGTGGTTTTTGTTGGTATTCTATAGCAACCAGTTATTATACAACATATCAAGTTCCATTGTTATTATGATCAAGTTCATGAAAGAAGATCCTCCAAATTGCTTTAAAAAATGATGAGTTCAGTAATATAAAGATTAAATTGCGTTGATCTTTTTATTAATATATGTATCAACTTCTATAACAACTTCTTCCACTGTGGTTTGCACGGTTTTTTCTTGTTTTTTAGTACACTTAAAAAATATAATGCGAAATATTGGTAAAGAGGAAACTCTTCCCTTCAAAGGTCTATTTTAGCCCTTAGAAGAGTTAATTCCTCATTTCCGAGGGAACCCTTTTATAGATCTAAACGAGAACTACAACTTTGCACCTTTGAAAAATTTTGATATCTCCAACCGTTCTGTAGTTATTTATCTTATGGCCCGTTTATCTGGGCCACCCTGTTTATATATATATATTGTAAGGGACTGATTAGCAAGGACGGGATTTAGAGATATAGACAATGGGGAAATATTTTAGAGAAGCGGAAATTCCTTTTTAAAACTGTAATTTACACAGAGGATACAAACATAAATATCATAAACCATTGCTACGAGGAGAGAAAAGGTTGAGTGAGAGAGACAGATAGGTAGAGTTATCAAATATGATCATTTGGGGAGATTATAGAGAATTTGGAACTGGCCTACCTCTGAACAGCATCTGGGCCGAAGTCTCAGGAACGGATGCAAACTCTGCCCGGTCGGAGGTAAGCCAGCTCTTTTTAAACCCCTTGTACCCCACTCCTGCTTTTGCAGGTGATTGAACTAGAAACTCTTGTCAGGTCTTAGATCTTCCAGGAATCTTACGAATCAGCCACGTGCAGTGCCAACATCCCAGACGCAACGTTGGCGGATTCGTGGTTCTCACATCTCTAGAGATGGACAGCCAACCTTTTCTCTCATCCTTATTCACTTAACAAGGCCAAAGGGAAAACGGGGCCTTACATCATATTACACAATTTCATCCGCTGACTACAATGTGAATAGCATTCATCAATTCTGATAACGTATTGACTGATATATATATATATATATATATATATATATATATATATATATATATATATATATATCAGTCAATACGTTATCAGAATTGATGAATGCTATTCCCATTGTAGTCAGCGGATGAAATTGTGTACTTGTTGGAAAATTATAGGTATGTTCCATTAAATTAGTATTGCCTTGAATTTGACTTCTCCGTCTATTTAAACGACATCGTGAGAGATCAATTATACTCTGAATAAACAGAATTCTTTGTAATTATAAAGGCTCTGCCTTTGCAATTTCGGAATTTTCTTGCCCTACTTACAAATTTCATAGAAAATTCCTTTAATAATTTAATTATACAAAACCAATTTTTTATCATCCATTTCTTATAATGGATCTTATTGTAAGGTTTGGATTTTGTTTTTGCTTTGTTTAATCAAGTAAAATGAAATTGTTTGATGCTGATATACATTTAAAAATTCGTTGTTATGCTATTAATGAACAGGTTTCATTGAAGCTTGGTAATACAATCTGTTTAGAATTTGACAATTTATAGGTAGAGAGTATTCAGTAGTAAGTGATATGATAAAAAGATTTAAAGTCAAAATGAATATTTACTGTGAAAAACATTGATACAAAATTTTGGGAAATTCTAAACAGTAATAAACGTGGTCTGTGTGCAGTATTGACGAAGGTTGCAGGAAAATTAGTAGAAAATGTGATTAAAAAAAACATTTTTTGTTTTGTGGCAAGGCTCCCTATTGCTTGGATTGTGGACGTTACGGCTTGTCACAACTCTAACCCTTTTATAATAGCTTTTAATAATAAGACATAACATCTGAGAAGTTGATAACATAATGACCTCAACAACAGAAGTTCTTTAATTGTGAAATATTAGCCATTGAATATAACTCGCCGTAAAGGCAAACAGAACAGGTTAATAGGCTGTGATTTTATCTGCTCTTGTGACTTATGTAACCGCGATAATTCACTCTGAGCGGTGTTTCTTTTGTCGTTTCAATTGATCCGATTCAGCCCTTTTTCCAATCTGGTCACGAAATATTGTGAAGAAATATCTCAGCTTCTCGGATCTGTGAGGTTTGTAGTTCGTCGTGGATGGATTGCCTTTTTTTGAATCGCTACTGTATACTGGAACTCGAAAATCAACTTTTTGTATTTCTCATCATTTGTTATAATTGAGAGAATGCGTGAACATAGCTAATGGTTTTATTGACCAAACAGTTAAATTGCAAACAACAAAAATAGTCCGACTCGCAGGAGCTGCGACATCCTAGCGCACTTCTGTACCTAGTGTCATTTCGTAAAGTTTGGATATAAGCTGTTGATGCTTCCTTTTGATAATTCGTGAAAAATGTAAACAAGAAGTATATTTGGGATTCGAAAGAGGTAAAAGATCAAAAACACTCTACTCCGTAGTAAGACTGGTGCTAAAGATTTGATAGCTGCTGCACTTAAGCAGAACGCGGGGTTCTTCCCTACGGAAGGAGGGAGAGAGGAACCGCGTTAAAATGGCTTGTGCAGGACATCTGGCAAGTTTGGAAGAAGCAAGATGGGCAGTAAGCATTGCCGATTGGACACCTTTGGACTATACAAGGAGAAGGCGTAGACCATGCCAGAGATGGAGGAATGATTTGGATAAGTTTTTTGGCGTGCTTTGGAGGAGGTCTGCAAGAGATAGAACCACATGCAAAAACCACGGAGAGGCCTTTGGTCTGAGATGGGCTTGTAAGAAGAAGAATTACTGATTTATTTGATTATTATTATTATGTACATAAGTTATCTACTATAAAGGCTTTATTTATAATTATTACAATTTATTATATCAACACTCCTAGTCGCTCGTTTAGATAAAATTAGATTGCAAAGCCAACTTGAGCTCAACTTATCAATCACACACCAAGACTTGACCAATACAATCAAACAAAATTTTTTAAATTATTGGCATTACAACTGGACTTGACTAACCGAAAATTGCGTACGATCAAATCTACAACAAAGGAGTGGACATTCAGCTACCGAGAGAACAGAGGAGAAGAAATTGTACTTGCTCGACCCCGAATTAGCTACACAAGACTAACAGACAACTGTTGATATATGCAAAAGACCGTAAAACATCTACTTACGGAATGCAGAAGACGACACAAACTAAGTATTCCACACGACACTGACGATGGACAGCAGCCAGTACTTAAACACAATATTCTCCTACTTACACGTCGATAAACTAAACAGTCTCATTTGAAGACGTCTGCTGAATAACCAATGACTTTCTGGCATATTACAAACATGTCCATATCTCTGTTTATAGGAATAAGTCAATGAAATTTCTCATCACAATGCTGGTGCATTAGACCATACAGGTACCACCTGGAAATCACCGTAGTAGCACGTACTAATAATAATAATAATTTGCAAAGCCAAGATGCTTCTGTCATTATCGAGCTCTAAACCAGATACAATGAATGAAGCAAACCAATTTTCCCTACCATTAGTATAATAAATGTTGTTTTGAGTGAACGTTACTCCATTGCTAAACACCCGAAGAGTTGCAATCAAAGACAGCTTGATAAATGTGGATGAGTGTTGTTCTTCCTTTTCGCAATTTAACAGACGGTTGACATTTACAAAGGTGGCGACCCTACTTGGCGGACGGTAGGCGTCAAATATTTGGCGGTTGCGATATTAAGGACATAAATTTTGAATAATCGTGTGTATTCTGAATTATTTAGAAATCGTGGTTTTAAATAACTCAAAATATTAAATCTTAGGTTTTTGATTTACTGTGTTTTGCCTAAATCGGTTTATTCATTGCCTATAATGGATCTCCGCCTCATGCCAATTAGAATTCATTATGAATTAGCTGGAGTATAGTGTATTAACACTTGATAACTTAATATAAATTCTTGAAAGAGCATAGATATTATGCAATAAATATACAATTCAGAAATGAGGGCACCAGAAGTCAACTGGTCTAAGGGACTTTTGAAAAAAATGAGTTAGATAGAGTAATGGGTTGTGAACACGGTAGTCATGTGGATGGTAAAGAGATCCAAGTGATTTTTTTGACAGTTTCTGCCAACTAGCTTGTGTTCTCTTGAGAATTGTAACTTTTGTAACAATCACTTTCTTGTGTCACTTGTGTTGTGCAGAAGGAAATTAGGGGGTCTATGTGCGGATTCTTCAATTCTTTTTCATATTAATGATAAACCGGATGATTTATCTATTATGTATCATCGATTATAAACAGCTGAGGACCTGTGGATTCGTCTAGTATGATCGGAACTGTAGAAATCTAGTTGTTGGTATTTCCAGATATCGTCGATACAAATGCAGTGTCGAATGTGAAAAGTAGTTTGGTACCATATAGATGACTCCATATAAATTTTATCTTATGGTATATTTTAATTAGACTTAATACACATTCGTTTGATTTTCTGTAATTGATAATTATTATTCTTTAATTTTCGAGAGTTTGCACAAAGTACATCAGTCCAACAGAAATCAGTATAGATTGAAAATGAAAAATGTGTTTTTTCACATTCGATACTTTGCTTTTGTATCGATTATATATTGAAATTTGAGTCCATTTTCATCAAAACTTTGAGTTTGTTACACAGACCCCTTGACCTCCGGGGTACTCAAGTACTATCGTAAATAATATTTCTGATTGTATGTGAACAAAGATAACCATGACGGCACATAACATACTTATTCTATATTTGTTTTGGAGATGCCATTTTCAAAAATATTATCCAAGTAGTGCAATATTTAAATAATCGCAACATCAACTAAATTGTACTTTAGTACAAGGAAAGGTTTACATTCGAGGAACCCAAACATATGTCTCTGAATAATGAAGTTTGATATCTCGACGGAAAGAAATGCTAATTAACTCAGACAATTCAAATAAATTCGCAATTTCTTGGCATACAATTTAGGATCGCTACACACTGCAAATAGTACGATTCGATGGAGAGTTGATAACAACAGGGATGTGAAAATATGCCAATCCATACGTGGAAGGGAGGGAGTCGATGAGTATATCCACAACCACCATTCACTTTCTCCAAGGTTTACGGTGTGAGGCAAGCAGCGAAAGTACTGCTCAGTCATAATGTGGGTTAGTGTCATATGTTATTACGGCGAGATAAACAGGTGCCGTAGTGACCAAGTAAACACTTTTACTTATTGTACGTAATGTATTCCCGGAGGCCCGGTGGCCGTGAGTACTAAACACTTCGTGCCATGGGTCATGGGTTTGATTCTCACTATGGGGAGGTGGCTTTTCTCATCAGGAAAGGCATCAGCCCTATCCTGGCTAGAAAAGGGTGGTGACCTATAGATAACCCTTCCGAAAATTCGTAGTTATTTATCATGGAATTTCCTTCTCTGTTTAGCAAAATGTACAATAATTGTATGGCTTTTCGAATTTTAAGTAGAAGTGACGCTTTATTCACACTGGGTATATTATGATTCGCCATATACTATCGACGCAATATACTAGTCGACCCGTGCGAACCATTCGCACTGTATAAATTTTCATAAATGAGGCATCATTTTAAAGCTTTTCTTAAGCGCTGCATTGTAGAAATATACAACTGACTCGATTTTCAGTTGTTTTTCCAAAAATTAAAATTGGAAAAAAACGGTTTTTTGAAATTCTGCCTTCGATCTAACGATCCTCTGTCGAGAATATGGATATATATCGAAATGAAACCGATTTCGATTTCGTGCTTCTACTATCTAATTCCGCATTTTATTTCGATTTAAAAAATCGATTTAAGGTATTCGATCAGCTCATTTATTTATAAGATGAATTAATATAAAGTTAATAATCTGTTTCACTTCCTCTCCGTGGTGGTCTGCCTTTGGGACGTCCCAATTAAATATTTGGGTCAACTATTACAGACAATAATAGGCTAGGCTTTTTTTTTATGGGAAATCGCTAAACTATCAATTGTGATTTGATTCCTGACATTTTATGATGAGATAAGTTATCTAAGAGATGAGAAAATATTCCATAATTCTAACCCTTAAATGTAAAACTACATTGTGTCTGTGGACTAGTTTGGTTTAATCTTGGTATCCTCACGATGTGTAGGTGAATTTGGTGAAAATAATCCATGCGATTGTTTCACATAATATCAACTTGCGGTCTCTTGGCTAACGCCTTGAATTGTCATGCGATAATAGTGGGTTCGAGTCCCACCGGCAGCAGGGATTTTTCTCATTTCAGGGCCCATTGAGAGTATTCAACGCTGCGCCATGGATGTCGGTGCTAATGGCTGAGATGTATATATATATATATATATATATATATATATGTAAATGGGGGCTAGGTTAGCTCAGTGGTAGAGCACTGGACTAATATACTGGAGGACCTGAGTTAAATTCCAGAGCAGGCAGATTTTTATCTTCTAGAGTCTTCGTCGTTCGTGGGTTGGATTCGGCCTCCCTGGCCGTCCCTAGGCCAACCCAGCCTTTAATTAATTTATTTATGGGTACCTTGATGCTAATGGCCCTAGAAGTCGAAGCAGCAAAGGGGAAAAATCAGGCGGCCGGAGCGGTCATGAATCAGATACCTCTATAGTATTAGCCAAATTCTCCAGGCGTCTTATTTAACAGAAAGAAAAGCTAAATATATTTTTGCCTGGTGATCAAACCTAATCGTTGTTATATTGGCTAATTGTTAAAACGACCCTTGAATAACATGAGATCCAAATTTGATAAATGATGGGTGTGTGTATTAATGTGATGGAGTTGCTTGGTATATAGCTGACTCTCTCCGGACGTCCTTAACCTACTCTGCATCATCTCCAAGTTTCCAGCAGCTTGCAATATTCGGCCTGTAGTGGTGTATACGGATGGAACATCTGTTTATCTTAGGTACTTACTAAGCTGTGCATTTATCAAGTGGCGGGGAGGTCAATGCCCTCATTCCAACAGTTTTTTCCCCTTTATTACAGAAACCTGATCTGAACAAACCTTCAAGCTAGGACAGAGGCCAACGCTCCTCAACAAACCTAGCCATAGAAACAATGTCTGACCGTTCATATAAAATAAAAATCATGATGGCCCCTCATGATGTTGATGTTGACTAACTCATTATTTTCAGCTGAACTGATGTCAATTTCTGTCATTATATATATTCATGTACAATGACCAAGCAGCACGTACGAGCATGTAGACAATGCCTTTCAATACGTTTGGCCTTATATACAACACATAATTTAACAAGAAATATATTCTTTGGTCTCATGAAGTAAATCCGTATTGTACCTTGTGTACTATGTACCCCTTCTCTGTTGGCTCTGAATATGACCATCAAGTACTTGTAGACAGTCTCGTATCAGTTGAAATGAAATTGACTATAATTTAGTTGTAGATAGTATTATACCTTGTGCTCTGTGTTTACTTCTTCGATTGACTCTGAATTTGACTATGATTTAGTTGTTGACAGTATTGTAACTAGAGATCTATGTTCTACTTCTTCAATTGACTCTTAATATGATTTAGCTGTAGATAGTGTTATATCATGTTTTCATCATTGTAATCCTTCTATTGACTATGAAATTGACTATGATATAGTTGTAGACAGAATTCTACCGGTCTTCCCGTGGTCTAGTGGCTAACGCCTTAGATTCTCATGCGGGAGATAGTGGGTTCGAGTCCCACCGGTGGCGTAAATTCTACGTTTACTTCTTCGATTTACTCAGAATTTGGCTATGATTTGTTTGTAGACAGTATTGTGCCTTGAGTTCTACGTTGTTCTTCTGATTGCCAATGTGATAAGGTTATCATAAGTGTATTATAACAGAATAGAACCTTATTGTCTGTGCTCTACTTTTCCTATTGACTTGTATTCGAGTAATGAAGAAGTGATGAGTACATATCTAAATAACCAACCAATATATTTGTATACACCCCATGTTTAGAGAATCCTAGACGTATCCAGAGCAGAAACCTGAAATTCCATAGTTGATTAAGCAACCACCAGCGTATATCTCTCTGATCTTGATTCCGTTCTTGATTTATGTTTCAATTCGACTGCTTATTTATCACACTTATATTTTTGTTATTGCTGGGGCTTTCTCTAGTGGTTCTTTCTATCAATTCATATTTCGCAGAATCACATCTTCAACCGCTGAACCGAAGGAATGTAGCTATTTTTCCAATACCGCGATTCTGAAGTTATATTCAGTCATTATTGCCTCAACAAAAAAATGCGGCTATTTACTTATTTTTGATTGGAACAAATAAAAAACTCTTTGGTTAGAAATTGGTTTTGTATTAAATTAGAAGATGTATTCTCCGCTTGATTACTCTGCTTCATGAAATTTCCTAAAATGAGTTTAATTTTATAAATGTAAACAATATCCAGCAGATTATTTTTTTTTAAGAATTCTTAAAAGCCCCCCCCCTGTTCCTAAATCAAAATGATACTATTATATTTAAACTGAATGTCTATTCCAGTTTTTAAAAAGATGTATGTGCTATCGTCCATAATTGTATATAAATGAATAAAGTGTAATTTTCCTATAGAAATTAAGTTTTGACATTCATTTTATTGTTTTTTTTTAATAAGTGCCTTGAGTTGAATAATTAAAGAACACATTATGTATTGTAATTATCAATTTTTTCTAAAGTTTATTAGTCTCCCAAAATATTTATGATTGTATAATATATATATATATATATATATATATATATATATATATATATATATTCATATGATTTTTTTTTATTAGATAGCATTGTTACAGCATGTCAAGATAACGTATATTTCAAATAAAAATTCTGTTCTTACCTAGATAAACCAGAAGGTAGTTTAAAAAAGACAGCTTACCTGAAAAAAAACACCATATAAATAAGACACGATAAAAATAAAAAATCGTCAATGGAAAAAAAACAGAGATAAAATATTTTTTTAGTTGCTACACAAAATTTAATATTTTATGTCTTGCGTAAATATAAAAATAAATGTTTTTAGTGGCTAATCATCTACTGCATGAGCAAATTTTATTTTTCGGACTCCATCGAATGTATACAGCTGATAAACGCCACGGGCAGTAATCTTACTACGCTTGACGTGGCTCATGTACAGGTCAGTTCGCCTTTATACAATTAGGCTGAAATAGTAGAGTGGTGAGGTTTGAAGTGTTAATTAATTAACGTTTAATCAATAGACGTATTAATTCAATTTTTATTGGCTTTCCACATTGCTTACATGTATGATTTAAGAAATTGTATGATTTTTAGATATTCTTGCCTCCTATACATATTTAGCATTTTATGCCGATAAATATTTTAAAATATTTTCGATAAGTTGTAAATATGAAAAATATTATTATTATTATTGAAAGGTCAGACTCGTTAACCAGCAGAATCCGTTTACTGAAACATAGTTTTGGGAGCGAAATAAATCTTAACGCTTACGTTTTCGAGCTCATTTGCTTGCAGGTACACGTTTAAAGGTATTTAACGTATGAAATCGAATGAAGGCATTTTTAAAGAGATGTCTCTAAGATATTTAAATTTTTGTTGCGTTTTGAGATAAGGAAGTATTAGAAGAAAAAATAAATCTATTAATAGACATGAAAACTTTTCAGATCTTGGTTTCTTTTCTAAATGATCTCAAAAACGGAAGTGAAAAAGTAGTAAGTGGAAGGTAACCATTCGAAAGCTTACTAAATATTCTACAAAAATAGGTTCTGATGTAATTTTCTATGGGGATATGACAATCGGTTCAAAACTTCAAAATCGTTCGTTTTGTTCTTTTCAACGGGGTTTTTGTCCCGGTTTACCTTCATTTTTAATTGGTTTGTTTTGTTTTTAAATTTATTTAACAGTAAAATGAGTATTTTAGTAAAACAAGGTAAGATAATGAGAAACATTGTTATGATGTTTCGGAGAGCGAACGTTGAGAATAAGGATGAGCGTTCATTTCCGCTTAGGATACAATGAGTTTCCGGTTGTGGGGCTTAAAATCTTATATTACTTCTCCCTGAGATTTTATTTTATATTTTTCTGAAAATAAATAAACCTACCAATAACTGTTTCTATTCCATTAGTAATGACACTAGGGAACGGATGCGCGCTAAGATGACGCAGTTCTTGCGAGTTGAACTTTTTTAATCTACCTATCTCACCAATTATACCCTTCCACCTTCTTTATAAGTTTCATTCATTATGACACAAAATACAAGTATAGCCACTATCTAATTGATAATGGTTATCTGATAACACGCCTTTGTGTCCTTTGCAGACATGGTATTGTCACTTCCTACAAGAGATTGGCAACCCTCCACCCAGATACCTTCTGAGGTTTCCACGGCCGTCCAAGCCTATCAGCGTTCATCACGAGCTTCTTGATGTGTCATGAATTAAATCATGTTTTAATAGTGTCAGGGACTAACGAACTGTCCCTGAGTCTATCAATTAACTCAGTTACGAAATTGGTATTCGCTAGTATGAAAATAAATGAGAAGGTGTTGATCGTCGGGGGCTACATTTCTTCATGGAAATGTAGCCTCCATGAAACTGGACAGTTCTCCCTCTTCTCCATAACCCTAAAGAAGGATTGCATATCAAGCTGGTTGACGTTAATAAAATACATTTTAACTATAAAATGTGGTTTTATTGAACAAAAAAAATACACCAAAACCCCAACGATCACCTTCTACATATGGGTCGACCATATCTTCTCAATCAGAAATAAATTAGAAACTAAATAAGTAATATTAAAATCTAATAACGCAAATCTGTAACTGTTCGAGTTCACAGTTCTGAACTGTAAGTCCTGGGCGATTTTGACCTAGCCTATGATACTCACCTCGGATCAAGACCTACTCGTGAGCCAAGTTTGGTCACAATGGGCCAAACGGTGTGGATTGGTATAAGGAACAGACAGACCCGTGATTATTATATATATAGATAATGCCTGACGTTTAGGAACTTTGCCAACTTAGCGGGGTTTCACGTAATGTTTGCATTTCTGTATATTTCTGTAATTCGTATAAGAGCTGATGGCCAAACATGCGTCTGTATTTATTGAAATATATTAATAGGACAGGGAAATAGCAGTAAATTTTACGCAATAAGACGTTTACGTCAAAGCTACCTAAGTCCATCTGTGTTGTTTCAATCAAGTTTGCCCAAACTTAACGCCTACTGATGCTATATTTACTCGTCGTGAAACTTGTCGCCTTGGGCTGAGAAGTCCTCAATGCAGTGGGAGTTATTGAGAGTGGAGGAGACATCATGATTTCAACTCCATTTTAGGATTCCCTTTGTAGAACCCCACGTCTCTCAGTAGCAGTTCACGGTCGATTATTTGTACGCTATGAAAAATATATGTAGATCCCAGTGGTAAAGTAGGAAAAAAATTAAAATTATTATTAGGAAATCGGTTATATTAGGTTAATTTCTTAGCAATGCAACGACTACAATAAGCACAAGACTTTTTTGGGTGATTTCTTTTTTACAGCGCATCGCCATCTCAATCAATAGGTTGCCGATCTTCCTAAACATCCATGGTCAAACAGGAAATGTTTGTTGGCGAGTCCATCGTTTAAAAAAGTCAACCTACGACAGACGGGACTCAATCCCACACATACCCTCATGAAAATCCAGCTTGCAAGCCACTAGACCACGGGGAGACCCATTTGTGTGTCAACACAGGCAGAGTTAAAAATTAAATTTTAGTTATTTCATTAAGTGAGAAAAATAAAACAACCACTGGTTGGCCATGCGAATAAATTCATAGCTGTAAAGATGACACCGTAATTGCGAGGCTTCGAATAGGCCACACACATGTATGAGATCATAATGAATCCAGAAAGCCAACTTTCGGATCTGCAATATGGACGTAAATGTTAAACATACATCAACTGAGAGCCTCATCAGAACGAACTGATAGAAGGTATCATATTAATCATAATTACACATTTAAAATCATAAGTATGTACGAAAAAGTACTATGTATATTTTATATAAGAATTATATATTTGAATATTTAATTAATTGATAACATTTTTAAAAAGTTAAGAAAGCATTTAAGCCCATAAAAAAATCGTTTAGAGCCTTCTGCTCAAATTCAGGAACATAAATATGCTTTAGGTCCACCCGACAAACACATCTAATGTACTGTATAACATACCGTCTTCTTTGTCGTACATGGCTACCACACTTGCGCGAACGCCATCGGGCACTTTTTGTAACGTTTTTTTCAGTTTAGTCATCGCTAAAGCATGCTAAAATAAGTAAAGTTGAAAGGTAGTATTACCCCTTAACTAACCCTTAAACCCCTCTAGCCGCATATATGCGGCAGCGATGTTAAACTCCACACTGCTTAGCTCGCATATATGCGGCAGCGATGTTAAGCTCCCCACTGCTTAGCTCGCATATATGCGGCAGCGATGTTAAGCGCCCCACTGCTTCACTCGCATATATGCGGCAGCGATGTTAAGCTCCCCACTGCTTAGCTCGCATATATGCGGCAGCAATGTTAAGCTCCCCACTGCTTAGCTCGCATATATGCGGCAGCGATATTAAGTTCCCCACTGCTTAACTCGCATATACGCGGCAGCGATGTTATGCTCTCCACTGCTTAACTCGCATATATGCGGCAGCGATGTTAATCTCCCCACTGCTTAACTCGCATATATGCGGCAGCGATATTAAGCTTCCCACTGCTTGACTCGCATATATGCGGCAGCGATGTTAAGTTCCCCACTGCTTAACTCGCATATATGCGGCAGCGATGTTATGCTCCCCACTGCTTAACTCGCATATATGCGGCAGCGATATTAAGCTCCTCAGTGCTTAGCTCGTATATAGGTATGTCGCAGGAATAAAGGGGATGGGGGCTGCCCTTGCCACTAAACGGCTCTCGGAAAGGACACTCGTAGACCGGAAGAGAGAGAGATAGAGAGAGAGAGAGAATAATTATATCGTCTATGACATCAATCAATGCAAAGAAGGATTGAGGAAAATTTATGTATATTTTTTGCAAGCCACTCTGCTTGAGGAAGATATATCTCATATTAATTGTGTGTTTATGTATAATTAATTACGCAACTGAAATATTATTTCTTTTTTTATTATAAACTATATCAATTTCTCTATACCTGAACCCAATAATTACGATTTGAATACATCAATTATTGTAAATTGTAGACATTCATTGCTTTATGTGGTTAAAATTTATCATAAAAAATATCCGCTCATTACATTCTCGGATTGAATTATTTAGCTATTTACATTCCAAGTAGAGAGGTATCAGGATAACGTTTAGTACGTCAACGATCGAGTAGGACATTCAACAGGTGGACGTGCTGTGGAAAGCTTAGCGGTTGTCAGGAACTTAGGTCATTCGTATGTACAGCTTGTTGTTGGGAGAAGAAAGAGGGACTCAGCTGCGTGGCGAGCATAGTTTTATCTAACTTTGCAAAAAAAAAAAAAAACGAAAAAAAAAAACACAGAGGAGCTTCGTTGCCGAGCATGTGTCTCAGAGAATCAGCATTACTTCTGTCTTATGAGTTCTATTTAGAGACAACCTAACCTGAAAACATATATATATATATATATATATATATATATATATATATATATATATATATATATATATTAGCAAGATGTTTTTAATAATTAGAAAATGTTGGAGTATGTAGGGGAGATGACTATTTCTCCTGAAAAAAATGATAAAGATCTCTACCTATACCAACATCCAACACTTTCCATTTATTAAAAACATCTTGCTAAAACTCTATACCGCCTAAAATTAAACCCTTCCCTTATCACCAAACATTTATGACACCGCCTGCCTTCCCTTGATCCTCTACTACCACCCTCAACTTAATGGACAGTCAGAAATGATTATACATCCGTGTGGCATAGTTCTCCGTCTTCACAGCGGTAAGCCTATTTTCATAATTTACTTGTTAATTTTATATCTGTATCTATGTTACCCATCTATGCCTTAAACCAGTATATATATATATATATATATATATATATATATATATATATATATATATATATATATATATATATATATGTATATGCGTTAGTATTAACTCTGTCCTACTTGTTTTACAGCCCTGATGAAGGCTTGAATTTGAAGTACTTTCAATAAGACACAACGATCGAACCCTGACAACTTCTATTCGTGTATGTATATATAAATGTATAAAGATCATTTTAAAATTATTTTAATAAGAGCTTTTATTTTAATTGTTATTACAAGCAACAGTTTCCCTTAATACTCATACATTTCCTGTTAGTTTGTGAAGTATATTATGATTGCATTATAATACTGTATGCTTGTAAATATAGCATTTTGAAGAAAACGTTTTAAATAATTAATAATTCTAAAAGAAAAGAACAAATCACGAAGAACAAATTCCCGTAGAAGGTGGAGCTAAATCTTTCTTAATTACATATATTATTAAAGTGATGATTGAGGACAGCAAACAGGTAATGAAACCAGAGTTCCGTGTAATTGCTGTAATTCCTCTATGAACATAGATTACATCTGCTATGCACTGAAGTGCAATTTAGTATTTAAGTATAACACGCAAGTTGAGGGTGTAGTCTTTTCTCAGTTTTAAAATATTATTGCAACAATCTTTACAAATTGAACTGTTATTGTCAAGATTTATCATCATTTTTCTACCTAAGGTAATAAAAAAAAAACGGTTAAAGCTATCGCCTTAAAAATGGTTTCATTCGTTTTCTAATATGAAGTAAGCGCAACGAATGTTTTCGCGCAAATTTCGCTCCAAAAACCATGTTCCGGTGGGCGGATTCTGCTGGTTAACGAACTTGACCTTTCAAATTAGACGAAAGATTTTTATACCAAATTTCATCAAAATCGGACCATTATTCGCTGTGCTAGACAGCGAACAGACAAATATATATATACATATATATATATATATATATATATATATATATATATATATATATATATATATATACAAACTTGAACCACCGTGATTTTCTTTCTCTAGGGGTTCTTAAACGCAAAATTTTCTAGTCGGCACTTCCGGATTGCGTCATGAGGTCAACCTTATAGCGGAGTTCCTCCCTATGGAGGGAGGGAGGAACCGCGCTACAAAATAATAAAACGGCCGCCTGCAGTTACCTATTAATAAATTAATTAAAGGCTGGGTTGGCCTAGGGACGGTCAGGGAGGCCGAATTAAACTCATGAACGAAGACACTAGAAGATCAAAATCTTTAGTACTTGCTCGGGATTCTAACTCAGGTCCTCCATGATATTAGTCCAGAGCTCTACCACTGAGCTAATCTCGCCCCCACAGGTTAACCCTTTCCGTACCGTGGACTGGTACAGCAGTCGAGAGCTGTCGGGACCCACATACTGTGGACTTGTGTAGAAGTCGAAGGAAGACGGGACCCACGTACTGTGGACTTGTACAGCTCGGCGTTTCTCTCGCATTCTTTCTCTTCTCATTTCTCGAGTTTAGAGCTATCTAGCGTTACCGTATTGTACTTCTAGTATTCCTGGCTATTACTAGATGGCATTTGAATGAAGTTTTTGGTCTTTTTTAGTCGAATTAGAACTCGTTGCCTTCTCCGTCCAGTTACCCGGTCAACCTTCTTCAAATTATCGTTTGTTTTATACCTCTGTACATTCCCAACAACTTGTTTTTGCAAAATTAGTTCACTTTTAGTCTTGAAGTGTTAAGATCTTATATTTAGTTTTGTTAAATTTAGAAAAAACTTCTTTTTTTTTATTGCGTGTCCTCCATTTAAAAATGAATGTAATATTCAATTGATAAGATTAATATATTACGTATTTAATTGAATAATTCATTAAATTAACTGTAAATATTTATAATAATCCTTTTGTTTTTGTAAATACGTTTTATAAAAAATAAGAATAAAAATAAAATAAGTTTTTAGCTCCACCAGTGTACAAAGTCACGGATCAAAAAGGAAAATGGGAAACTTTTTGCCGTAGTTATGGAGTATATTATTCCGTTCCTTATTATTCATAAAAAAAAGGGCAAATGATACACAGAAAAACCTTCTTTTTTTTTTTGTGCCTATATAATATAACTTTTTTATAACTTATTTTGAACAAAGTTATTCAAATTAAAAACAATTATTGAAACGCCAAACTAATTCAACATAAATAACAATTAATAATCATTGTAACCAAAATAAAAATCAAAATTATAAAAGACGAGTTTTAGTACGGCGAGGAGATAGCTGAAAGTCGAGGCGCTGTCACCGAGAGTGGGAAAAGTATCCCGTACAGGGGGACCAATGCCGGGTGCGAGTATCCCGTACAGGAGAACACACTCCTTGCGGCTCTTTGCGTATGGAAAGGGTTAAGAATAGTGAAATCCTTCTCAAAAAACCTCATTAATATTTACAGTACCATCCTCAGTGTTCTGAATCATCGTGGAACATATCCAGTACACGATATCGTAAATATTATTCTAAGATGGTGACTCTATTTTTCACAGTGTATTTCAAGGTAAAATTTCATGAACTACACAACATTCTTCACTAATCCTGTAATTGTAAAGCAAGTCTAATTTATAATTGATTCCTTACATGTTGAAAATCTTCAAGTAGAGTTTATTAATGAGTAATTGAAATGAGCTTAGCTCATATTTCTCAGAATTATTGATTCATCCCTTTTAAAGTTGATAAACATTTTACTTTCCAATGAAATTCGGCATATATCATTCATCAGTTTGATTGGTGTATATAAATCGCTTATGAAGCGAATTTTAACGGGGAGGCTGAAAAACGCCCCCCCCCCCCAAAAAAAGTTAACATGAGTAACCAAGGAAGCGTATTTTTTGTATTGTTTAAACGACGGTATATTCTGAATAATATTCTAAAAAACTAAATAAATATTCTAAATACCTGAGAAAGATGTATTATGAAAACCAGATAAATTGGACTAGGGAGAGTATAGACGTTACCCGAAGGATTTTTTTTTATAAATATTTAATTCGACCGATATAAGAAATAAAAAACAGCAAAACTTCTTATAACTTTAAGAAGACAGTAAACAATTGGGATTCGGCTTTGAACAATAAGCTTTTCTTAAAAAATATATATTTAGGGCTCTTCGGCAAGGAATACCTTGGGTTTAGAGGAAGAAAAAAGATAGCAGTTAAGTAACCATGGTGAAAATGGTGGAACTTCTTATTAGCGCGGTTCCTCCCTCCCCCATAGGGAGGAACCCCGCTTATAAGGTTGATACAATGAAACAATCCGGAAGTGCCGACTAGAAAATTTCGCGTTTCAGAACCCCTAGAAACCGAAAATAACGGTGGTTCAAATTTGTATATATATATATATATATATATATATATATATATATATATATATATATATATATATATATATTTGTCTGTTCGCTCTCTAGGTAGAAGACGAATGGTCCGATTTTGATGAAATTTGGTACAAAAATCTGTCGTCCAATTTGAAAGGTCAAGTTCGTTAACCAGCACAATCCGCCCACTGGAAGATGGCGTTTGGGGCGAAATTCGCGCATAAAAAATCGTAACGCTTACGTTTTTGAGTTCATAAGCTTTTAGGTACTCGTTTTATAGGCTTCTTGGGCTAGGAAAACGAATGAAACCATTTTCAAGGCGATAGCTTTAACCGTTGTCGAGAAAATTGGAAAAATAGTTTTTGAATACCGTTTTTGGTTTGCTTACTTAGAATAACGGGATTCAGTTGAAACATTATCTGCATGTTCTACTTTCATTAAAACTAATATGTTGAAAGTTATGTTACGTTTGGAGTTAAGGAAGGGTTAGAATAAAATATTTTATGAACAGACATGAAAAGTTTTGGAAACTTCGTATACTTTCATTAATATCTCGAACACGGTTGGGAAATCGTGGTAAGTGGATTGAAACTATTTGAAAGCTTACTAAATTCTCTACAAAAATGATTCTAAAACTATTTTTGATTAGGTTATGTCAATCGGAGAAATAAGTGCTTAAAACTTCAAATACGTCTGTTTTGTTCTTATGAACGGGTTTTTGTCGTTCTTTTTGTAATTTTTGTCTCTTTCCCTTGGTTTTTTATTGCTTTTTATTTTTGTAATTTCTTATGTTGTATTTGTAAGGAAAATGTATGTGTGTGTAAAACAGGACAGGTAAAATGAGACCAATTTTCTGTTGTCAGAAATAATAAAAAGTTTTGGGAACTTCGTATAATTTCTTAATATCTCGAAAACGGTTGAAAATCTTGGGAAGCGAAAGGTTACTATTCGAAAGCTTAGTAAATGGTCTACAAGAAAGGTTCTAAAGAAAGTTTTGAATAAGCGATGTCAATCGGAGAACTAAGTGCTTAAAACTTTTAAGTAATTGATTTCGCTTATTCGAACTATTATTTTTGTCTTTGATTTTGGTACTTAGAATTATGGGATTCAGTTGAAACATTTTCTGCAAGTTCGAATTTTATCAACACTAATATGTTGAAATTTTGGTTACGTTTGGAGTAAAGGAAGAGTTAGAATAAAATATTTTATTAACAGACAAGAAAAGTTTTGGTAACCTTTTATACTTTCGTTAGTATCTCGAAAACCGTTGACAATCTTGGGAAGCGAAAGGTTACCATTCGAAAGCTTACTAAATGGTCTACAAAAAAGTTTCTAAAGAAAGTTTTGAATAAGCGATGTCAATCGGATAAATAAGTGCTTAAACTTTGAAGTAATTGATTTTGTTTATTCGAACGGTTCTTTTTGTCTTTGATTTTGGTACTTCGAATTATGGGATTCAGTTGAAACATTTTCTGCATGTTCTAATTTCATCAAAACTAGTATGCTGAAAATTTACTTACGTTTGGAGTTAAGGAAGGGTTAAATTAAAATAATTTATTAATAGAGATGAAAAGCTTTGGAAACTTCGTATACTTTCCTTAATATCTCGAAAACGGTTGAGAATCTTGGTAAACGGATGGTTACCATTCGAAAGCTTACTGAATGCTCTAGAAAACAGGTTCTGAAGAAAGTTTTGATTAGGCGATGTCAAACGGAGAAATAAGTACATATAACTTAGAAGTTTGATAAACGATAATTGATTTCGTTTATTTATACGGTTCTTTTTGTCTGTTTTTATTTCTTGTTCTTGTTATTTTGTTATTGCTTCTAGGAGGAGGATGTATTTCTCAATAAAACAGGGGAATAAATACAAATTCTTTGAACCTGTAACAGAACTGAAAACGTAAATATTCTCCGTGTAGGGTCAGTCCGGGTCGAGGTAGTAGGCCGGTTCAGGTAGGCTTTTATTGCACTTCATAAATCAAGATTCATTGTTCTCATCAAGCATTCTAGGACAGCTGACAGTTACCTTTACCTGTAGGAAGTCATGCAGCCAAATGCTATACTAGAAATATAATTATATTTTGTGGTTGAATGTGGCCGTAGTTCAATAAAAAATAACACTACTTTCTCATTTTCATGTACAATTTTATTTTGTTTAATTGCATTTAAAAGTAAAATGGATATGTTAGCACTGCAAGTTAAGTAAATTAGAAATATATTCGTAGAAGAGTCTTCGTAGACCGAAACCTGGGACGGCAGAAAGAGTAATTTCTGCTTGGTAAAATCTTGTTTTTTTTTTCATATTTGTTTACATTAGGAATGATCCAAACAAAGTAATAACTGTTTCTATTCTAAGTCTACAAAATAATACTAGGGATATGAATGGAACCGCGCTAAGATGACGCAGTTCTTGCGAGTGGGACTTTATTTATTGTTGAGTGGAGACTTGCTCCGTTTATGTAGCTCCGGTCTAACGGACGTTTTCTAAATTTAATGCCCAGTAGTAATTGTAATGAGAACAAGTACGTTAAAAAAGCGTGAATGGGAAGAGAATGAAGGATTGCCAGCCAGCAAATGGTGTCGGTTATATAAGGAGATAGTAACTCGAATGGCACATGTCTTCAGCGGCAGGTAGAAAGTATGACATCATAATCTACATTTGCTTTGTTTAGAATGCCGTCGAAATTCGGGATTCTTTACTGAATGGTTGCCTGATGAAAATGGTTCTTCGTGAAAATGTTATTTAATCTTAGAGATTGAGGATGCAGATTTTCAGTTGGGCTTTTTTGTTTTTGGATGAATGTCGGTCAAGATTCATGATTATTATCCATTATTAACATTATTACGAAACTGTAGAAGAGCTTATAGTATTCCTTCTCTTTTTTTTTTCAGTTGGCAGAATTTATGTTAATTTTGCGAATGCCTTTCAGCTAGAGTGTGCTATATATTCTATAATGGGCACTTAAGAGATTACAAACCCTCGTTGCTGTCGTATCTGCATTTAATAAGTCAATAAAGAATACAGTAACAAATTTATGAATTATAAGCCCTCTTATTGCTGATATAACTTGAAAAACATAGAACTGTATTGATAAATCGCACTAATATTTCTAAAGCGTCACAACTCAAAATAAAACTTAATTGAAAATGTGTCACTCTTGCCTGTATAGGGGCCTTAGGATTAAGACTGGAAGGGTGACACAAGTCCCCTCTGATGCAAAAGCTCTGAAGCTAAGTACATACAGTTTTGATGGTTGATAAAGAGATATTTACCACGTCTTTCACAGTCATAACTATGACGGTGTAAATAAAACCGATTTTTGAGTTGTTTCACTTTAGAAATACTAGTGCGATTTGTAGGAACTTAGATGAGAATGAAACATTGAGTTTTGTAAAACTATTTATTTTGACCGATTCCCTTTTATCTATATATTTTTCCCCCTTAATATTATGGCGTATCAACAAATGGGCTATCTACAGGGTCCACCCTTTTAGAATGCCAACCGGTAGTGGACGATCCCCCCTTCCCGTTGCTTAACTTCGGAGATCTCTGGGAACCAATGCATTCAACGAGCTATGGCCGTGGCGCTTATCTATAGCCTTTTAAATTGTAATAAACATTTAAAAACAGGAGTGAATTAAAATGTAATTATAACCCCACGATAGACCATAACCATAATACGCATGTTAATTAATGAAAGACAAGTAATTTTATCAAAACTTCGTCTCATTATGAGAGAATATGTATTTTAATCTGAAATGTGTGTCTTAAGGAAACGCCAGCTGCTGAAGGACCGAATAATTTTAAGAGGGTTTCATCAACTTTCTTAATATGTAACAAGTTTTAGATGGAGTACAAATACGTATTTCTGCACGACTCTTAGCTAAATTTTTTTTTCTTTATTTTTGAGGTATGCCTCAAATGTATAAATTATTTAATATTTTAGAATTATTTCGTCCATGTACATAACTTAATCACTGCCTTTATTCAACTAGGAGTCTCAGAAATGTTCAATATGTCTTGGAATGGACACGAACCATGGGATTATCTCTTCACCTCTGAAACACCTGACCTCGGCGTGAATTTTTCCTTCTGACAAGAATGTGACCCTGAGCAAGGAGCGAGTCATTTGTCTGTGTGTTTCATTAGCTCTTTATGCAAAGATCACAGAAAACCTATGCCTGAGGTTCTTTATGGAACAAGATGAAGTATTTGAGTCATTGATAACTTCGGTGACGCTCGGACCGTGTTATGAGGTATATATCATATTTTAGCTTATTGTGGGATTTAAAGAAACGATAAAACCGTAGGAGTTGCAGGTCCAGACCGCCCCGATCCAGGTTCTTCTGAGGACAGCACTGGGGATTATAGTTGCCAAGAAAAGATTGGGCTGCATAAACCAAAAATATAGATGATAGAAATGACTTGTAATATGAATGGATGGATGAAGGAGTGGGTAATTCAACTATCTCTATTAGAACAATTCATATTGCTAGTCAATGTAGTTAAGTTGGGTTGTTACATCTATATTTCCACAATAATATTTTTCTTCTTTTAAAATAATTTTAATAATTTCTTTCTCGCTCTTCCTCCTTACTCGTCAGATCTACAAATAAATACCCCTTTCTCTATTCTCCAGTTCTATTCCCGATGACCTTGAATTCAGCGTAAGATCCTAAGGTCGTGGTTCGATTCGCAAACCTTCGCAAAAAAACAAAAAAAAACAAAAAAAATTAACGAAAACGAAATAAACATTCCTTTAAAAAGCCTGCCTATATAAGTCCGACACAAATTTCCTTTCTACTATATTGGTTTGAAGGTCGTAGGACGTGTTTTTAGATGCGAAATTTCAAGTGGATGAGCAGTTAAAACGCAGAGTCCTTGAAGAGGACAGCTAAGTAAGGACAAACTCAATGCGAGAATCCAAAAAAGGTTGTACAGAAAAAACTCACTCTCAGCGCACCTCCGAGCGGCTTCTTTATGTTCTTAAATGTCACTTCGTGAATCATCAACAAAAAAAAAAAAAAATAATAAAATAATAAATAGCTTCAACTGAAGAGAAAGAACACGTGCCAAAGTTTACGGAATGCAAAGCGCGACAATTACTAGCGGACTGCAGGAAACAGGAAAACATTAACATACCACGTGACATGTATGATTTGAAGCGGATGGTGTCGCTCACATAGACACATTCTTACTATAGTCATACCTGTAGGTAGAGTCCGTCGTCACTGACATCGGTGCGAGTACAATGGGCGAGCACTTTCGACGTAAAAACATTATCCTCTAGCCAGTATGATGTGATTACGTCGAAAGCGCTCGCCCATAGTACTCGCACCGATACCAGTGACGACGGACTCCACCTACAGGTATGACAATAGTACATTTACTGGCGTACCTAACCCTTTAGATTATTCACTTTCTTACTCGTTTTTTGAAATGCAGACATATGTGCGAACCCTTGTAGAAAGACTAAATTTCGATAAGAAAGCCTTGCGAAAGAGGTGCTTAATTACCCATGTATATTCATTACATTTACCCTGTTTTTGTTTTCACTTTTATAGTTGTATGTTCTTTTTTAGCACTTTCCTCCGAAGGAAAGTAGCTATTGAGGTTGGACTCATGACGGAATTTTTGAAAAATTTCTTCAAATCTTTATCGATCCTACCTAGTAGACACCGAAAATGACCCCCGTTAAAATTTATATATATCTATATATATATATATATATATATATATATATATATATATATATGCATATATATATATATGTGTCTGTTAACACGATAGCGGCCAGAGTTTTTGTTTTTTCGTCACGAAACTTGGTATATAGCATTCAATTAGCAAACGATTGAACCAGTTCGTTAACCACCAAAGTCGGTCCACCGAAAGGGGGGGTTTACCCCGAACCCAAAACACTTATTTGACTATGTCAGCCGTAATATTTGTTATATTTCAACGAAACTTGGTATTCGTAGTGTTAATATAGAGAGAAAAGTGAGATATAAAAATGAACTAAATGGGTTCATTAGAAGGGGGGGTTTACTCCGGACCCACAATACCAATTCGCCACTACCAGCCGTGATTTTTGGTATATTTCGACGAAACTCGGTATTCGTAGTGCTAATCCACAGGTAAATATGTGTTGTAAAAATAAACGAAATCGGTTCATTAGGAGGGGGGGTTTACTCCGGACCCACAATACCAATTCGCCACTACCAGCCGTGATTTTTGGTATATTTCGACGAAACTCGGTATTCGTAGTGGTAATCTACAGGTAAATATGTGTTGTAAAAAGAAACTAAATCGGTTCATTAGAAGGGGGGGTTTACTCCGGACCCAAATTCCTAATATACTCATTCCGGTCGTAATTTCTGCTGTATTGTAACGAAACGCTGTATACGTCGTGGGTAACTCATGAGAAAGAAGTGTTGTAAAAATGAGCTGAATCGGTCAATCGGAAAGCGGGGGTTTAATTTGTAATATATTTGAATAGAAAAGCCGGCAGACGTAGGTTCACAAAGCCGCCGCAAGGAGCGCTTTCTACCACTAGAGTGACTGTATCCTGTTCCTGCGTTACATCAAAATACGATAATATGAGGATTTTTGTATTTATTACGTAGTGTAGTAGGTACCATGTGTAAACATAACTCTGGATGCAAATTAATAATTGATCAGTTACTCATTACAAAATGAGAACTATTCACGTTTTTATTTTATTTATGTAGGATATTTTAAGCAAATTGTTCTGGAAAGCAGTCTACACTACCCAAATTCTGAGGAAAGTGCTTAGTTATGCAGCTCCTGCGTGACGGACTTTTTTAGAAATGTTATCAGGTACGTACATATAAATAAATTATTTGAAAATTGTAAATTTATAGTTTTTTAATGATTAATACTTTTAATTTTGCTTACAAACTACAAACATATATCTCTGTCCTCCAAATTCCGCTACGAAGTGGGGGGGAGGGGATAAATGCTTATTTTTTTTTTCAACATTCTGCCTCTACTCGAAAACAGTCCTAGGCAGATTGGTGAATTTCTTGATACTTTTAATTTTATAGTTTTACAAAAGTCGATTATCTTGTGTGTCGATTTGTTCTTTAGTGCTTTTAGCACTTTCCTCCGAAGGAAAGTAGCTATTGAGGTTGGACTCATGACGGAATTTTTGAAAAATTTCTTCAAATCTTTATCGATCCTACCTAGTAGACACCGAAAATGACCCCCGTTAAAATTTATATATATCTATCTATATATATATGCATATATATATATATATATATATATATATATATATATATATATATATATATATATATATATATATGTATATATGTGTCTGTTAACACGATAGCGGCCAGAGTTTTTGTTTTTTCGTCACGAAACTTGATATATAGCATTCAATTAGCAAACGATTGAACGAGTTCATTAACCACCAAAGTCGGTCCACCGGAAGGGGGGGTTTACCCCGAACCCAAAACACTAATTTGACTATGTCAGCCGTAATATTTGTTATATTTCAACGAAACTTGGTATTCGTAGTGGTAATATAGAGAGAAAAGTGAGATATAAAAATGAACTAAATCGGTTCATTAGAAGGGGGGGTTTACTCCGGACCCACAATACCAATTCGCCACTACCAGCCGTGATTTTTGGTATATTTCAACGGAACTCGGTATTCGTAGTGGTAATCCACAGGTAAATAACTGTTTTAAAAATAAACTAAATCGGTTCATTAGGAGGGGGGGGGGTTTACTCCGGACCCACAATACCAATTCGCCACTACCAGCAGTGATTTTTGGTATATTTCGACGAAACTCGGCATTCGTAGTGGTAATCTACAGGTAAATATGTGTTGTAAAAATAAACTAAATCAGTTCATTAGAAGGGGGGGTTTACTCCTGACCCAAATTCTTAATATACTCATACCGGTCGTAATTTCTGCTGTATTGCAACGAAACGCGGTATACGTCGTGGGTAACTCATGAGAAAGAAGTGTTGTAGGAATGAGCTGAATCGGTCAATCGGAAAGCGGGGGTTTAATTTGTAATATATTTCAATAGAAAAGCCCGTCAGACGTAGGTTCATAAAGCCGCCGCAAGGAGCGCTTTCTACCACTAGAGTGACTGTATCCTGTTCCTGCGTTAGATCAAAAAACGATAATATGAGGTTTTTTGTATTTATTACGAAGTGTAATAGGTACCATGTGTAAACATAACTCTGGAAGCAAATTATTAATTGATCAGTTACTCATTACAAATTTAAAAGAGAACTATTCATGTTTTTATTTTATTTATGTAGGATATTTCAAGCAAATTGTTCTGGAAAGCAATCTACACTACCCAAATTCTGAGGAAAGTGCTTAGCTATGCAGCTCCTGCGTGACGGACTTTTTTAAGGCTCTTCGGGATTCCGTGGGCTTCTCTTTCTTTATGGAAAACATGACAGTAGAGTAGAATATGTTCGATAGTAACCATGTTATGGAAAATGTCGCATTTATTCGGACTACAAGCAATTTTAATACTTATCTACTTGCCCTTGTAAATAAAATGTGTTACATTAAAATATAAATAATCTCGATGCTAATAAGGAAGTAGAATTCTTTGTTACCAGTTAGTCGAAAGGGAAATAGAATCATCACAGTTTACGCTCAGAGGAAGGCCGTAATTATTTTCACATAAATCAATAGGACAATAAAAACTATTTCTCATTATTTTTACTATAAAATAGTTGGAGCTGTCTAGATTAATTACTTTTACATTGATTAGGAGTCTCAATGGAATTTTACTACAATACAGGTAATAGTTCTTCTCAATGACTATAGTAAAGGTTATAGTTTTTCTAAATGAATTATTACGTAATGATTATGAAAGATCAATATGTACGCAACTATTTTTCCATCAGCACTTTACCTTTTATATATAAAATCCTTTCAATATGATGTATAGAACTGAAGACTTCCTCTCAAGGGATTATTTTTTTTTTTTTTTTTTTGCCCTTCATTAATGGCATTGTGGATATCAACTGAAATTTGTTAACCCATCCAACGAGCCAGGTTGAATGCACGGGTTTCCTTTGGTCACCGAAGTTAAGCAGGGTCGCGCGTGGCCAGTTCCTGAATGGGTGACCAACCACGTGCTGTTGGCAACCTATAGATAGCCCGGCGTTAATAGCCCAATCGTTGATACGCCGCACAGTGGTCCAAATCCAGCCATCATGGTGCAAAAAATCGAAAAACCCAACATTTTTTAAGAAACACCAAAACATGTCTAGAAGGTTCTATAGCAACCATATATTATATTAATAAAGAAATTTTAATTTTGTGTCCGTCCATTTAGTCTCTGAGACGGTTCAAAGATGGCGGTTCTATACATGTGTGCTCAAACATTATTTGCAACCCTAGGATAGTCAATTAATATGCCATTTTTTTTTTTTTATTTTTATAATTTTTTCTGTAATAAAGGTACCATAGATGGACTACATAAATATGACAAAACGATCGAAATATCTTGGTATGAAGTTGGGTAACAGATTTTTAAAGTTAAGTATTCTTTAACACGTTTATGTGAAATTTAGAAAGGTTTTAAACATCAGCATCACGAGGAATCACGGAGTTATTTGTGTGAGCTTTTAGCCTTTACATTCCTCTAACAGAATATGTAACGTTTGTCTGCCCCTCGGTACCCCTTTGGTTTTGGGAGGGCATTTTATGGGGAAAACATAGGCTCGGTGCGCTGCCTGCTGCGGTAGCAGGTAGCCCTGACCCTCATATGCCAGCAGATGACCCCTACCCGTAGGTCATCTGCTGGCAGTAATTTGGGTCAGTATTCCTTGTGTTTTTCTTGAGTGAAGGTCTAGTGCACATAGATTTCTGCGAACCGATTTTTACTGAGAAGTAAAGTACAGATTTTGGTAAATTCCGGTAAATTCCTTTTTTTTTTTAACTTGGTCATTTATTATGCTGCAATAAATGAAACTCTGATTTGCACCGTTTTTAAATGAAGACAAATCATCTATAATGTGCTACATCTTGTGAAATATTTCCATGAAAAAGTCTGAATAATTACTTAAAATTATTATAGAGCGGCATTTTTATTTTTGTATAAAAGTATGAAAGTCTGGGCACTGGGGTTCTATACGTATAAACTGGCACACGTGATAAAAATTGTTAACTGATTTTTTGTCACTTAGTCCATAATAGATTATTGATCTTCAAATATAGAAGTGCCATTACCGAAAAAATAATTTAAAAGACACCTTTTTTAATTTTTTTTTTATTTATTTAGTCTTTTTTTTAATAGAGATGCTACGTAGAAGAGATTTTGGAGAGCTCATAATTCCTTCGAAAACGTTTGAAATTTTTTATAGAAGGGCGGTCCAAGCATTTGGTCTTACAGAAGATGACCGTGTTAGAAAAACACTCAAATTTTTATATTCAAATTATATGGCCAGGTGGAGGAAGACTAACAGGGATAAATCTAAATTTGAATCTAAGTTTTCATCGTGGTTGGAAGTAGGAATTATTTTTCTTACTGGCGAAGTAGATGCCATACCTTTAACAAGCTCGCGGGAAAGAGGTCGTCCTCTCAACCCCACCACAACCTTCTCCTATTTAGTCATATTCTTCATAAAACACCTTCTCAACCCTTCAATGAACATCATACAAGATTTGAACAAAATCCTTTAACGAAAAGCAATTAAAAAGCTATGAAGTACCTCCCACTCTCCCTCTTACCCCTACCCCCACCCTTACCTATTGTGTCATAATCCTCATAAAACATCTTCTCAACCATTCAATAAACATCATGCCGAGTTTGAAGGCAATCTGTACACTCAAAGTATTTTTTTGCACCATGATGGCTGGATTTGGACCACTGTGCGCCGTTAAAACACACACACAAATCAACGGAATCGATGAAGATTTAAGGGCACTTTTAAAAAATCTTTCACAAGTTTTCATCAGAGTGTGCTAAACATCTGCCCGTTGAAAGGAATACCACGAACGAAAAAAACTGGTTCAGCTAAAATATAATAGCTGTGGCGAAGACCAATAAAATGAAAACTTTGCACAGAAATGAGAAAAATTTTCTTTTCCTCGCTGACCCGATCCAAAGATTGAGGTAAACTTAGCACAATATTGCAAGGTTGGATTGCATAAACCAGCCGATCCTGCACCTTACACTCTCTTCGTAACCTCTTTCTGGACCACGCTCCTTTCACTAGCTCGCCACTGCTTCAGTTTTTATTTTACCCTATCCCAGAGCTTATTCATGGATATATTTTATTATTTTTTGCATTAATATGTTTAATAATAGGAAGTAGTTTCCGTACAGTGGAGTTTCATCATGAGGCTTTAATAAAAGATCGAGCTTCTTCAAATATATGATATTTATTTTTTATTTTTTTTTTACGGCGCATCAGCATCTAGCCGACATCCAGGGTGCAACGAGCGATTTTCCCAACGAGCCGTGAGATGAGAAAATTCCTGCCGCCGGTGGGAATCGAACCCATCATCTCCTGCTTATAAATCTAAGGCGCTAGCCACTAGACCATGGGGAGACCCCTATGATATAGTTTTGTTTATTTTTATCTTACGGCTACTTGAAAATGAGGGGAAAGGGACAGGCAACGTTATAAAGAGAGTTAGTTGAGCGAGAGAGAGGTGAGAGAGTGAGTGAGAGAGAGAGAGAGGGAGAGAGAGAGAGAGCGAGAGAGGGAGAGAGAGGGAGAGAGAGAGAGAGAGAGAGAGAGAGAGAGAGAGAGAGAGAGAGAGAGAGAGAGAGAGAGAGAGAGAGAGAGATGAATACAAAGATTAAAATAAAATACAGCCTCAGTAATTCCTCAATAGTATTATTAATTTAATAATTATTTTTTAAAACACCATTTAAAAAAGTAATAAAAAAATAGATACATTTATTGTAATATATTTCAAATATTAATTGATGTTAAAAATCCTTATTTATCTTATATCATCTTCAAATTTAATTCTAGTAATTATCTGCGAAAAATCTCCTCAAACTAAAATTCCAAATGCTGCTATTTATTTTTCTTTGTATATAAGGTTTATATAAACCTTATATATCAAGTAAATAAAAAAAATAATATAAAAACAAATTGCGTTTATTCCTGAATTTGAGCCTTCTGCTCAAATTCAGGAGCATAAATATGCTTTAGGTCCACCCGACAAACCCATGTAATGTACTGTGAAACATACAGTCTTCTTTTTCGTACATGGCCGCTGCGCATGCGCGAATTCCAGCGGCCACTTTTTTGTAACGTTTTTTTTCAGTTTAGTCATCGCTAAAGCATATTTATGCTAAAAAAAATAAAAAATAAATAAGTCCCGTAACAGGCCACAAGGGCAGGGGTACTGTAGAGGTATCTGATTCTTGACCATACGGCACTGTAGGGAGATAGTGTGATCAGTACTTTGCTCCGGCCGCCTGATTTTTCCCGCAGGCAAGCCTGTATTCTGCAGGGACGATCTGGGACCCTAAATCCCTGTACGACGACACTAGAAGATAAAATTCTTTAGTGCGCGCTCGGCTTTGAAATCGGGTCCTCCAGTTCATTAATAGAGTGCTCTATTACCGAGCTAACCTCGCCTCATTCAACAATAAAACATTGTGTAATTTTGATCAAATTTCATCCGCATACATTTAATTAGCCCCAGACGAATTCCTCATCATTCTTATACCTCTACCCAGTCAGTCCTGTGATTCCCATTGTTCTACAGACCGTCATCATGTTGAGAATTATTGATTAGGTACTATTAAATCTCATCCGTGCTCCGAAGATCTTCAAAAGGCGATGCTTGGCAAACTACAATACCACCTTCTAATTAACTACAGAAAATTGCCCTTAATTATAGGCCAAAAAGTTCTCGCACTATCTCTCTCCCCCTTACTCTCTCCCACTCTCTCTCTCTCCCTCCCTCTCTCTCTCTCTCTCTCTCTCTCTCTCTCTCTCTCTCTCTCTCTCTCTCTCTCTCTCTCTCTCTCTCTCTCTCTCTCTCTCTCTCTCTCTCTCTCTCGCATTGTCGCTCACTCTCTGTACATCTATCTTTATGTATCACTCAATAATATTATACATAGTAAGATTATTTTAGTTCGTAGCAACATAAGAAAAAAACAGCACTTTGTTGATCAAAAAAAAAAAAAATATCATAAATGAGCTTCGTGAGAATTTCCCTCGAAAAGGCGATTTAGATGCATATAATAAAATATGGGGAAAAGTTTTAATATTCAATTAATTGGATCGTTAAACTTTTAACAAAATAAATTTATTTCATTTGTATGAATATAAACTCACGTATATGCCAACAACTAATAATAAAAAAAAAAAAAAACTTAAATTTGATTGACTTAAAACATATTCACTATTTTTTTTGTTTTATTTTTTTTTTCGACAAATCTTGGCAATTAGCGCCAACATCCAGGCTGCAGCCAGGAATTTTCTCAGCGAGCCCTGAGATAAGAAAATTCCTGTCGCCAGAGGGGATCGAACCCGCCATCTCCCGCTTATGAATCTAGCGCGCTAGCCAACAGACCACGGGGGATCCCCATATTCACTATTATATTTATTTTATTTAGAGATAAACCATTGTTATCGATGCGAGGCAAGAGCCTTCAGCAAGCCTTTATATATATACAACAATTTTAAATAATTTCATTACACATTATTCTCATTTTCATAATAGCAGTTCCTCATCATCTTTCGACGAGTAACAGGTATGAAACAGTCCTTGCTGCTTGAAGAACTCTTCCTTCATTCAAAAACACTGACAGTGTACACACTAATTTGAGGCGTGTGAACATGTTTCCTGATGGGATGATAATCTGAAGAGATAGCAATCAGGCTACGAAACATGTGCACCATGTGCGATAAAAACATAAAAGGACCATAAGAGATAATACCGGATTACTTAAAAATAAAAATAAAAAACAGTGATTTATATTTATAAGGTTACCAAATATAAACAACTAGCTGAATACCCGTGCTTCGTCGCGGCAGATAAGTAGTTATTTTATTGCGTTAAATAATGTTTCATTAAAATTACGTTACTATACAATTCTGTGCAGTTTATTACAGCACGGTTCCCGTCATACTATATTTTATTCAATGGGCGTTAAAATTTAAAAGTTTGTTTCTAATAAGTCATATGGTAACACCCAATATATTTACGAGTATTACCAAGGTTATAGGCGAGGAGGCTGTGCAAGGGTTCCGGATATTATTACCTCGCCTGGAAAACCTAAGGATATGCCATACATCACGGTTTGACCGGGACTGTCCCGGTATTTTGCAATTGTTTCGGCGTCCCGCCCAGTTTTATCAATGTCCCGGAAAAGGCTGTAAGATGTAAAAAGTAATGAATTCATGTTTATAAGAATCTTTTTTAAATCGGTTACTTTTCTACAATTAACATTTTTACTACCGCTCACAGTGTCAAAGAAATGAGAAGTAATCTAACTGTAAAACGCTGGACTTACCTGCACAGCGCTGCCAGCTGCCAGACACTACTATTTGGCTGAGAGATTGTTTTAAGAAAATCAAGTAGCAAAAAAAGTTCCGTTCTTATTTTTAAGGTTTGGGTAGACTAACAGTTTAGGATTCCCCCTTCCAGTTAGTTGCTAGGCTTAAAACTCACCAACCATTTTGCTTATAATTTGTACTGTTTTTATTCCGAACCCCCCCCCTGGTATGCCCATCCCATATTAATGTGTCCCGGTTTAACTCTCCAAAAATATGCCAAGCCTATCTGACGGGGACAGGCAGAAAAGAAACGCAATTAAAACTCTATGAGGGACAGTTAATTTCTAGTAATTCAAGGTCTGCCATCACAGTTGAAATTAACCTCAATTAGAAATAAAACCATGAGATAGATAATGTAAGGTAACAGCTGTTCTTTATCGTCCTAGCAACGCAGGCAGCCTAGGCTTGCCTTTTCTAACCAACTCAAACTTTAAACCCCCCTAAAAATGCTTAAAAATACGAATATCAAAACATCCTTTCTTAGCGAGCGCCTACGTTGTATACGGAGTGTCCATGCAAAATTTCAAAATTTTCTGTCGAGCGGTTTGGGCTGGGCGTTGATAGATGAGTGAGTGAGTGAGTGGTATTTGACAAATATATAGTAGATGCAGCCGTTCGCCTATTTGTACGAATCGTAAAGTGACTAGATTGACGAGAGAATATACCAGACGAGTCCAATACAGTAAGCACTCCTGTCAATGTGACAGGCAATATTTTATACTGATTATGATTGAGTATCATCAGTCAGCAATCATCAAAAATCAATTGATTTTACACACCTTAAAATTGATCAACATAGAAACACATTTATTAGCCACTCTTCCTTTTATAAATCAAAAATAGACCTGCTTAAGTTTCTTAATATTTAATATGAAACAAATTTACTTGTAAATTGCTAAAAAAATGACCCATTGTACGGAAAGATAAATCATCACTAAGCATCGCTATGCTTACAGTATATTGCGCTAAATATACAATTGTATACGGTCAATTTTTCGCTCAGCGTAATTGAATTGATATCAATATCGTGATACTTTCAGATACAGAAGAGAATAATCTAAACAGTAATTAAAATTATAAATCATAAAAATAGTTTATAAAACATTTTTATGTGTGCTTATCATGTAACAATTTTTTTAAATTAAATAGCATTTTTATACAGATCTTTAAAAAAGTAAGAACAAAAATTTGATCCTCTGTTAATTTTTTTTTCTTTTTCTTAACAATGTTCTGTTTAAAACTACTGTTCGATTACTCAAAAATCGTTTGTTACTTCATATGCAAAAAAAAAAAAAATGTTTTATAGCTTTTCATGATTTAAAATTTTGTTTACTGTTTAGATTATTTTCTTCCTAAAAAAAAAAGGTAGAACCCGATTAAATAAAGTAATTATGTCTTATGTTCAATACAAATTTAAAATATTTATTTAAATGTTAACGCCGACTTATACGAAACATGGCTCTTCCACCCTTTTCTAGCCAGGATAGGGCTGATCCGTTCCCTTTTTCACGCCTTAGAACCAACTTTTAAGAATTTATCAATAGTGTAAGACAAGATTAGTTATGTATGTTTTTTTTTTTGTTTTTTTTTTCGTTTGATTGAGTCTTCATTTGTTTTGTTGTTTGTGATATCATTTTACATGTTGTTCTATTTACTTTTTCTTCATTTTGTGTATGCATTCGATTTTATTCGTTTATTTTTATACCACTCCTTTTTAATATAATATTTAATATACTTTTATACTCTTATTCCTCTCTGTATAAAGTTTCATCATTGCCTCACCCTACCTCATCCCATTCTAGCTCCAGTATTTCACAATCCCTCCTAATTCACTATAAATAACAATTCTTCTTTTAATTATTATGTATATATGTTTTATTTTATTATTCAAGGGTTTGGAAAGAATATTAGAGTTCATTTTTAGGACTTTCCTCCGAAGGAAAGTAGCTATTGAGGTTGCACTCATGACGGAATTTTTGAAAAATTTCTTAAAATCTTTATCTATCCTACCTAGTAGACACCGAAAATAACCCCAGTTAAAATTTGTATATATATATATATATATATATATATATATATATATATATATATATATATATAGTTATATATGTGTCCGTTAACACGTTACAGGCCAGAGTTTTTGTTTTTTTCGCAACGAAACTTGGTATGTAGTATTCTCCCATCAAACGATTGAACGAGTTCGTTAACCAACAAAATCGGCCCATCCGGAGGGGGGTTTACTCCAGAGCCAAAGTAGTTATTTATCAATAACCATATATATATATATACATATATATATATATATATATATATATATATATATATATATATATAGATAGATAGATAGATAGATAAGGTAGGCCCATCCGACAAACCTACATAATGTACAGTATAACATCACAAGTATTTGTTAGATCACGACATTGATATCAATTTGATTACCCTGAGCGAAAAATACACCGTAGGCTTCGCATAACCTGCTATATTACAAGAAATTAAATATGTATTCTCTTTATTGTCATTCGTCACTGAATAATTGGAGATATCGGGCAGGTGAAAGATTCTTCAAATTCTTAATCAATTATTAAGTGTTCCGTAATCATTGTTGCGTTGCAAAATACCCACTTTGGTACATTCTGTATTCATAAAGCATGAATGATTAATTGAGCATTTGATTTAATGATGATTGCCCATTTTCAAGCTTCCGAAGGGCGAAAAAGATTCCTAATTATCTACAGAGTTGCCCAATTTAGGGGCGAGACGTCAACCCACCAGAAGTTGCAATCAATCAGATAATGGCACAAGATTGGACATTCGTTCACAAACATTTAAAAAGAAACATTTAATGAAACAGCAAACGACTTTAAAACAAAGCCTTACCATTGGTTATTTTTATTTTAAGTCAAGTGGCAGATTGAATGAATGAAAAAGGCACTTTATTTGTTGTGGGGCTTTGTTCCTTAAGAATAAAATGTATGGTCGCATATAAACATTTAACAAAAAAATATAACTTATGTAAAGAATAAACAACAACAAAAAATCCGTCACGCAGGAGCTGCATAACTAAGCACTTTCCTCAGAATTGGGTAGGATCTAGTGCTTCCCTGAATAATTTGCTTTAAAAACCTATATAGATAAATAAAATAAAAACATAAATTGTTCTGCTCTTTTGCTCTTATGAGCAGCTGTTTCAATTATTAATTTTGTAATTTTAATTTCCTTCCAGAGTTTTGTGTATGCGTGGTACTACATCATAGAATACAAAACCTGTTCCACTCAGCGTTGTCCCTTCTTCTTCAACAGAAATTAATAAAATTAATCTAGTATATATTTGTTAAATACCACTCACTGACTGACTCACTCACTCACTGACCTATCATCGCCCAGCCCAAACCACTCGACAGAAAAATTTGAAATTTTGCATGGACACTCCCTATAGAACGTAGACACTCGCTAAGAAAGGATTTTTTTGATATTCGAATTTTTAAGTATTTTCGAGGGGTTTAAAGTTTTAGTTGGTTAGATCAGGCAAGCCAAGGCAGCATGCTTTGCTAAGACGATAACAGGACAGCTGTTACCGTACTGTATCCATTTCATAGTATTATTTTTAATTGAGTTTAATTTCAACTTGATGGCAGACATTGAATTACTAGAAATAAACTGTGATTTTCTACACCATAGAGTTTACGCCCTGGTGATGGTCCATCCGAGGTAATAATATCCCGAACCAATTGACACAAAAATTTGAACTTTTGCAGGGACAATCCGTTTAGAATTTAACACTCGCTAAGAAAATTTTTTGATATTCAAATGTTTAAGTACTTTTAGGGGGGTTTGAATTATGAAGAAGTTCCTCATCGGCTCAAAAATGGTCTGATTTGGATGACATTTGGTACAAAAATCTTTCATTTCATTTGAAAGGTCAAGTTCATTAACCAGCTGAATCCGTTAACTGGAACAGGTTTTTAAAGAAATATTTGCGCGACAAAATTGGGATGCTTACAGGTACGCGTTCTTACTACTCATCGGCCGTGGTGCAGCACGGATAGTCAGCTAGTAATTAATAAAAATACAATAGGAGCTCTATTTTTGTTGAATTTGGTGATATATACCTGAATTATGTATGTTTTTAAATATAATTTCCAAATAATAACTAGATTGGTCAAAATTAATAACATTGGTCAACCCAATCACAACGGCCAACGATCTCACGAAGTAATGAGAGGTCAATGAGTGTGTTAACAAGTTTTCGTCCTCGGCAATCTTTAACTATGACTTATGGTTAGTTATTCGTTATATGTTGGTGGGTCTTTTTTAATCACGAGTTACTAGAGAATGGCCAATGCTGAGTCGAACTAGGACCATTTCTTCTCTCCGGTAACTTCCTATCATGGAAAGACATTCCACTACTGTTTTAATTAATTTGGCGCAGTATATTGGTGTTAATGGTTCTTCCGTACTGTCTGCCATTGAATTTATATCTGCCACTAAAAATGTTAGGGCTTTGTAAATGTTACTTTACGATGTTCCCAGACGGCGTGCTTATTATATAATTGGGTGTCCCGGGGCTCCTTGTACGTAGAAACGATTTGGTGATAATATCATTTGTAAACATTCTCTAGAAGTTACCAACAGTCATGTCCCCACTTCAATGGCAAGTATACTATTCAACACTAAACATGGCACCAATTAACAGGATATAATAACTTGACAGATTATAATAAATGTATTTATTTTCCAATAACTAATTTTTACAATAGAAATAAATTTATACTCATTATAACAGAACTCAATACTAACATATCAGTGATTTTCTCTTTACAAGTACCCATTAAATTATAGGATGCGTTTGCCTAGGGACTGTCGGGAGCCCTAAATTCTGACCACGAACAACGACACTAGAAGATTAAATCTGTAGCGCGCGCTCGAGTTTTGATCTCAGTCCATTAATCGAATGATCTAACTCTGCCCAAATATCAGCCTTTAAGCAAACAAAAAGTGTACGTAATTAGTGTAAATTTAGGGTTTAAGCCCCCTAATTCTAGCGATTTACCTTTCGAAAAAATAAAATACATCACTTCTTTTGTTGGAAAAGTAACCTGAAGAAAACCAGACCTAAAAGTTTGTGTTATTTATAACATGTATTTATAATCGAATAAAAATACCATGGTATAATACGCTCTTTACGAATATCAATTCCATTCTGAAATATATATATCTAATATTTTTTAATAATAAAATAACAATAATATGACAAAGAAGTATTTAATATCTATTTAGATTCAAATAACAAGACATAATGGGGTCTCCCGTGGTCTACTGGCTATCGCGCTGGATTCATAAGCGTGAGATGGTGGGTTCGATTCCCGGGCTCGCTGGTAAAATTCCTCGCTGCACCCTGGATGTCGGCGCTAATGACCTAGATGTAGATGGGCCGTAAAAAAAAAAAAAAAAAAAAAAAAATTGAACCACTGTTATTTTCGGTCTCTAGGGGTTCTGAAACGCGAAATTTTCTAGGCGGCACTTCCGAATCTTTTCATGAGATCAACCTTATAAGCGGGGTTCCTCCCCATGAAGGGAGGGACGAACCGCGCTAAAAACAAGACATAATGAAATATGTAGGACAAATGTTTGTATTCTATAATCAAATGACGATACCATGATAAATATGTATATATTAGGTGTTTATAATTAAATTTGAAAACTTTGATAAAATAAGTATCTTATAGGTCTTTATATTCAAACAACAATATCATGATAAAATGACTAGGCAAAATTTTGATTTATTGAAATAATAATACCAGCATAAACATATACAATTAGTAATTATATTCTTGAGCAAGTCGCCGTCGTTGCGAAGCTCGTAAAATAAAAAAAAATAAAAATAATTATAATCAAATAACAATTCAATGATAAACTCAATGAATACTTGTGTAAATTCAGAAAATTATAAAGTTTGAACCTACTTCATTATGCTTCTGCGTTTTTTATTGAGTTACAGAGCAAGTTGCATTCATATCGGTGCGTTTCCCCCTTCCCTCTATAGAAAGGAAACCCGTTTATTAGGTTGACCTTGTGATCCGTACTGGAAGAAACTTTCACGTTTCACAACCCATAGATCACGAAAATAACAAACTTCATAGGTACATTATATATATATATATATATATATATATATATATATATATATATATATATATATGTGTGTGTGTGTGTTAGCTCTCTACTAAGCTCAAAAATGGACCGATTTTTGTACTTTGCCTTTCAAATCACCAAAAAATAATTTCTCTGTTTTGAAGGTCGTTAACCAGCAGAATCCGTCTACCGAAAAATAGTTTTTTTGGCAAAATTCCCGCAAGCTAAATCATAATAGTTAATTATAGCAATATTTCATTAGGTAGTTAAATCCTTCGTAACCAGCCGTCACAATCGTAAACACTTCCTATTCCATTGAACCAAGAAGGCTATTACAAAGGCTCGGGCGAACAATCTAGATAGTAATCTCAGAGCGTTTAGTGCTAATGGTAATTTCGGGTGGAGATTACAGTCATCGGTAGTTGTAGTGGCTTATCAAGTATCTGAGGATGCTCTTAGCTCTTTCGAAAATATAGGTCATTAGTGGTTAAATTCGTTATATTCCTGAAGCAGGAAGGATGTGTGCCAACATAATTTACATCCACGCACACAAACGCTTCTGAGGAAGGAAGATTTTCGCACAGTTTATGTTATTAAGACGCATTGTGACCAAGCCAGCAGAGTTATCACTCCAGTTCTCGACCGCTCAGTTTTGGAGTAGAAAATATTCTCTCCGTGCCATTTTACCGGTCAGCAGCTGCCTTTAAAGCAGGTCTTTAACGTTCCGATTTGTAGTCCGACTTAGCAGTATTACAGTTGGATAGTCGACTCCACTCACGCACCGACTTCCTATCCAACTTGCGATCCAACTTTAGTCCTAGTCACGGCTGTGTACGTTGCTCACGAGGCGAATAATGTATCTAGTGCCGACCGAAGTTGCCCGAAGGTCAAGCACTGACTGAAGTAGATTGGACGACTTTGATCCGACCCCCCCACTCAAGCTCCAAGTCCGTCACCAGTCGGATGTCGGACCTTTGAGTCGTCCATATAAATGCTCCAACTCGTCCATCTAGACTTTTAATAATCCGACAAGGACTGCGCAGTCCAACTCTTGAAATATTCCTCATAAAAATACAAGAGAAATACGACTGGCAGGACCTGCGCCATCTTTACGTGTTTTCGAATCGTTCGAATCCAATGCGTGATTTGGGAATTGTGACAATATTAAGTATTTTTGGCTTGAACCTTAGATTTTTAAATGACTAGACGTAAATGAGATGTAATATTGTGGTACGTTCAAAGCAGCGACTTCTGAAAATTTATATTCAACATCACTAAGGGCGTTTCACCCATCTTCTTTTTACAAGAGGACTTCACCGAAAGAAACTCGACGAAAGAACAAACTTCTATAAAGGATTGAATTTTCCAATAATGATTTATTCTCCGGCGATTCCCAGCTTCATGGATACAAAGCTCCTATGGGTACTAATACTGTTTGTGTGTGTTTTCCACGATCATTGATGGCGGTTAATACGATTTACCATAAATTACTGGGATTTCGTGACTTGTTTATCTTGTCAACTTACATCATAGCTCGAGTAACCATTTATTGTTATAGTGCATGCCATATATAAATCAACCAAGAATGTAATTTACATAGAGTTGTTCCTTTGGAAATCTTTAATTTTCTATAACCTAGGGTCATATATGACCTTTTTTTTACACTGAAAAGATAGATACAATAAATAAATTGGCGTTTTTTACCCTTATTCTGTATATAACTAATTAACAATTTTAGCGCGCTTTCTCCCTCTCTTTAAGAAGAAATATTTACTTAAGTAAAGCAAGCAACAATTGAGAATTATAGCAAAATACTTAAACCTATTAAAAAATAACAAAAATTGGTTAATACAAAGGTGCGTCTGAGGTGAAATGTGATGCTCTTCTAAAAGGGAGAGAACTTCTGTTTTATTTTCGTACACGAAGTCCTGTTTTCCTTATCGCCCTGACCAGTTTTTATAAATTTATTTTTCTTCTTATTTATCTATAGAAGCTTTTTTGTAGTGCGAAAGAGCGGGAATTCAGAGTGTACTTCACGTTTTTTTTACATGAACTATCCCATATTTTGTTCAAAAAATGAAAGCTATTAAGGTTGAACTCAAGAGAGATTTCTTGAATAATTTCTTGAAATATTCCTTGATTCTTTTTACTACATAACAAACATTACTCCCATTAAACTGATTATTTATCCTCCCCATTTAATCATCAGTATCTAGTAGGTAGGATCAATTAAAATATGAAGACATTTTTCTTTCATGAGTGCAACCTCAGAAACTGAATTTCTTCGGAAATTTTTAAAATAAAAATGGAGTGAATATGGGGTGATTGTGGGGGCGTAAACGGAAAGAAAGGGCGACAGTAGGAAGAGAAAGACTGAAACTATATACACTGAGAGCAATACATATTTATGATATATGAACAATAAAAAGTAATAAACAAATATGTAATTATGTTGGTAAATACATAAATTATAAATAATAAAATCTAAATACATTAAGCAAAACTAAAGCGATGATAAATTCTTATAAGGAGTCCTCCTAAGTGAATAAGATAATAATAATAATAAGCCTGAATATCTACTCACAAAAATATAAATATGTGCTTACATACATACATTTTTGTATATATACATGTATACATATATATATATATATAAATATTTATATATATATATATATATATATATATATATATAAATATATATATATATATATACATATAAAATTAATATTATTTATAATGTAATTACAGTTATTTGTATATATATATATATATATATATATATATATAAATATATAAAAAATTAATAATATTTATAATGTAATTACAGTTATGTGTATTATATATATATTACGCATACTAATGAAACCTTTCATTCACTTCCTGAAGACGAAGGGAAAGAAACCTGTCAGAAGAAAAATTCCCAAGAATAATGAAAATCCTTTGAAGTCCAAAAGAGGAATGTGGCTTAAACATTACATACTCTGGAATAAGAGAACCAAGAAAAAAAAAACAGTCCCGCAACAGGCCACGAGGGCCCTGAGGGACAGATACTATAGAGGTATCTGATTCATGACCCTACGGCAAACTAGGGAGATAGTGTGGTCAGTGCTATCCGACCGCCTGATTTTCCCCTTGCTCCTTTGATTGCTAGAGTCATTAGCACCAAGGTACACATTAATAAATTAATTAAAGGCTAGGTTGGCCTAGGGACGGCCAGGGAGGCCAAATCCAACCCATGAACGAAGACACTAAAAGAAAACATCGTTAGTGCTTGCTTGGGATTCGAACTCAGGTCCTCCAGCATATTAGTCCAGTGCTCTATCTCGCCGCCTCAACTAGAATAAGAGTCCTTGCCAAAGTTTCGATAGACTTCAAAATTTAATAAAAAATTGATATTTTCCTGAATTACATTAACTTAAACGTGTATTACTATATTATGTATGTCTATGTACGAATATGGAGCGCGCCTGGCTCAGCCGTTCACGACAAGCCCCAAGGTCAAAACTCATCCACTCACTAGAGGATATGGAATATTGTTGGCAGACAGTGTTTTCCTAACTGCACCTGTGCACCAGCATGCACATCAATGCATCACCTAATCTCAGTTTGATGCACCCATCCATAAATAGGGGAATCAGCTAGCCGGAGCTCTGTACTGGCTGGTATAGTGCGCTCAGCTGTCATGAATCATGCTCAGTGGATGAATCTTGTTCATCAATACCCACGAAAATATCAATGCCTAGAAGGTTTTGCAGATTTTCGTCTTATTCCTGACTGAATCTATAAAACAATTTCCGTAAGAAGGAAAAAACAATAAAGTCGTGAAAGTAATACGGAATGGCATGCAGAAACCCTTATTTTTGTCAGAGGTATACTCAATGTTATTTTGCGATTCAAAGAATGAATGTTTGTTCATTAAGCAAAAAATATATACAAAGTATCAATGTAAATAACAAATATGCTCAAAACGAAAGTAAAATAAAAACAGCTGAAAAAAATATATAGATATATTACGGACTCTTTTCAATTTTTAAAGGAGCTTTCGTAGAAGAATTTCAGATTTTCGGTATTTTTACGACAGCCAGCATTTTTGATGTGCAAACTAGTAGACTACCAATTTTAAAAGAATAATATTCGCAAGATAATTTGGTACAATACATTTATTGCAAGAAGCAAGACAATTCCCCAACATCCCAGATGTGCACAAAAAATATTGTTCGTGTTTTATTTTATTTTTAAAAAGCTTTCACCGATATCTTCATGCGCTGTCAATTTAAAAAAAAACAACAAAAAAACTAATTTTCAAGAATAGGTGAATGTAAGTGAATATTAGTAAACTATAAATTATATACTTAGATATTTTTCTTTGTTTTTGAAGACACATCAATTTTCCACGGCTATTAGAGTCGATGAAAACGTCATTATAAATACTTTCTTCAGTTTTGAAGACACATCAATTTTCCACGGCTATTAGAGTCGATGAAAACGTCATTATAAATACGTTCTTCAGTTTTGAAGACACATCAATTTTTTTACGGCTATTAGAGTCGATGAAAACGTCATTATAAATACTTTCTTCAGTTTTGAAGACACATCAATTTTCCACGGCTAATAGAGTCGATGAAAACGTCATTATAAATACTTTCTTCAGTTTTGAAGACACATCAATTTTCCACGGCTAATAGAGTCGATGAAAACGTCATTATAAATACTTTCTTCAGTTTTGAAGACACATCAATTTTCCACAGCTATTAGAGTCGATGAAAACGTCATTATAAATACTTTCTTCAGTTTTGAAGACACATCAATTTTTTTACGGCTATTAGAGTCGATGAAAACGTCATTATAAATACTTTCTTCAGTTTTGAAGACACATCAATTTTTTTACGGCTATTAGAGTCGATGAAAACGTGATTATAAATACTTTCTTCAGTTTTGAAGACACATCAATTTTCCACGGCTAT